>CM071156.1:2685000-3285000 GCA_036417725.1 Clanis bilineata | reverse complement strand
ATCTACCTTCATTTTAGAATTATACATTTTTTTTTTAATTTTTCCGTAAAAATTGTTTTATTACAATGAATAGCATTCGTGTAAACTTAAGAAATCAGTATAAATAAATACACCCAACAGTCACATACATAGTCCTGACCCCACACTAAGATCGAGTCTTGTGTCGTGGGTATCAGGAACTACGAGAGATTTTCGTTCTCACAACACACAGACCCGAAACAAATATCTGTGGACCAGACAGACATTTGTCTCGGTGCGGGAATCGAACCCGCGACCTTACATTTTACAGCCGGCTACTCGCCCGTTGCGCCATGGAGGCGGATAACGGTAGTCTTCTTTGATCTGTCAGCAATAACCCAATTTGGGGATAACCTAAAGTGGGGTTGGCGCACAGTTTTTAATCAGCAAGGATTTGGCTTAGGTTTTACAACAGCAGTCTGCCCAAGAGGATTAAGTTTTAGGCAAATCGTATTAGAAATACGCTTTGCGTAGTCTGGAATTTGAACCCAGGACTTCCTGCTCCACAATAAAATCCCAAATGTAGACCAAGGAGGTGACAAAAATAAATCTACTATTGCGTTTTGTACTGTTAGTTTTAGGGTTCCGTACCTCAAAAGGAAAAAACGGAAACCTTATAGAATCACTTTGTTGTCCGTCTGTCTGTCTGTCACGACCCTTTTTCTCAGGAACGCGTGGAGGTATCAAGCCGAAATTTATATCAAATACTCAGGTCTACTTAAAGCCGTGACAAATTTCAAACTTCGAAGCCAGCGCAATCACACAGCCGTTTATGCCGCAAATTCGACACTCGCAAGGGATTCAAAACCTACAGGGTACTTCCCGTGAACTCAGAATCTTGAAATTTGGTACGAAGCTACGTCTTATAGCAGTTAGCACAGATAAACGAAAAATTACGAAATTAATTATATACCTACAGGTTTGTACAGCGGCCTGAGCAGGAAAATTTCTGACAACCGTAAATGTATTCGAACTCGATGCGCGTCTATGGAATTTGTGTGAAATTACATTTACATTTACATTAGTTTTTCGTGCTCGGGCTACTGAGCCCTCGGTGCGCGAGTCCGACTCGTACTTGGCCGGTTTTTTGGAGACATGTACTTATTCACCCCGTTAGGGTTGGCAATGGATTCATTATTCTATTGCTACTGTAGCTCTTCATTGGCAGTGCATATCACTTACCATGAGGTAACCCTTGTTCTCTGCAAAAAAAGGAATGTTAATTCACGCAAAATCAATGTAAGTACTCCCATTGACATTAATATATATATGTCATCTGGCACATGCTGATGATAAACAGACAGAAACGCGATAATACGCACTAATTTATTTATAACTCGACACATGCCAAATGAGGCCGATATGCAAAACAACTCCCACGGTTTTATGGCGCCCTGGTACATCAAAGCGTTGTTGTTAATTGCTTTGTTCATTATTTTGAGACCTAGGTCTGATCTTTGTGACCTAATTCCACTTTAAGCCCCTTTTTAAGCGCTGCTTATCTTTATACCATAGGTTGTCCCTTTCATTTTTAAACAATGTAACGCAAGGAAAAAAGTGACACGTTATTCTTAACCATTTGCTCAGCTAAAAATGCTGTTTTAAGGCCCTAATTGTCTAGGTTTATGCATGTATCGTAAAGGGATAGGTAGATACGCAACGCACTGTAGAGAGAACTGACTTTTTCGTCTCTGAAATTAGGTAGATAATTGTAGAATTACCTACCTAATTTCAGAGACGAAAAAGTCAGTTGCGATATCGAAAGGTATCATCATAAGCCACGGGACGTCCACTGCTGGATATAGGCCTGCCCTAAAGATTTCCAGTTCGACCTGTTTGAAGCGGCCTGCATCCAGCGAAAAGTTCGCCTAAAACTTATGTCGACATTCGTCATCGAAAGCACGAGAAACAAATATTTGTGTTATCGACACATATGTTTCGGGACTGGGTGTTGTGGACCGAAAGTCTCTCATAGTTAAGATAATCATGAAACATGACTAATCGTGGTGTGGGTTAGGTGTATGACTGTTGGATGTTTTAATTTATTATTATTTCGATATAAGTTTAGGCCACTTTTATCCTAGATATAATAGAAAAGATAAAGGAAAAAGATAAACACAAACCAATGAAGTAAAACAATATATTATTATGGTCGCAGGAAGTCGCTGGATGCAGGCCGCTTCCAACAGGTCGATCTGGAAATCTTTGGGGGAGGCCTATGTTCAGCAGTGGACGTCCTATGGCTGATAATGATGATGATGATGATGATGATTATGATATGAAGAATTTTGGAGTCTCGCAAAGCAGCCAATTCATACAACATTTTAGCTTCAATGAACAGTGGCTTTCCCAAAATACTTTGAATTAAACCAATATCCAGGTGATTCCTTTTGATCTCTTTAGTTACTCTGTCTCTTTCTGGGGCAGAATCATGAGTAGTTAAAACCGACTTCAAACCCTAATCGTAGTACTGTTGTTGCTTAAAGAGTTTTAGGTACTCCATAATCCTCATTAGTCACACATAATATTCAGAGACAAGGCTTGAAAGTTGGCAGGCAATAACATAACCTCGCGCCTGTATCTCCGAAGATGCAGGCTGAGGCGCACTAGCAAACTAGTATACCCACAAAGACAAGAAGGTAAATACATAAGTAATAGACAAATTTTATATACACGGCGCCGTGAAGGCACGAGCTGCGGCCTGAGCAGGAAAATTTCTGACAACTGTTAATGTATTCGAACTCGATGCGCGTCTATGAAATTTGTATGAAATATTAACCAAACGTCATCAGTGCGCAGCGAACTCGAAAACATTTACATTTACATTAGTTTTTCGTGCTCGGGCTACTGATGTGTCAACGGGTTTCTTGAAAGTCGATCATTGAAGTAAACTTATTATTCATCGCCGGAAGAGTAACTCGAACAAAGGCAGTGTGGTTTACATTGTCATATCTTCGTCATCTCCTAGGAATCTGTTTAACAATACCTTTATTATAATAGCTCTGAGATGACTAGAATTAAGTTAAAAATAGAATTTATAAAGATAGAGCTAGACTGTAGATAATTAAGAACTTTCTATTTTTAGCAGAGACTGGCAAACGAGCAGATGGGTCACCTGATGGTGAGTGATCCCCACTGCTTATACGACACCCAAGACACAAAAATAATCCAAAGTGTGTAGCCAAACTAAATGAAGAGAAAAAGAGACAGGAGACTTGGGCCTCCGGAAATCTCTCTCACCGAACGAAACGCGAAAGCGAGCTGGCACTTTAACTCGGTTTTATGTGAGACAGTGGTATCAAACCAGTTGAGGCGGCCTATTCGTGCTGCAGTTAAATAAAAAATACACCCAACAGTTACACACTTAGTCCTGACCCCAACTAGGTATATATACCTGTATCGTGGGTGTCAGAGACTATGAGAGTCTTTCGGCCTCACAACACGCAGACTTGAAACAAATATCTGTGGGCCACACAATCATTTGTCTCAATGCGGGAATCGAACCCGGAGCCCTCTCGCTTCACAGCTGGTTACTCGCCTTGCTGCGCTACGGAGACTGTTTTGTAAGTTGCTCTATATGCTTCTATTTCCTGGTTTTCCTCAATGATATAATTATGATTTGTATGATGTGGAATGCAGAGTTAACAATTGACGCATGCGCGACAGAGCGTAGAGGCCTTACTAAACGCAATCATGCGTGCGCGCAGTTCACCACCTATCATTTATCTAGTGGATTTATTATAACTGCCTAAAATCATTTACGTACATTCGTTATAAATTATCGCTAACTATGACAGTGAAGGAAAACATCGTGTAAACCTGAGAAGAAAAGGAAGTCGCTGGATGCAGATTGCAGGCCGCTTCCAACAGAACGTGGCCTCTGACTATGGGCCGCATAAGACAGCTCACAGTCACGCAGCGCGCTATGGAGAGGGCTATGCTCGGTGTTTCTCTACGTGATGAAATCAGGAATGAGGAGATGCGTAGAATAACGAAAGTTGCCGACATAGCCCAGAGGATTAGCAAGTTGAAATGGCAGTGGGCAGGGCACATAGCTATAGACCACGTACCGGCAAGCGTAGCGTAGGACGTTCACCTACAAGGTGGACCGACGACCTGACAAAGGTCACAGGAAGTCGCTGGATGCAGGCCGCTTCTAACAGGTCGATCTGGATTTTTTGTGGGAGACCTATATCCAGCAGTGGACGTCCTGTGGCTGATGATGATAATGTACAGTGGTCGCTATCGCGCTATATCCTACCAGCGAAACTGTCCCACGAACCCCTTTATCAGATTTTAATTTTAAACCAAGATACACTCTTGAAGTCAATTTTATAATTTAGTTGAGATACCATGTAATTTTTAACTGAAAAAGACCTGATAAAGGTCGCACGAAGTCGATGGATGCAGGCCGCTTCCAACAGGTCGATCTGAAAATCTTTGGAGGATGCCTATGTTCGGCAGTGGACGTCATATGGCTGATAATGATGATCATCTAATTTTTTCCCACCTGCCCATATAAGGTGAAACACACGTTTTCAAGCATGTTGCAGAAATAATTTGGCTTAGTTTTTACGACCGGCTGCCTACGTCGTCTCGCTCTTCAGCTATTTACCTACTGCGTCACGAAGCTTGTAGGTTATTTGTATATTAACTCTATAATATATTCATGTGATGGAAGAAAATCCTTTTGCTAAAACATTATTTCGGGTTTCTGTATTTATTTAACAATCAAATTATTTGAACTTAAAATGTGTTAATGAGGTATATTGAATGTTCAATATTTAACTACGGGTCGGTTTGGGTCAGGTGGTATGGTTTTTGGAGCCTCTCCAAGGAGGCCGTTTTCATTATTGTAAAAGTTGGTTAGCCAAGCCTTTGTCGCCTTTATTATATGCTTCGTTTAATGACAGGGATCAGCGTAAGGATTTTTTTTTTACTGACTGACTTTTTTTTATAACAGAGACTGGCAAACGAGCAGATGGGTAACCTGATGAGAAATGATCTCCCCCGCCCATATACATCCAAGACACATAACGTATCAAGAGTGCGTTGCCAACCTAAAAGGTGGGAATGGAAGGGCAGGGAAAACGTATTGGGAAAGGGAGAGGGGAAATGGGCCACCGAAAATCTCACTCACCGAACGAAATACGACAGCGAGCTGCCACTTTATCTTTATAGACAGTGGTATCTAACCGGTCGAGCCGACCCATTCGTGCTGTAGACTTTATTGTCTACAGCGTGGCTCTACACAAATTCTACACTTCGGACTAATACTAAGTAAAAAAAAACAATATCACGTTACCCGACACGAGATCGAATCCGAGACTTCAGAGACGGTAGACGTACCGCCGGGTCTGTTCGTTGTGAGACCAAAAGTCGTAGTTTTTGATACACACGATACAGGTTACACCTAGTGTGGGGTCAGGACTATGTGTGTGGCTGTTGGGTGTATTTTTTATTTTTAAAGTTTTTTTTTACATTTATAAAATATATGCTATAAAAAATACATTTAAAAATATTCCCCTCCGATGGCGAGGCTCGGGACCCAAGCCACCGGTGGTTAGGACCCCAGAGTGAGGAACCTCCTCACAATTCGTGCCGTATCCAGTAATACTGCCTTCTGCATTTGGCTCTTGACCCAAACACCAACCGAGAGCCTCTTGAGGTGTTGGTCGAGGCTCAGTGGTGCAACTCAGTGGTGCAACCATGGGCAGAAATGACTATCGGAACAATGATTGTTGAATCCACATCCCACATGCGACTAACCTCATGTGCCAGGTCTAAATATTTCGACATTTTGTCTTTTTCGGCTTTCACAAGGTTCTGATTATGCGGAATCGTGACATCAACAAGTATCGCCCGGCGCGTCAATCGAGTTACTATTACTATGGGTGTATTGTTCAGTACTCTTTATTTTTAAAAGTTTTTTCTACATTTTTAAATATATGCTATAAAAAAATACATTTAAAAATATAAAAATATTCCCCTCCGATGGCGAGGCTCGGGACCCAAGCTACCGGTGGTTCTGACCCCAGAGTGAGGAACCTCCTCACAATTCGTGCCGTATCCAGTAATACTGACTTCTGCATTTGGCTCTTGACCCAAACACCAACCGAGAGCCTCTTGAGGTGTTGGTCGAGGCTCAGTGGTATTAAACCATGGGCAGAAATGACTATCGGAACAATTATTGTTGAATCCACATCCCACATGCGAGTAACCTCATGTGCCAGGTCTAAATATTTGGACATTTTGTCTTTTTCGGCTTTCACAAGGTTCTCATCTTGCGGAATCGTGACATCAACAAGCATTGCCCGGCGCGTCAATCGATTTACTACCACAATATCAGGCTTATTGGCCACAATAGTCCTGTCTGTGATAACAGATCGATCCCAATAGAGCGTTGCATGACTATTTTCGAGAACTGGTTGAGGGACATATTGATAATAAGGCACCTCAGAAGCCACAAGGCAATATCGAAGAGCAAGTTGCTGGTGTAGGATCTTGGCTACAAGGTTATGCCTATGCAAATACTCGCCGTTAGCAAGATACGAACAAACGGAAATAACATGCCTGATAGATTCTCCGGGACGGTGGCATGCTCGACAAATGTCGACCGTGCCGTCCTTCATGATGTATTTCCTATAGTTGTTCGTCTTGATAACTTCGTCCATAATTGCAAAGACAAAACCCTCGGTCTCCCCAAAAAGGTTACCGAAACGTAGCCAAGCCACTGAGGCGGTCGGATCTACATCTGGCCCATGAAGGGCACGGTAGAACCGTTACTATGGGTGTATTTATTATTATTTTGTTAATTACTGCGACTTGTGCGCCGCAGCTGTATCAAATTCGATTCGCTTGAACCTTTCTCGACTAACGAGACGATAAAATGATCTTCCCCGTATTGTCAATGGAATTTCCTCCCCCATTGTCATGCTCACGCGTGATGGGAGTGCATACAATTGTTCCGCGTGCCTTCGATTGGTTAATCGCCATAAAATTGTCGGTAATTGGACGTTTAGCTTTTGCTTATGACGTGGTCGCTTCTGGGTTATGATTGGCGGATTAAACATGGGGACCAAGGTCACGCTGGATTGTCAAACTTTATAAAGCATGTTGCACATAGGATTTGGCTTAGTTTTAACGACCGGCCGCCTGCCTGACGTCAACCCCCTATGAGGGATCCAGTCCCGGGCATATCAAATTAGAAAATTTGCTTTGCCCGACCTGGGAATCGAACCCAGGACTTCTCAGTTCACAGCCCATACATGCTGCCACTAGACCAAGGAGGCGACTTACAATAATACTAATTTCGGAATATGAAGACGATGCCGAATATTAATGGGATCTTTCTTTCGCAACGTCGCCATTTTTGTTTCGTTCCATAGATTATGAATGCTTCATGTTTTATCTTTTTCTTCTTTCTCTATCTACCTTTGTCTAAGTTTATTATAGTCACACATATAAAACAGGGGGGTGACTCTCGACACTCGATTCGATTTGAATTCGATTTGGTTTCATTTATTGACTAAGGAATTTGTGCCCGATATGGCGTTAGGCTCGCCCCCTATCACATCTGGGACGGAACTAAGCTCGGCGAAATGTGGGTGTTCTAGTTCGCTAGTGCGCCTCAGCCTACCCCTTCGGGGATACAGGCGTGAGCTTATGTTATGTTATGTTATGTTATTGACTAAGGCTGAGATCAATAGAGCAAACTTCGACTAAGTCTAAGTCAAAGTAACGGACTCAGTGAGGATTTTGACTTATCCCGAGTCATTTTTTACAATTAAATCTTTGCTTGATCTGTATGCGAGACTGCTTTTCTTATAAAAAATGTCTCGGACTAAGTCAAAGGTCGATTTAACAATACCAAATCCTCACTTAGTTCATTACTGAGCATAATGCTGAGCTGACCACATTTGTCGCCATGAAGGCACGCAACATTTTAGTATGAGTTATTTTTAAATTATGTTTATTTTATGTGAGTAAGTTGATGCCGTCCTTTTTTAGTTTGACAAATAAACTTTATTTCTTCTTCTTCTTCTTCTACTTTGACTTAGACTTAGTCGAAGTTCGCTCTATAGATCTCAGCCATAAAGTTCCATAGAATTCGACTTAAAAAGTGCGCTAATGTTGCCTTAGATTCGAGAACTTGTTATTTGGTAATTTGAACGTGACATTAGTGCACTTTTTAACTTTATTTCAGTGGAATAAAGTCACTAACGCCCGAATGGTCAAATGCTATTCAACTTTAATGGCTTCTTATATTGATTTTCGCCATACAATTATGACAGATAAGGCGGCATTAAACGACATAAGGCGACCTTAAGTGTATGAACATTCGGCGGTAGGGCTGAGATCTATAGAGCACACTTCGACTAAGTCTAAGTTAAAGTCACGAACTCAGTGAGGATTTGGAATTGTTAAATCGAACTTTGACTTAGTCCGGGTCATTTTTACAAGAAAAACAGACTGACAGACAGAGTAAGCAAAGATTTTATTGTAACACATGCTCGGACTTGAGTAAAAGTCCTCACTGACGCCCGAATGGTCAAACGTTGCTCAACTTTAACGGCTTCCTATATTGATTTTCGCCATACAATTTTGACAGATAACGCGGCCTTAAACGACATAAGGCGACCTTAAGTGTATGAACATTCAGCGGTGAGTTCGTTACTTTCAGTTAGACTTAGTCGAAATCGAATCGAATAACATAAAAACTGTACCACAAGTGGCGGCCTTATCGCTATAAGCGATCTCTTCCAGGCAACCATAGTTAGTGTGTGATAATGTGACTGATGCAAAGGACTGATAAGATTATACTAGCACTGAATTTTGACAAAATATTTAACAGGTGCTTTATACATTGCATTGGTCTCGAACCACCTACTTCCACCATAGTGCGTTTCCAGAGATCATTTCTCCCACGAACCTGCAAACTCTGGAATGAACTCCCCTCCTCGGTGTTCCCGCAGCGCTATGACATGTCCTTCTTCAAACGAGGCTTAAAAAAGCATCTACACGGTAGGCAGCGGCTTGGCTGTGCCCCTGGCATTGCCGATGTCTATGGGCGACGGTAACCACTTACCATCAGGTGGGCCGTCTGCTCGTCTGCCTTCGTTGGCAAATAAAAAAAAAAAAAAAAGATCACAAGTTTAAAAACTTAACAGACCGACTTGAAAGATCGTGACCAAATTTTTATGGGACCACCCTTGAAATAAGCTCTTTTGAACACAAAATTAATTTTGAAAATCGGCCCACATTTGGTGGAGATATCGCGTAACATACATAAAAAATACAGATGAATTGAGGACGTTCTCCTTTTTGGAAGTCGGTCGAAAACCAAGCAAACATTAGAAAAGTAAAATTCATCTACATGTTACATAGAAATATCGCTCATTGAACATTAGTTGCTGTGAGATAGAGGCCCAGAAAACATTGAATAATTTTCTGTGGACAGTATTTAATCGGCCGACTTCAACAAAAGGAGGAAGTCTTCAATTCGTCGGTTTTTTTATTTATTTATTTATTTATGGAAAACTTACGGCTAATAACATTTGAGTAAATTACAGTACTTCGCTAACATTGAGCCAATAACAAGTCCTCACTTATAGAAGTACATGAATAATTAAACAAATAACGTTTTTAAAGTTTTTTTGTATGTTACTCGATATCTCCGCCAAATGTGGACCGATTTTCTAAATTCTTTTTGTGTTCGATACAGCTTATTTCAAGGATGGTCCCATATAAATTTGGTCACGATCGGTAAATTGAAAGTCGGTCAGTTAAGTTTTTAAACATGTGATTATTCGATCTGTAGATATAAAGCGTCGGGTCCGCCTCCAACGATTCATGCTTGCTAACACCACGCCTATCATTTTCAATACCATACCATTTATTATAGAGGTAGATAAAGCTAAGGATCATGCGTAATCAGAGACTTATAATGTGCATAATAGATTGTGTGCGTCATAATGTGACGTATGTGGCCACAACTTGACGCATGCTTTATCAGATAAATTCAATGGAATGCCAATAATCCTTTTTTTACTCTGACACGTCACATCATGGACGAAAAGATAAATAGAAAATCACAAGTTTAAAAACTTAACTGACCGACTTCTAACTTTATCGTGATCCGATAGTGACCAAATTTATATGGAACCACCCTTGAAATAAGCTCTATCGGACACAAAAAGAATTTTCAAGATCGGTCCACATTCGGCGGAGATATCGCGTAATATACTTAAAAAAGACTGACGAATTAAGGACCTTCTCCTTTTTGGAAGCGGGTCCAAAATAATACTGTCGTCATTATCTTCATGTTTTTGGTATGATTTTGCATATAAAATAACGACCACAGACATGGACCCTTACTTATAAAAATATTTAAGCGCTGCTTATCTTTAACCATAGGTCGTCCTTTTCATTTTTAAACAATGTAACGCAAGGAAAAAAGTGACAGGCTATTCTTAGCGAAAAGATAAGCGAAATACATACATACATAAGCTCACGCCTGTATCCCCGAAGGAGTAGGCAGAGGTGCACTAGCGAACTAAAACACCCACATTTCGCCGAGCTTAGTTCCGTCCCAGATGTGATAGGGGGCCATATCGCCATATCGGGCACAAATTCCAGACTCCGGGCTGATATGGAAAAATACAATATCACGTTGCCCGACCCGGGGATCGAACCCGAGACTTCAGAACCGTAGTCGTACCGAAATACCACCACGCCACCGAAGCAGTCAGTCAGGCAGATAAGCGAAAATGATTTTATAAGTAAGGCCCATGGTGTTTAAACCTCCAATAATTTACCCACCATGTCTGGATCGCTTTCTAGAATCAGTCAGTTTATATCCAGTTTCCCTGAAGACTTGCGACATCACTTGATGGTTGGTTGGTTGGGACAGTTGGTAGGGGATCCTTGCATCCAAGTTCCGGCATCGGTCATACGCCTGTGCTTTCACAGTCACCTTGATTTATGATTCTCTCTTCGGAGTGTAATGAAGCATTTATGCCAGCATAATTTGGTGACCTCCGATAAATTCGTTGTTTATCCGTGTCTGAGTTTCTGGACTGCGCTTACCATCAGTTGGCCAACCATGATCTTTTTTGACATTAGTCGCTAGCACTCCGTAAAATATTTGTATGATAAACACTCGAACGCCTCCAGCGGTTATGCGGGGAACTGACGTTTTCCATACAAATATTTTACGTCCTCGCCCGCGTAAATACATGCAACAAACTCATGGTTGAGCTACAGGTGTATATTACGACCGGTTTCAATAAACGATCTCAGTTTAGAGTGCAGATAGATCTCGATTATGAACAAATCAAGTTATTTGTCGGAGTCGTGTTCAAACTGTGTTCTTATTGGCAAATGTAATCTATCTGCACATTCGAACTGAGATTGTTTATTGAAACGACCGTAAGTCACTTTGGAGAAACATCCATGGTTATTCTGATATACGTGATAGTTGTTTATGGGCGGTTGAGATTAGTTACCATCAGATTAAACCCTTAATATTGTCACTCGATCTGATGATTACCACTGACACACACACTCACTACGTGAAGTGGTAAGATGCTGTTGCGTTTCGTACGGTGAGTGAGATTTCCGAAGGCCTACCTTTTTCATTTCCATTCATTTATATTTTGTGTGCACGGTAGGCGGCTTGCCTGTGCTTCTGGCATTGAAGATATCGATCATGAACGGTAACCTCTAACCTTCGAGTGGGCCATGTGTTTGATCCCCCCCATTTAATAAACATGAATCTACCTGACCAGGGGGGTGAATCTTTATGTCATGTCAACAACACACGGACCCAAAACAAGCAGTGTCCATGTTTAATGATGGTGACAAACAACTATGTACCAGGAATACATAAACACAAGGATATTAGTGGAAATTAATATGCTGACAATAAATACGTATTCTCATGACATCACAGTGTAATTTTCCTCTTTTCCCTAATACCCATGTATTTATCTATTCCTGAGGCTTACAAGCTTATATTATTCACTAACTAAAACGTCCAGCCAACGCTTTTTGGGCCGTCCACGGGGACGCACCCCTGACCCCTGGTACGATTTGGTCCAGACATTTGCGACCGAAGTACTCCTGTTTAATTTCCCTGGTCATTATTAGAACAGTTATTTGTTCATCAACATCTGGGAGGTAGATAGTGCAATTCTAGACCAACTACCAAAGCTTATAGTCTCTTATAGTATAATTTAATGGATGTACGCGTATTGAAGATTTTTGATATTTATATAAATACATTGAATAATTCGCTGTAAAATTAATAATTTAGACCTGTTACGTATCGGTTTCCGTGGTGTAGCGGTTATCACATCTGCCTAACACGCAGAAGGCCCCCGGTTCGATCCCGGGCGGAAACATTTCTTTTTGAGAAAGTTATGCACATAATTTATTTCGTATTATTTCTATTCAAATTTATTGATAAATTTGATATTTTTATTTATTTTTATTTTTATTTTATTAAGATACATCATTGGCTTATCACTATACACTTAAATCATTTTCTTATAAAAGTAGTCTTAGTCTATGTGAGTCGCCTTTAGAGTATACAACATTTTAAAACTAAATGAATTGGTAAAGGGAGAAACAAAATAAAAGATACATTTAGAAATCGGGAGGTGGTCTAGTTAGGTAACTAAAAAAAAACAAAGTGAAAGTAAGAGCTATCTGTTGAGCGGGGAGATTATAGGGAATTAATTGATTTTAAGAAATTTATTTTATTTTATTGATTAATTTTTATGTTTGTTGAAATTATAATAATTGGACTATATTGTTTTTGGAGACCGTCTACCTAGTATGTATGTATCAATTCGACATAAATTGTCAAAATAGATCATTGAAGAAATATGTAACTAAAATACGGCTTAAATAATTTATGTGCCTGATAATATTTTCTAAATAAATTATATTTTATATAACACCAAATATTTTTAAATTAACCGTATAGCGCCATCTATTGATGAGTAGCTGTAACGGAATATACAACAGCTACATTAAACATATAATGTAGTTAGTAGTATTTGAGATAGATGTCGCTATTCTTAATTTAGTTTATATACCTTGGACGACTGTTCTAAAATATTCATCACAGGGATATTTTATTATGCTTTTAGAATTAATATTCATTTTAAAAATGAATAATTACAAAAACGTGTGGATCTAACTTCATTTTGTTCCTTTCTTATTTAAAAAAAACATTTTCTATACTTTATGATATATATAAAATATTATAAGTACCGTGTTTTTTTGCGTACGCCATCTAAATTTTTCAATGTATGCGATGTAGCCTGTACCCGTCAGAGGCGGAACATATATATGTTCCATAAGCGTATTGGCCACCGGAGGCCGAGCCGCACGTGACTATCTACAAATTAGTTCTTAAATCACGTTATCTTGTTTAATAAATGTAACTAGATATATTATTATATTAGAGGGTAGTTTAATTTGTCGATGAACCATTGATTTATAACTTGTTTTTGGACAGGAAAAGTGTTCTAAGCAATAATTAAAGTGATTTTGCAAGTCGTAGTCCGTAGAGCTACGCTGTTGACAGGTCTACAGCATATGAGAGGACTCGACTAAGACAGTTCGGGTTCCTCATTTTTGTGACATGCGCATGAAAACAATATGCCCTTAAGTAGCGAACAATCTAAACAACCAGATTTCTGCCGGCTTCCCACAAGAGAAAGAAACACTGGCTTCCGTTTTGAAAATTGCCACCCTCGCCTCGTTGGATTTCGGAGTCAGAAAAATGTGTTCTGAGTGTCTGACTTGACAGTTTGGATTTGTGTTGTGAAAGGTTACATGATTTAGGACCTTACTTATAAAAATAGTTTAGCTGAGCAAATGGCTAAGAATAGCCTGTCACTTTTTTCCTTGTGTCACATTTTTTGAAAATAAAAGGGACAGGCTATTCTTTACCATTTGCCCAGTTAAACTGTTTTTATAAGCCCCATTGTGCATAAACCATGACTATAAAGTGCAGATTCAAATTCAGAATAAGTGTTGTCGAACCTCAGTCCCGGATTTCTGGAACCCTCTTGTAAGTACATAGATTATAGTCGTTACTTTTATGACGGGTACACACCGGCCAATGATGGCGAATGAACCTATACCTGGTCCGTTCAGACACACAAACTTTCGCTGTTGTGGGAATGAAACAGGCATGATTCGTTCGCCTTCGTTGGGCCCGGTGTGTACGCGCCATTAGATTATTGCATAACGTTTACGACTAATTTCGAAGGGGTAGGCAGAGTAACATAACATAAGCTCACGCCTATATCCCCGAAAGGGTAGGCAGAGGGGCACTAGCGAACTAGTACACCCACATTTCGCAGAGCTTAGTTCCGTCCCAGATGTGATAGGGGCGAGCCTATCTCCATATCTGACACGAACTCCAAACTCCGGGCTGATAGTGAATAGAAAAATGCAATATCACTTTATCGACCCGGGGATCGAACCCGAGACCTCAGGACGGTAGTCGTACCGCAATTCAACTACGTTACCGAGGCAGTCTGGCTGAGTAATATTATTATAAAAATATGGATGTATATTTTACAGTAATCTTAATATCAGTTAAAGTACTTTTCAGGAAAAAAACACCTCACCGAGATCATTGCACGATAAAAATTGCAACCAGTGATATGATAACAATGCACTTTTATAACCCGGGGTTAATGAACTTAAATACTTCTCGCAGTAGTTTTCCGTAAAAAAGATAATATGCACACATATGCACGATATGCAAGATTTTATTTCCATAGTTCTTTGCATGGAGAATCGAGCACCGGCTTCCTCATTGAAAAAGTTCGCCCATCGCCACCGTTTTATTGTAATCAAATAATCACAAGTTTAAAAACTTAACGGACCGACTTCAAATCCGATCGAGACCAAATTTATATGGGACCACCCTTGAAATAAACTCTATCGAACACAATTTTAAAATTGGTCCACATTTGGCCGAGATATCGCGTAACATACATAAAAAAATACAGACAAATTTAGACTGAGATCTATAGAACGAACTTCGACTAAGTCTAAGTCAAAGTCACGAACTCAGTGAGGATTTGTAATTGTTAAATCGAACTTTGACTTAATCCGGGTCATTTTTTACAAGAAAAACAGACTGACAAAAAGACTAAGCAAAGATTTTCTTGTTAAAAATGACTCGGATTTAGTAAAAATCCTCACTGAGTTGTGACTTTGATTTAGACTTAGTCGAAGTTCGCTCTATAGATCTCGGCCTGAGGACCTTCTCCTTTTTGGAAGTCGGTCGTTATAGAAACGAGCAAGTCACTCGCCTGATGGTAAGCAATACCCATGATGAGTAGCAACATCACATGCACTTTGAATAAGAAAGCACTGAGTGGCACTTCACGGCGCTCGTCACCCAGCAACATTAGATACCTGCAGTTAGTCCTAACCTCGTGTTAAATTGATAATCACAAGTTTAAAAACTTAACTGACCGACTTCCAATTTACCTATCGTGACCAAATTTATATGGAACCCTTGAAATAAGCTCTATCGAACACAAAAAGAATTTTGAAAATCGGTCCACATTTGGCGGAGATATCGCGTAACATACAAAAAAAAAATACCGACGAATTGAGGACCTCCTCCTTTTTGGAAAGTCGGTATAAAAAAAGAAATTTAAGAATGACATGTAATTCATTACATATGTTTGATTTGGTACTTGACTATGTTTGATTTTACACACATATGTATATGTAATAGCAAATTAAACAAAAAAGAAACCCTTCTGTGAAAAATGCACCGAAATTGGTTGAAAAATGAGGCAGTAATTCATATTTTAAATTGTGGAGTGGGGGCATATTGGAGATATCTTGCTATCCCTTTCCAACGCACGTACCGTTATGGCGTGATGTGCTTATACTGATACTTTTCTTTCTCGCAGTAAAGTTACACCAAATTTCAAAGGCTTATAACTCTTTTATTTTTGAGAAAATTTCAATATTTCTTTCTGTTCTATATTTAAGACGAAGTAAATTTCATATAAAATAAAAAAAAATTTCAAGTACTCAATTACAGATAATATATGACGACATTTAATTAACAAAATGTAATGAATTAATTACATGTCATTCATATATTTATTTTTCAATTTAACTTGAGGTTAGGACTAACTGTAGGTTAGAAATAGTGGTGCAAGTCGCCTTAAGTCTCATAAAGCCTAGTAATTAGCCAGCCAGTGGGCTGCAATGTTCAAACTGGAACAGAACATTGCTTGTACGTTACTTACCCATAGAAATATATGCGGTGGTATCTATCCAGATGGACTTGTAAGAGTCCTACCACCAAATAGGCATTTACGCGAAAATAAGTCATTACCGGCGTAAATTATAGGAAATGGTAATGACTCATATGACCACGATAATGACAACCCCTTAATAGTACTATAATTAATAATTGTTATCTATATAGAGGTATATACTTTATCATTCTCATGGATTATTATTACTTAAAATACGTGTCTCATGTCTTGTACGTTCTTACCATGATATGCAGAGGATAGTACAGGTGATATCATTACCGTGGTCGTATGAGTCATTACCGTACAGTAATGACTTTTTTTCGCGTAAATGCCCAAATGTATGATCGCCAATCAGACTGTTTTTTTTTACACCCAACAGTCACACACACCTGACCCCACACTAGATATAATATGTATCGTGGGTGTCAGAAACTACGAGAAAAGCACGGTCTCACAACACCGAGCCCGAAACAAATATTTGTGAACCACACGAATATTTGTCTCGGTGCGGGAATCGAAACCGCGGCTTCTCGTTTCACAGGCCTTTGGGCATATAAGAATTGGGGCGCCCTTTGGAGAGTAAAGAGATCGTGTAAGACAGGGGTTCCCAAGCTTATTGTCTCACACCGCCCCTCTACCTAAATGTATAGGCCCACGCCCCCCCTCGATGTATGCAAATCTGAAACGTACTAGCTTACCTGGTGACCTTTTTTTAGTTTGATTTTGATTTTTTATTTTTGATTTTTGATTTACTTTGTTAATATATTCGCTCAAACCTGCCTTGTGGCCTTATCATTGGCGTGCGTTCCATATATACAAAGAGACATTGTCTACCCTGACGATTTGCTAAAATTACATAATAAAATAAAAAAAGATCACCAAAACAAACAAGCGCTCAAACAGCGCTCGGTGTATTATTTTATAATGACGTGAGAATGATTACAGTGGTTAAAGTAAAACAAGAATAAATTGAAGAAAATAATTATGCAAGATTTTTGTCTACCCTAATCTAAATGCCTGTGCACGTCACTGGATATTATTTTAGCGAACTTACTTCATATATTAAGAATGTAAGTACTTATTAGCCTTTCGGGGGCTCCCATCGGTCGGGGGGCCCTGGGCATGGGCCCCATGTGCCTTTATGTTAAAGACAGTACTGCCTACAAGTTCGCTCAGATCGTTCACCGTGTGAACGTGTGGTATCAGTCGATGCCAGTATAATTATATCAACATATAATCGCTGTATTACGCTCTATTTATTTGCTTTATACACGGAAGATTAATGGACAGTCTTCGTGCATGATGGCATAGCGAGTGACTAACCGGCAGATAAACTTGTCGCGGGTTCGATTTTGGACCGACTTCAAATAGAAGAAGGTCCTCAATTCGTCTGTTTAAAAACTTAACGGGCTGACTTTAAAATTTGTACAATCGTGACCAAATTTATATGGGACCACCGTTGGAATAAGCTCTATATTGTATATAAAAAATATGTATGTATACAGATGAATTGAGGACCGGCTCGAATTTTTCCGGCTCGACTGTCTCACAGAAAACCGACGTAAAGTGGCAGCTTGCTGTCGCCTTTCGTTCGGTGAGTGAGATTTCCGGTGCCCCATTCCTCCCCGTCTTTCCCAATCCCTTTTCCCTCTCCTTCCATTTCCTCTTTTTAAGTGGAGATCACTGACCATCAGATGACCCATCTGTTAATTTGTCAGTCTCTGCTATAAAAAAAAGGACCTACTCATTTTATAGAAGTCGGTCGTTGAATAAAGGTTATTTCAGCACGAGACGTGTCTGTAGAAGAAGCACGGATGACGTGACATAAGTTCAGGAAGAGATTACAATGGCTCGGTTCTTCTCATTTTGCACGCTCTTGCGTAAAACTGGTTGCAATTTTAAGATCTTTGTGTACAGGCTGATTTATTTTGTTAGAAATATGCAGATGGTAGGATATTCGTATCCGACCAAATGGCGACCACCGTACACATGGTGCTAAAACCTGCCATAGTGACTCACACTTCGTGTGTGGTTCGCGTTCCAGGATCAGTGTACTTCCGGTTATCTCGAGGGGCTTGCGGTATAACTTGATGGTTGGTTGAGACGGGTATGGGGGTATCCCTGTGTCTGCATCTGTCATCCGCCTGTCTTGTCGCAAACCCCTCGATTTGCTTCTTCCCTCTTCGGATTCGGAGTGAGAAGAAGCATAAATACGGCGGCATGGTTCTGACGACCACTGATAAACAGTGTTTGTCAGTAGTCGCTAGTTTTTTTGGGCTGCACTACGGTTACCATCAGGTGCAGTGTAGTCACTTTGCCGTGACCGGATAAAAAAAAGTTATTAAGTTTCCACCGACTTCAAAGTAGGAGTAGGTCCTCAAATATTTTGTTTTTTTCGGCAGACTTCAAAAAGGGAGAGGTACTCAATTCGTTTGTATTTTTTATGTATGTATATTCTTTTTTTGTTCGATAGAGCTTATTTGAAGTGTGGTGTCTTATTTGACGATAGGATAAATTTTTGAGACGGTCCATTAAACTTTTATGTATTGTAAAGAAACAGACGCCTCGGTGGCGCTGTTGTATTGCGTGAGCGATACGACTGTAGACCTGAGGTCTCAGATTCGATCCCGGGTGGGGCAAAGTGATACTGCGCGACTCTACCTACCCCTTCGGGGATACAGCCGTGAGCTTTTTTATGTAAGTGAAGATAATGTATGAGGTTAATTCCTTTTTAACTCATTACATTGTCTCCCGCATTTTTTTTAAAATAAATAAATAACACCCAACAGTCATCCACATAGTCCCGACCCCACCCTAAGATCGAGTCATGTGTCGTGGGTATTAAGAACTACGAGAGACTTTCGGTCTCACAACACCCAGACCCGAAACAAATATCTGTGGGCCACACAAATATTTATCTTGGTGCGGGGATCGAACCCGCGGCCTCTCGCTTCACAGCCGGCTGCTCGCCCGCTACGCCACGGAGGCTGTCATTTTCACGTACGGACGTGGACTCCTTATAATTCCAAATCTTCCCTATCTTTCTGTTTGTTTAATTTCATTGCGGGATGAACAATTTTGCATTATCTGAGACTCGCCGAGCTTCACTGCTCGGTGTCGTTAAATGCGTGCCACTGTTGATCCTGGCTTACAGGAGTTACAGTGGCGGGTGTGTGGACGGGATAGTCTCGAAAAAGTGAATAAAATAGTAATAGAATAATAAAATAAAATAGTAAAGTATATACATAAGCTAAAATAGTAAAGTACATACATAAGCTAAAATAGTAAAGTACATACATAAGTACATACATACATAAGCTCTGTAGGCCGAGGCGCACTAGCGAACTAGAACACCCACATTTCACCAAGCTTAGTTCCGTCCCAGATGTGATAGGGGGCGAGCCCATCGCCATATCGGGCACAAATTCCAGACTCCGGGCTGATGTGGAAAAATCTAATATCACTTTGCCCGACCCGGGGATCGAACCCGAGACCTCAGAACCGTAGTCGTACCGAAATACCACCACGCCACCGAGGCAATAGTAAATAGTATAAAGCGGCACACCCTGTACTCGCTACCGTTCCGGTCTACTTGCCCAGTTGCCAGACAGTTGCCGTCGGTTATGTAACACGCTGCAGCAATACTTAACACTATTTTATTGCAACTAGCGACATCTAGCTCGCCACTTTAACACCTTTCGACCGACTTCAAAAAAGGAGGAGGTCCTCGATTCATCTGTTTTTTATGTATGTTACGCGATATCTCCGCCAAATGTAGACTGATCTCTGAAAATTCTTTTTGTTTTCGATAGAGCTTATTTCAAGGGTGGTCCCATTTAGAACCACACTGTAGACAGAAACGTCTACACCACGAATGGGCCGGCTCGACCGGTTTGATACCACTGACTGACAGAAAACCAACGTAAAGTGGCAGCTTGCTGTCGCGATTCGTTCAGTGAGTGAGATTACCGGTATCCCATTTCCCCCCTCCCTTTCTCAATTCCTTTTTCCTCCCCTTCCATTCCCTCGTTTTAGGTTAGCAACCTTTTAAGTTAGTCTTAGGTTTTTATGTATTGTGGAGATCACTTACCATCAGGTGACCCATCTCCTCGTTTGTCAGTCTGCTATAAAATAAAAACAAAATACCTTTTTTGTTGGTGCATTTTGATAGCAGAAGCTGGCGAACTAATAATTGGGTTAGCCTTTATTTTAAAACCAGTTTTTCCTTTTCTTCCTTTTTTTAAACATTGTAAAAGTCTTTCTTACTGATTTCTTAAGTTTAGGCGAATATTATACATTGAAATAAAACAAAAAACCTAATCGTGATAGAATCCGTAAGAATAGTTTTATTTTATTTCAAAGTCTTTCTTTCCATATATCCTTATCCCACCTTAATGTGAGTTCGGCGAAACACACTTTTTAAGAATGTTGCAGAAAGTGTTTGGCTTAGTTTAGATGACCGACTGCCTGCCTGAAGTGAACTCCCTATCTGGGGATCCAGTCCCGGGTAAATTGTATTACAAAAACATCCCACCCGACTTGAAAATCGAACCCAATACCTCCCGGTTGGTTGCACCGCTGCCACTAGGAAACGGAAGAGACTAATAGCGATATTGTGAAAGTGATAAAGACAAAACAATGTCTAAGGGCCACTTGCATCTCCGCGATAAATAAATCCCAAATCTTGATTTATATATAGGAGTGAGCTGTAGGATAAATCGTGATAAGGTGTAAGTTTGGATTAGTTATAGCGCTACAAGTCGCCCTAAGTATCGCTTAAAGTTATGAGTAACACCCTACATTATTTATATTTTATTTTAACTTATGCAGGTGTGAATGAGTAACAATTAAAAGAAGCAATCACAACAAAACAATTGTAACTGGCGATCTTCGCGGAAAACTGTTTGTCTGTAGAGTTGCCAGGTGTAAAACAAATATATCAGCAGAAATGTGAACGTACGTACGTGAAATGTGTGTATGTGTAGTACGTTTTGTAGTTTTTGAATTACAGAGGAGCCGGGCTGAAAAAGTCTGGCTGGCCCGGCCACCAAAAAGCGCTTGTAATTTGAAAATCGGAGAGGTGCATTGAAAATGAAAGCGGTACATATAATTTTCGCAAGGAGTACATTCGTTTGGTATACCCATTACCGCTAAAGTACGCGGGGCCGGGCGGGCCTGTACCCTTTGCACGAACATTTCATAATTTCGCCAAGTAATAGAATCGTGCTAACTATAGGTAAAAATACTCGCTACTATAATTTTAGCCAAGGGCAGCACGAACGCTTAAAGTTCCTCAAGTATGCACGATTCTATTACCTTACTATAGTTAAGGAATGCCAAGAACACACGTGCGATTATATCATTTCGCAAAATTTAGTTCCAAATACGCTCACTGAGCGCTGTACCAATTCTCCATACATTTTGCTCAAGGACACTATTCTATCACGAAAACTATACGATAGCACAAAATGTTAATGCTAGGGGTACTGATATACGTAAAGTGTGCATTCAATATCAATGAAGATTGACAGTGTAAGACAAAATTGAAATTAGTTTTCACAAGTTTGAAAACCTAATAGACTGACTTCCAAGTTGATCCGATCGTGAACAAATTTATATGGGACCACCCTTGAAGTAAGCTACCGAACAGAAAAATATTTATGAAAATTGGTCTACATTTGGAGGAGATATCGCGTAACATGCGAAAATACAGACGAATTGAGGACCTTCTCCTTTTTGGAAGTCAGTCGAAAAGGTGCTGCCTCGTGGCGAAGTTGTATTGCATGCGCAGTACGAGTACCGTCCTGCAGTCTTGGGTTAGATCACCGGGTCGGGCAGTGACACTGAGTTTTTCTATTCAGTATCAGGTTGGAGCTATATTGTGATTGGAGATCACATCTGGGACGTAAATGAGCTCGGGGAAATGTGGTTTTTCTAGTTCTCTAGTTCGGCTCTGTCTTCCGCTTCGGGAGTATAACATTCATAACATAAGCTCACGCCTGTATCCCCGAAGGGCTAGGCAGAGGCGCGGTAGCGAACTAGAACACCCACATTTCACCGAACTTAGTTCCGTCCCAGATGTGATAGGTGGCGAACCTATCGCCATATCGGGCACAAATTCCAGACTGATATGTAAAAATCCAATATCACTTTGCGCGCCCAGGGATCGAACCCGAGACCTCAGAACCGTAGTCGTACCGAAATACCACCACGCCACCGGGGCAGTCGGGGGTATAGGCGTGATTTATGTTTGTAATTGGTCCACGCATCATCTGTAAATATATTTATGAATATACTATATAAGTACAAATTGAGTACCTTCTTCTTTTTTGCCGAAAAAAAGTTAATATATTGGAAAATCATCAGTTCTGGCAACATTATTCGCGTCCGCTGCCGTCGGTGGTCGCATTCTGCTGACGCGAGGAATTCGGGGTTCGCTGACTTCAAACAATTGTTTGTTTGTTCTAAAAACTTAATTACAATTAAATTTGTATCGATTTGTTTTCCTTAGAATCGAGAGTGTATATAATTGCGCTCTAATTAGTGTAACGGTATGGCGGAATGGTGACAAATAGATTGGACCGGTTTGATACCACTGTGCACTGTCTCACAGAAAACTGACGTAAAGTGGGAGGTAGTTTTTCGTTTGGTGAGTGAGATTTAAGGTGGCCCAATAAGGAACTTGCATGTAATTTTCTTTTTAGTTCATTGTTAAGAACTAGGTCTCTAATAAACACACCAGAAAGAAAAACATTAAAATATGCACAAATCATTTAATTATAGCAAGTCAAAATATAAATTACAAAACCCCGCGCCAAAAAAGGACGTGACGTCACCGCGTAAAAATTTCTTTTTGTTGACATCTCAGTTGACACTGACGGCTACAATGATGTTTGAACCGCTATAATTGCCTATCGTTTAAAATTTCCCCATACCGAACAAAAAATTCCCCAAAAGCTATTTCATTAAATAACGAAGTAAAAATAAGTTGCACTCTTGTATCTTGAGCGGAGCGATGGGAAAGTTACACAAAGAAAATAATTTGGAAAGAGGAGGACCTTCGAAATCTCATTCATCAATCACTATACTAAACATAACAACTGTTTTCCGCAAAATTGGGAAAATCACCCCAACCTAGAAACACTGCCTAATGCAACGACGTCACTTGGGTTTTGCAATAACGTTCCATTATACGTAATTTATAATTAAGATATTTTGTAAAATATCAAGTATTTTATCCTACAAATTTATAATTTTCGTGCAAGTTCCCCATTGCTCGTTATAATTTTCGTGCAAGTTCCCCATTCCCGCCTCCTCTGCCCAATCTCTGTCCCCACCTTTAAAGTAGGCAACGCATAATTATTTTGGTATCACGGTTGTCTACTGTCTATGAGTAGAGAGCACTTACCGTCAGGTGACCCATCTGCTCGTTTGCCAGTCTCTGTTATAAAAATGAAGAATGGAAAAGGAATACGCTAGTTGGCGTTAGCTTATTTTGAGTTATATACCCACATACATAAGCTCACGCCTGTATCCACGAAGAGGTAAGCAGAGGTACACTGGTGAACTGTAACACCCATATTTCCAGAGCTTAGTTCCGTCGCAGATGTGATAGGGGGCAAGCTTATCGCCATATCGAGCACAAATTCCAGACTCCTGGCTGATATGCAAAAATCCAATATGACTTTGCCCGATCCGGGGGTCGAACCAGAGACCTCAGGACGGTAAACGTACCGAAATACAACCACGCCACCGAGGCAGTCATAATACCAAGCAGAACTTAGAGGTATAAATTTGTCTCGATGCGGGGTTTGAACCCACGGCCTCTCGCTTCACGTCTATTCGTCCGCTACGCCGGTTGTAAGTAGGTTTGTTTATGTTTAAAGTAATGTAGTTCCAGTTTTCCCCGCGCGGCGCTGTCGTCGCGGAGGCTGCACTCGGTCGCCGACCCCCCGACCTTGCACGCGCTCTGTGCATTCAAAACGACATATTGGGAGTAGCTTAAAAAACAATCTTTCTACCTGCCCTTATCCCACCTTAACGTGGGGTCGGTGCAATACTTTTTCAAGTATATTACATAAAAGATTTGGTAAGAAAAACTAAGGTTTTTACAACCGACTGCTTAACTGACGAAATTGGGAATCGAAACCAAGGCCTCCCGGTCCACAACCCATATATGCTGCCACTAGACCAAGGAGGCGACTTAGCTTAAACACTTAAAAATCAATATTTCATGGAATATTTAATTAAAAATCTTTATTGAAATTAAACTATTTTTACGGATTCTATCACGATTTGGTTTTAATTTTTATGCATATTGGGCATAAAAATTAAAACCAAATCGTTGAATTTAGAATTTCAATGAATAACATTCACGTAAACCTAAGAAATCATTATATAAAAATAACATAACATAAAAACATAAGCTCACGCCTATATCCCCGAAGGGGTAGGCAGAGGCGTACTAGCGAACTAGAATACCCACATTTATATAAAAATCTTTACTTGAATATGGCGATAGTCATTGGACCAGATTGTACCAGGAGTGTGTCCCCATGGACTTCCCAAAAAGCGCTGGCTGGTCGTTTTGGAGGATACGAGAGCCTATGGTCTTACAGTTTAGGATGCTCAAGACCGGGCGAAGTGGAAACGTTTAAGTAGGAAGGCGGACCCTGGCAGAAGACCGGAATGACGCCAGACAGAAAGAAAAATACTTAAATGAGTGGTAAAGTTGAATGGTAGAGCCACGCTGTAGACAGTAACGTCTACAGCACGAATGGGCCGGCTAGATCGGTTGGATACCACTGTCTCACAGAAAACCGACGTAAAGTGCAGCTTGCTGTCGCGTTTCATTCGGTGAGTGAGATTTCCGGTGGCCCATTTCCCCCCTTCCTTTCCCAATACTTTTTTCCCTCCCGTTCCATTGTATTCTGATTTTTTCTCTCTTTGGTTTCTTTTTTTGCTTCTTTATCAAATGTTATTTTTTTTTATTTTGTTCGCTTTGTTCTCTCTTATTTTATTGTTTTTATTATATTGTGTGTGTACGTGTGCTGAATAAAATGTGTCTTTTAATTTCTTCTTTCTTTCTTGAAATAAGGCAATAAACTCACGCATTGATTAGAATTAAGAGTTTTAATAAAAAAATAAAAAATAAATAACACCCAACAGTCACATACATAGTCCTGACCCCACACTAAGATCGAGTCTTGTGTCGTGGGTATCAGGAACTACGAGAGACTTTCGGTCTCACAACACCCAGACCCGAAACAAATATCTGTAGGCCATACAAACATTTGTCTCGGTGCGGGAATCGAACCCGCGGCCTCCCGCTTCACAGCCGGCTACTCGCCCGCTGCGCCACGGAGGCTGTCAAAATGTCCATGTGTCTGTCCAATTTTGTATCCCGGTGTACACCTGCGTGCAACGACCGGTGCGTTGACATCCATGCAGTTTTGGTAATGCGCCACTGGGACTGGGGCGGATTAGACGAAAGCGCTTCAACCGCTTGATTGTCACTTGTCACTGCTGCATCTGCTTTTCCGCTTGAATATAATTTCATTTTGAGTACATACAGATATGAAAGTAGAAGCGTTTTTGTGTTTGAATGTTAATGTTCTATAATGCGCTATATGATAAAAGTTGAACAGGCCATAAAGTATATAGGTGTTTATAGCAATTTATTTTTTATTTAGCGATTTTTTTACAGACTGATTTTTTGAAGACTGCCTCGGTGGCGTGGTGGTATTTCGGTACGACTACGGTTCTGAGGCTTTTAGCTATTTTAGCTTGAGGTCGGCAGAGTGCCACTCAGTGCTTTGTTGTTCAAATTTCAAAGTGCGTGTGATATTGCTACTTATTATAGAGACTGCCTCGTTGGCGTGGTGGTATTTCGGTACGACTACGGTTCTAAGGTCTCTGGTTCGATCCCCGGGTCGGGCAAAGTGATATTGGATTTTTCCATATCAGCCCGGAGTCTGGAATTTGTGCCCGATATGGCGATAGACTCGCCCCCTAACATATCTGGGACTGAACTAAGCCCGGCGAAATGTGGGTGTTCTAGTTCGCTAGTGCGCCTCTGCCTATCCCTTCGGGGATACAGGCGTGAGCTCATGTTATGTTATGTTATCAAACATAGTCAAGTACCCAATTCCAAAAGAAATCGAATTTGAACTTTTCTATTGATAAGGTTGAATTCGATTTTTTTTTAAATGTGACAGATGTCCCTCTGATGGTAAGCGATACAACCCATAAACAGGGACAGTAGTTCTCACTCCGAAGAGCGAAGAAGCAAATGTAGAATGGTAAGCCAATAAAACTCGTATCATATGAACCCTTCGCCATTAGGCATAATCAGGCGGCCGAGGGCAACCTGCTTGTCTCGCAGTTAAAGTGAATAAAATAAAACCAGTTTAACACATTTATGAGCCTAATTATTACCATTAACCAATTAATTATATTTTCACGCTTCGGTTCAATCACTGTATGTTTAAGAATGGAAATACGTGATGTGAAATAACCATCTTTTTAAATCAGTTAAGTGTAGGAATACCTAAATATACAGCTAATTGTTTAAAGTCTGAAATAGGCCCCGCCAGATATTATTTATTTAGATAAAATTAATATTAGCCCCGTAATATTATTGTCCCGGTACGTGGTCTCCACTCGAGAACTTTTCTGCCCCATCGGCTATCGGTTCTACGAGCTAAATGGACAGACGACCTGATAAAGGTCGCAGGAAGTCGCTGGATGCAGGCCGCTTCCAACAGGTCGATCTGGATTTTTTTCGGAGAGGCCTATGTCCAGCAGCAGACGTCCTGTGGCTGATGATGATGATGATGATTACTATCCCACTGCTGAGCAGCAGAGCAGAGCCGAACTACCGAACTAGAACACCCACAATTCACCTATTTATTATTTAATACAATATTCTTAACATGACATCCATTTTCCGTTTCTAGGGCTGTCAGCAAAATTTTCGGGAACCACAAAGGTTTTTTTGGTGCAGATAAGTGCATCGGCCGTAGGGCCAAGGGCCTCATGCGGGAGAGGGCCTTAACCCCGGTGAAAGTACGACCGAACCATCTCGCTTATATAGTTCGTTCACTTTGGGAGAGCGGGTGTCGTGGAGTCGACGGGAAATGTTGCCGCTAAACTTTTTTGGAGGTTTGATGAAATTAAAAAAAAATTAAAAGTGTTCAAGTACAACGTTTCAAAATGAACAAATAAGTACATACCTCCGACCTTACATTGAAGTGCTATAAGGACAGCCTGAAAAAAATCTTTAAAAAGTAAAAGTATGCTGGTTTTTGTATAATTAAATAGGTAATATAACAATAGTTTTTACGTCTGAAACTTACAGTTTTTGAGTGGTAGAGCCTCGCTATAGACAATTACGTCAACGTCACGAATGGGCTGGCTCGACCGGTTTGATACCACTGTCTCACAGAAAACCGACGTAAAGTGGCAGCTCGCTATCGCGTTTCGTTCGGTGACATTTCCGGTGACCCAATTCCCCCTCTCCCTTCCCCAATCCCTAATTCCCTCCCGTTAGGTGAGTAACGCACCCATAATTCTTTTTGTAACTTGGGTGTCTATGGCGGTGGAGATCACTTACCATCAGGTGAACCATCTGTTCGTTTGCCAGTCTCAGCTATAAAAAAAACTTCTTTGTTATAGATTTTCTCGATCAAGTTAAGGTAAGAGTACTTATGTTAGATAATGATTTTAATTTCAAAATATTTTTTCTTCATTTACATCGCAGAGTAGACTGTAGCAACTAGCGTCTGATAAATAAAAGTTTAGTGTTTATAAACCATGAATCATATCTTTATTTAAGAGCGCATGGTACCTCAGCTCAAATTCAAATTTTGCACCCGCTACCTGTCCCTGCTAGAGTGCGCTATCGTACGCTGTCTCGCTCATACACTAATGGCGTCATAGGATGTCAAGCGGTGTTGATAAGACAAACAAGTGACGTAGCGTGGTGGGCCCGATTTACGACGCAATAGGACAATTTATTTACAAAAACATAAGCTCACGCCTGTACCGCCGAAAGAGTAGACAAATGTGCACTAGAACACCCACATTTCGCCGAGCTTAGTTCCGTCCGAGATGCGATAGGGGCCGAACCTATTGCCATATAGCGCTCAAATTCTAGACTCTGGGCTGATATTGAAAACATGCAATATCACTTTGCCCAAACCAGGGGTCGAACCCAAGACCTCAGGATGGTAGTCGTACTTAAATACAACTAAACCCCGGAGGTAGAGTTTACACACATAGTAACACACAATCGAGGCACAATTTATTTTAGTACAATTAAAAAACTTTTCAATGGCGTGTCAGCGCTGACGCTGTCTGTCGGGCTTAGAAAGTTATGTTTGAGCCATGGATTATCGAACCATCAGATAACATTTCTTACAAGATAACTTTGGTTTAGGTGTCCTCTTAACCAGTCACACAGCCCACCTGTGCTATAAGTTCTCCTTGCTGGAACTTCCGTTGGCAAACCTGTAGAGAAACGGATGTCAATGTTCCTCCACTGGATGGGGACAGTTTCTTGTCAGATAGGTTTAAGAGGCTCCTCCAGTGTTTGATGTTTAGCGGTGGTATATAGAGTTAGTCCCAATGTATGTAGAAAACTGAAAGGAGACTACAGGATTCGTAATAATAAACAACTTTTATATTTGCAAAATTGTCAATATACCTGATGTTTCATAGATATTGCCATTCAAAGATTTTATAAATAATCCGTGTACTTAACCAAAATAATTTAGGTGTATTCGTCAGTTCTTTGCGTTCTTTCTATGGAGAAAACTCTTATTTCTTACCCGAGGATCCTCACACCTCTACGGACTAAGTCAAGGATGTGGATATTGGGAATTAAATGATTCACTGCCAATACCAGAATTCCGGGGTATATCACAGCTAGTATAACAATGTCGGCGCCGTCACTGCACGTCTTAAACAGCCCGCATAATTGGCGTGAAATGTCACCTTTAAGGCTTGGAGCCCTATATCTAAGGAAAAGAAAGAAAAGTTACGTACAGCTTTCGAATCCAACAGGAGGGCCAAGGGAAAATACCTATGCAAAACTGAAGGGCGACAGAAAAGCTATCTCGGAAATCGAGCTTTTGGTGACTTGTCATCGCAATGTAAAGCAGTTTCTACTAGCTTAATCTGCAGTCACTGCGTAAACTTGATAACCACAGTAAAATAACACTCATCTTTGAGTTGAACCCTTTGCCTCAAATTCGATTTTGTACAATGGTGGAGCCACGCTACTGGACGTTGCACCGGCGCAGCGTGTGGAGTACTACATGAATCCATATCAACCTGTATGCGGTCAGGCGAGAGCCTGAATCTTGGACATTCGAAAGTCGAGCATGGCTGATCGTATTCCCGTGGTGGTTCTTAAGACGTCCGCGGCTGAGTTAACCCTCGTTCTCAGGAGTTTTCTCAATTTTTCATATAAGAGTTCCGACTCTGAAGAATTTTTGACATCCATCTATGTTGAAGACTGCGCACACCAATCGGAAATCCTAATAGAGTGACCTGTCGGACCTTTCCAATTATAGTCTCCATCACGTCCTTTTTTTCCAAAACTCATAGCAATTAATTAATACATGGCTCCTGAAGTATTTATAACTCGCCTCATTGATCTATTCACTATTGATAGCGTATATCAGGTGTGAACTATGAGGTCCTGGAATCCATTTCCAGATCGAGCAGTCGTTTTTGACTTTATGGGTGGGTCATTATACAGGTAGCCCATTGTAAAAACTAAGGCCAAACACCTCTGCAACATGCTTTAACAATGTGTTGCGTCGACTCCATACTGAGGTGGAATAAACGTACGCCTACATAATATCACGCCTGTATCCCATAGGGGTAGGTAGAGACTATAGATTTACACTTCGCCCGATTCTGACATACTACTTTCGCTTCATCTACTATCATGATCTCATTAGAGTCGGTTTAGTTTTTTATCTGTTCTTTAGTAAATATATCATCAGTTTATCACCAATATAAGTGCGATGTGGTCGCCCTATACCGACTTTTCCATGCACACTCGTCTTTTGTCACTGTTTCGACAATCTCCTATCATCTATCCTCTCAATATGTCTGAACCATCTCAACATCCCTTTCTATTTCTTATCATTACATCTTCTTTCACTCGACAGATATCCAACACCACTTTATTCCACACTCTATCACGCGACACATGCTCCTTCATGCTCTCATTTCCACCACCCTGTGGGCTTAGCCAAGTAGCTTATGCGCTAGTCGAATAGAACAGTAAATATATGGGAATGAGATAAGAGTACGCTATATATAGCGTACTAATAGAATAAATGTATAGGAATGACATAAGAGTCCACCAGTAAGCCCACTGATCTTACTTTCATGCCTGTTCTGTCACACCCAACTTTCACTCTCATTTATAAGTGTGGGCACTAACACTTCTTTATGAACGGCCAATCGTGTCTTTTTAGAGACCTTTCAGCTACTCATAAAGGTGTTCAGCGCTCCATTAACTCGATTACCTGCACATACTTGTCTTTTAATGTCGCTATCATGCTTCCCATCACTTATAAATATACAACCCAGATATACAAAGTCTTTCACTTGTTCTACTCTCTCGTTACCTATCATAATTTTGCACTCTGTTATACTTTCATTTCTTTAAAAAAACATACTTTTCGTCTTAGTTACATTAATTTTCTCCTTTCCTTTTAAATGCATCATCCATAATTATTACCATTGTCTGTAATTCGTCCTAGGCGTTCTCCAAGTCTACAAAGGCGCAAAAGACTTTTCGTTCTTTGGCTGAGAATTTTTCCGGAAAGCTTCGTAGGGAGAAGATCTAATCCGCACATCCCATACTCTTTCGAAATCCCGCTTGTACATTCTATAACTTATTATTCGTCTCATACATTACCCATTTCAATCAGAACTTTCGCATATAATTTGCCGACAACACTAAGAACGTACTCTGATAGTCTTGCCGTGACTCCTTATCCTTATACAACGGAACAATAAATTTAAAGATGGAATAAAGGCAGGTGATAAAAAAATATACAGGGTTAGTCGGAAAGTGTGTAGAGAGCCTTGGCCAACATAATGTATCATTATTAAATATTTCTACCGTAGATAGCGTACGTCATTTTAATCTTTCTTTCTACCTGCCCATAACCCACTTTCATGAGTGGTCGGTGCAACACCCTATTTCAAGCATATTGCAGAAAGGATTTGGCTAAGATTTTAGTTTAACCAGCTACCTGCTTGACGTCAACCCCCTCCGGAGGATCCAGTCCCGGGCAAATTAAATTAGAAAATTCGCTTTACCCGACCTGGGAATCGAACCCACGACCTCCCGGTCCACAGCCCATATATGCTGCCACTAGACCAAGGAGGCCACGAGCGTACCTCATCTTAATAGTAGGACATTTTTTATTTCATATAAAAAGTAAACTACCTATCCCACGATTACATATCGACAAAATACGTGCCGCTTACGCAATGCGCGCGCCCCCACACTGTAATTTTAACTAAGATATAGTTACTATGCGTCTTTTAATTATTATTATCTAGGACTTATACAGCACATTGTCGCTAGATAATCATCGATTTAGTAACAAAATCATGAAGTTACCACATTAATAGCCACTTAAATAATGATTACAGATTAAACTAATTATTGAAATAAAACAATCTTGGTAGCTTAGATGTTGGTAGCACGCCCCGCGAAACATTTTTCTGTCTGGCTTTATCCCGGCCTTCTGCCAAGGGCCGTCTTCCTACTTAAACGCTTCCACTTCACACGGTGCTGAACGTCCTCCATAGTGAGGCTTGGCTCTCATATCTAGGAAGATATCTCCAGAACGCTTTTTGGGCCGTTCACGACCGTCCACCTACCGGAACAAATGCAACACTTATTTAAAATATAGCCTACAATACAAGTATTTGAATATTATATTCATTATTACAATTTTAATTTTGTTTTATATTTTCATATTTTATTTGTTTTTATTCATTATAAATATAATAAATAAATATAAATATAAAATTTATTAGTTCTCAAATGGAAATTACAAAAGCGAACTTACAGCTATTACAGTAATTAACAACTATAATAAGCCAATTAAAACAAACTGAGAAAACAAGTGACTATCTATAAAACATTAATTGTTAACCTCCACACTAGGAATAAATCTGTCTCATGGGGGTCTTCAAGAGTGTGCTTTTAGAGTTCTCAAATATTGTTCAAGTAGCCATTACATACAAAAGAGGTTAAAGTGTGTGTGTGTGTGTGTGTGCGTGGGGACGGGTGTGTGTGTGTGTGTGGGGATGGATGTGTGTGTTTGTGGGGATGGGTATGCGTGTGTGGGCGTGTGTGAATATACTTCAATTCATAATCTTTAGGAAATCTTCGGTTTCAGAGTAGTCAAGGGCAAATAACCATTTAATAACAGTCTTTTTTGCATCTTTTATAGAACATTCCTTTATATTACAACATAACACGACCTTATTATACCTCTATATATATGGCCTCATGTATATCTCCATATGCTGGGCAAATGATGTATTGCACTGGACCTGTTGCGTTCTAAAGACGCGTCGTTTTAAAAGTAAGGGGTAAGCGAGCGAGTTAATTACTTCTTTGTGCTGTTTTAGTATTATGTCACATATTATTAAAGATTTTTGTTTCTTAAGATTTCGTACTTATAAAAATTATGTTGAGTTTAATGGTTAATAACACTAGTAATGACGACGAACACTATGCCTCTGCATTATCTGAATCTGGCAATATCAGTGATGAGGGTTGCCATAGTGTTTCTTCGCTTCGTGATAACCTTGAGAGTCAGTTTTCGGACGTATCTAAGAATTTTAATATCGTTCATATTAATGCAAAAACTGCCTCGACTGCCTCGGTGGCGTGGTTGTGGTTGGGTACGACTGCCATCCTGAGGTCTCGGGTTCGATCCCCGGGTCGAACAAAGTGATATTGGATTTTTCCATATCAGCCCCGAGTCTGGAATTTGTGCCCGATATGGCGAAAGGCTCGCCCCCTATCATATCTGGGACGTAACTAAGCTCGACGAAATGTGGGTATATTAGTTTGCTAGTGCGCCTATGTCTACCCCTTCGGGGATACACGCGTGAGCTTATGTTATGTTTATGTTTTATGTTTATGTAATGCAAAAAGTATTCCGGCCCATTTATCTGATATGTCGGCATGCCTAGACCATAAAAACCTTTACTTTACACCTCCGCTTATCTGCTGATCCTTTAAACTCTTCAGAAGGTTATCTGGAAGAGATCGCTTCAAGCGATAAGACAGCCTATTGTAACATTTTATAGTTTAAAGTTCTGTCTGTACTGTTTACTTAATCCTTACTATGGTGTTAAAGAGTTATCTATCTATCTAATCGTTCACGAATGACAATATCTATGAAAGTATTAGGTATATTGTAATTTTTACTGATATATTCTTGTTCATTATTATGAGTTCTGTAGTATCCTTTCAGTTTCTTACAAATATTACGACAAACTTTGTATATTATACGAAATCAAAGTTAACAGGAATACACCGTGTGGCACCAACATAACTTAAAATTTCGTCGCAAAAATATAATTATGCGGTAATATGCACGGGCCAACCTAGATGTACATAAACTTCAGTAAGTATACGGCGTGACGTCAAATCGCGCGTTTGTCAACGACAAAAGTATTAAACCGCTAATATCAACTGTTTAAGGTTGCTCCGAACGTACATTATGTGCGAAAATTTAGAAAACTAAGTTATATTTCCGGTTAAGTACTGAGTTATATTTCCGGTGGTCCAATTCCAATCTCTTTATCAATCCCTTTATCCTTCCTTATCCCCTCCTTTTAGGTTAGCAATATACCCATGATATTTTTTGTCATGGGTGTCTCTATCTATGGGCGGTGGAGATGACTTACCCTGACCCACGAGCAATCGTGTTACTGCTATATAAATACTTTATATTTAAATTTTTAATATACATATACCTAATAATTTTATGTAGGATTTAAAAATAAAACTTTGGCAATATCTGTGAAAGTATTAAGTATATTGAAAAATTGCAAGAATAAAAGTTGTTTATTATTACGAATACAGTATCCTTTCAGCTTCGTACATAATAATTTATGTTCTAACTAACCGTGTGTAATAGTAGAGGGCCCGTGACATTTGATATACTTACGCCGCTGACACGCGACTGGATTTCTAATCTACTAAATATTCAGGTAAATGGAAACCTAGAAAATACTGACTTATTTATTAGAATATTCTCGTTATCATCATTATAATCACCTACAATACGTTGTTTAATTGATGAAGTATCCCAGATATATAAATTATATTGATTTATTTTGCTGACAGCAAGCGACACAACCTCCCCGTCTGACAGCCGAAGCGGGAATGTGTGCGGGCCGGGCGGCAGGGCGGTCATAACTAAAACGGTGCGTAAAACGCGGAAATTTAGATAATTGGATCTTACAATAAAAAGACAAATTATTTTCAAAATCCAAAACACATAACCTATGCGTATTATTTAACTAAGTTACTATACAAAATTTCACGATCTTATTTGAAGTATGTAATGAGTAATCCGGGATATTAATTCGGTTTAGAGGTAACTTTGCAATTTTTTTCTATCGAGAAAATTTTAAGGAATCGTGTTTTCGCCACACATGTTCACTCACATAAGCCCTCAACTTTATCATATATTTATTACAAAGTAAAAACTGCAGTATTGTTGATTTTATCCGGGTTCAAAATAAGCCATTTGAGGTAGTATGGGCCCTTAATTTTAGATTTAGACATTTCCGACCATTTTCCAAAAATACTGTAAGTATCGCCTCCAAATTCCAAAAATACGCCGAAAATATCATACCCTTTTTTTTTCGAAAAATTATAATTTCCCGCGGCTCCACAGATGGCGCTGCGCCGAATTTCCAAGGCTGCTAGAAGCGGAAGAAAGCTCGGAAAGCGACAGTGGAATGCTCGCTCGCATCGTACATCCCCCCCACTCCTGCCACGGTTCCCTATCGCCTACGCGGTGCAACGCCTCGGGGTATTGTTAGAGAGCTCGCGCATTTTGGAGGTTTTTAATTGGTTTTGGAAATGGAAAATGCAGTTGGAAAATTGGAAATTAATTTTTTTTGGTTACATTGATGAGGTATTTAGTTCGAGATCATTTTATTTTCGTTGTATATTTTTTGGTATTATATATTTTTTGTTTCGCTAAGCTTATTCCCGTGACATGATGTTGGTTGAAGAGATTGTATACCACTGGGCTGACATTCTTACTGCCAAAAACTGAAATTTTCTAATTTAGAAATCGATACAAATTGATATTAAATGACCTCAAATTTTTCAGACCGGTTTTGGAAAGGATGATCAAATTTTCAACACAAATTACACTTTGAAATCATAAATTAATAAATATCGCTTGTAAAAATTCAATTTTAGTTTGACATATTTTATCACCGAGTTAATTTTTACATTGATTAAGTTTTGAAAACTAGTCTTAAGTACGCAAAGGTATCATCAAATCATCTTTTAATACAATAATATTAATACAGTTTTTATCTTTTCCTGTTATCACAATATATCAATAATTTATTTATTCAATATTTCTACATCTCATACTATTTTTAAACGAATCATTTAATTGCATATCCGTGAAAACTTCCTCGAAATGACGTCACCGATGATTCCATCATCAATTGAATTATGAATAATTAATTGATAGATAATTAATCAATGATAATTATTATAGCGATCCAGTGGCAGGTTAATGAAGAAGCAATGAATTTACATAAGCTTCACAAACTCTTTCTATTCATTAATAATTTTTATTGGTCTTTGCTTAAAATCATAAACGCATTAAATATTTTTCTGGTCGGGTTACACACATACCCACTCTTTTATTTGTCATTTCACTGTTTAAATTCTTCAGTGCACCCAATATTCTTCTGATCATTTCACTCTTCAATAGTTCATCATTCTTCATTCTTCAATATATTCTTAGTTAATTGTTATACTTAATGATTTTTTCGGTTTACGCTATTGTTTATACTTTATACGATGAAATAATACTAGTTTTTAGGATTTTATCGCGATTTGGTTTTTATTTTTATTATTTTACAATTGACACGTCAGTCCGACCAGTGACCACGAAAGCTGAGAAGCTTTAGAAACGTCGCATCGGGCCTAAAAATAAAAAAAAAAATCGCGATAAAATGTGTAAATAATAGTTTTATTTCAATCTTCTGTTTTACATATGATCCTATGGGTAATTTTAGTGCTTAAAATCATTAACGCGACCAAGATTCTTCTAGTCATTTCATTCTTCAATAGTAATGAATAGTAGCAATAGTAGCGTTTATTCAGTTTAAATATATTAATTAAAGTAGTAGCAAATACGTGGAAATCAAAATGGTGGGTACCTCATTTGATATCCAATTCTTGTTTTTGGTCCTACCTTTGGTCCTTACCATATCTCCCCCTTCATTCCTGTTCTTGATCCTGAGATGATTGTTCAAATATTACTAGGAGAGCATAACTATAATAATCGCGGAAAACGCGTCAATGTAAAATATAAAGTTGTGGGGTAGGTCACTATCCTTGTAAATAATTATGTTAGAGCAGACAAACAAGGATATAAACACTTCCTAATCTTGCAAAAACAAAGAAAATGCACCGTTTATGTCGTGTCGATAATTATTCAAATTATTCTACAATGTCTTCAGTTGATTCATTATTTGCGGACGTGGTTACATTGATTTTAATTGTTACTATAATCAAGGTATATTTATTTGCTCCTGTATTGTTATGGAAGCCTGGTGGTTGAGAATTTAGTATCGAAAAAACTTACGATTGACCCGATCAATGTGAACCCAACTTTCCACATTTGGCGGACATATCGCTTAAAAAGGAAATACAGACGAATTGAGGACCTTCTCTTTTTTTGAAGTCGGTGGAAAATTCTGTTTTTTTTTTGCTTTATCCGTGTCATGTGGATAAATGCGCCTTCGCCTACCCATTCAGAGTTAGAGTCGTGAACTTATGTTACCTTATGAAAACAGTGATCAATAATTATATTAATAATCTAATAATCAAAGATTTTGACTGTAAGCTAAAGATAAATCTAGCAGAGAAAATAAAATATATATATATCGGCGCAAAATAGCAAGCTTATTTAAAAAGCCGTTGTTATTTCACGTTATTAATTTATTTTACAATTGTTAAACTGCTGAAACCTTAAAAGATTCTAAAAAGTTAAAATAATCGTTATAATTATTTCTTTGCCATTCGATATTCGGTATCGAGTAGGTAGTTGCAAATATTACACCCTATAAAAGGAGTGTTCAGAGCAGATTCGACACAGTCGTGCTCCGGCACTCGGACTGTCCACATCCCTGACTAGACGGTGCTCTTGAGCACCGTTAATAAAGGGAATTAGTGAATTTCAGTGTTCACGCTTGATAAATAAGATGAGTAATCATCTTATTGTCAAAACGTCAGCATGGCTGACGTCACCGTTTTAAAAAAAACAACGTTAGCGTTGGCCCTCCGACATCAGAAGTGGGATCACAATCCCACTCACTTAACTTGAACCTTTCCGCCCTGATAATCGATACTTTAAATCCCACGGATACTTTCAATCCGACTGATATTTCAATTTTCAGTCCGACTGATACTTTCAGTCCGACTGATATTTCAATCCGACTGATATTTCAATCCGACTGATATTTCATTCCGACTGATACTTTCAATCCGAGATACTTTCAGTTCGATCGATACTTTCGAACTAGTTTTTCAGTGCCTTTGTGGACCACGGTCAATAATAAAGGCCCAGGCCACAGCATCGTCCTTCCCAGTTCCTTTAGAACCCCTGTGGACCACGGCGTAAAGGACCGCTCAGAACCACAGCATCATCCTTAACAAAAAAAAAAAAAAAAAACTGTGGACCACGGCGTACGGGACCGCTCAGAACCACAGCATTATCATAAGAAAAGTGCAAAAATGCGTGGAGCATTTGCAAAAAAAAAAAAAAAAACTTTTCAGAGCCTCTGTGGACCACGGCGTACAGGACCGCTCAGCGCCACAGCATCGACCCTTCCCGTTCCTTTAGAACCCCTGTGGACCATTATCCCCGTAAGAAAAGTGCATAGATGCGTGGAGCATTCGCACTCTGACTACTGATTCATAAAAAGTGCATTGTGTGGAACATTTGTACAAATGTTTATAATATGGTCTGGCAAGGCTGGTCAGATACCTCCTCTAAGAACCATATAAACCAGGGCACGTGGTGCACCTAAATATCCATATTTTAATTTGTGTGCAATTTCATCTCAGAATTCAATGCAAAAACAAAACTACCTGATTTATGGTCAGGATTGATCGAGACGGTGTATGTGACACTGTTGCAGTCATTTTTGAAGTCTAAATGTCAACGTTAGTGATCATCTTTAAAACTCATAAGTGGTCAGTTTGAAAAATCCTGAGTGGTCAATTCGGGAAATTGTTTTGTGAGCTAGGTAATTTTGCCCGCTGAGTTTGTTTCGCCGGGTCTTCTCAGGCAGGGCCGCGTTTGGATCCGGTGGTAGATTCAAAAAAAAAATCGGAATCTTAAATTCGCAATAATAAACGAGGCCTTTCAAAATGACCGTATCGGCGTACAACCATGAGCTTTCAATAAGAGCACGTGCTATTTCAAATGAAAAGAAAGAAAGAAAAAGAAAAGAAAAAGAAAAAAAAAATTGTTCTACGAGTATTCACAACAAATTACAAGGCTGGTGCAGAGCACGCACCGCCTATCAGAATGGCCGTATCGGCGCAAAATAGCAAGCTTATTTAAAAAGCCGTTGTTATTTCACGTTATTAATTTATTTTACAATTGTTAAACTGCTGAAACCTTAAAAGATTCTAAAAAGTTAAAATAATCGTTATAATTATTTCTTTGCCATTCGATATTCGGTATCGAGTAGGTAGTTGCAAATATTACACCCTATAAAAGGAGTGTTCAGAGCAGATTCGACACAGTCGTGCTCCGGCACTCGGACTGTCCACATCCCTGACTAGACGGTGCTCTTGAGCACCGTTAATAAAGGGAATTAGTGAATTTCAGTGTTCACGCTTGATAAATAAGATGAGTAATCATCTTATTGTCAAAACGTCAGCATGGCTGACGTCACCGTTTTAAAAAAAACAACGTTAGCGTTGGCCCTCCGACATATATATACATAATTCGTAATAATGCCATAGAAATTCGACCACCACCTTATATTTCTCATTCCGGATTTGAATCTACTAACGACGTGGCATGTGACCTGACTATCAGCCTCCTATCGCCATAAAAATACTCATAAAATAACTTTCATTAAATTCTAAAGATAGAGTATGGCATTAACCAAATGTGGAAAATTGCTTAATATCCAAGAGGATCCAAATTCAGGACTTAAAAACATAAACGTAATCACCTTTATTTCTTAGAAGCTAAGGTGTACTGTACATTAAAAAAAACACTTGTTTCCTCACAATCGGCACAGTGCGACCGATCTCGTGGGATAGTTCCCAGAAGGTAAATGTAATTATAATAGAATTTTATCAGTACAAAGAGCGCCTATCGGCTTATGTGAGCCTGGTACTTTGGTATTGTCTGTGTGTCTTAAATGTTTTTTTTAGCTTAAAAAATGAAAATAAAATAATAATTATTTATGGTCGCGGGCAAACGATCTTTTTAAGACAGCATTTAGGTCAGGACTAATTTTTCGTTAGGAACAAAATAAAGCCTTTGCCTATCCTGTATAAAAAATATCCTAGGTATAAAAGCGTGACCTTATGTTTGTTATTTTTATTATCCACTACATACCTACGTTTTTTTTTAAACATAACATAACATAAGCTCACGCCTGTATCCCCGAAGTGGTAGGCAGAGGCGCACTAGCGAACTAGAACGTTTTAGTTATTTACATCATCGTCATCATCATCATCATCATCAGCCATAGGACGTCCACTGCTGAACATAGGCCTCCCCCAAAGATTTCCAAATCGACCTGTTGAAAGCGGCCTGCATCCAGCGACTTCCTGCGACCTTTATCAGGTCGTCAGTCCACCAGTCAGTTTTTCTTTACATATTATAATATAAATATTTCGATTTCGATCGACAATGAGGAGTACCAATTTCCTCGTGGTCTAACTGTCGTGGATATTTTAATTTGACTAAATAAGCTACAGCGATCTTAACTATATTGTTTACGCTAGTTTAATCATAAGTTCAACTTCGACAAATATTTATAAGCTGTTCAACGGCTCAGTTAATCGGTTGACCCAGTATGAATAATCCCTAAGGAGGCAGGTCTTAAGCAATTATTTATTACTTAAAAGGCTCAAAATATTAGTATTCATATAGGCCTCTATCTCATAGACTAAAACAGGTTTAAAAGCTGAAATCTTTCGATCCCCCAACCTGTTAGAAATAAAGTGACCGATAGGGAAATTAAATGGTTATTAAACTGGATAAAGGCTTGGACACACTATCGAAAGCGCGATTATTATTACGGCGGTCGCAAGTAATTTGAAAATATGACTACCCACAATCATAATAGTTATAATTAGCATTTTTTGTCTAACATTAATAATGTGGAATTTGTGCCCGATATGGTGATAGGCTCGCCCCTATCACATCTGGGACGGAACTAAGCTCGGCGAAATGTGGGTGTTCTAGTTCACTAGTTCACCTCTGCCTACTCCTTCGGGGATACAGGCGTGAGCTTATGTTATGTGTGTATGTTAATAATGTGTTAAGTATCCAACTTTTTTATTTTTGATAGATCATTCTTTACTTAATATAAATAATTTTCATAGATTAAAACAAAAGAAAGGCAATTTATTATAATCAAGGCTTTAATATTATTTTACTCTTTCGCCACATATCCATCCTAAGGTTGTCTGGAAGAGATCGCTATTTAGCGATAAGACCGCCTATTGTAACACATATTTTATTTGCCAGTTACTTTATTGAATATGTTTATAAAGTGTTATAAACATATTCAACATTTTCTCTAGGACGCTACATTTAGCCCCTTATAAAATATTTACGGCCAACTTCAAGTCATTTGACGGAGTCATGTTCAAACTGTGTTCTTATTGGCTTATTTTTGTAATCTATCTGCTCATTCGAACCGGGCGTTAAGCGCTGCTTATCTTGAACCACAAGTTGTCCCTTTCATGTTTAAACAAAGTAACGCAAGAAAAAAGTTCCAAGCTATGCTTAGCGAAAATATAAGCGAAAATGTTTTTATAACCAAGGCCCTTAGTGTAAAAGTATGCGTCAAAAAGTCATTCGACAAAAAGTCGAAAGCCTGCGTAGTCCCTAACCCATACAGATGTTGAACTAATGGACTAGCTACAGTATTTTACTTTCATCTCGATTAATTCATTTACATTTATTTCAATACATTTGCATTTGCTCCGAGTTCGGGGTATGTAGTTGATTTATTAGCTTGTTACGTTTTATAAAATTAGTTTCTGATGGGAAAATATAGATGGCGTTAAAATTAATTCTCAATTTGTCCGCAGTAGTGAAGCTGGAAGTGATTCTGGAACTTAATAGTCTTCTTAGGGTGACTTGCACCACTATTACTAACCTACAATTAATCCTAACCTCAAGTTAAATTGAAATAGAAATATATGAAGGACATATAATTTATTACATGTAGTTAGAGGCGGCACATATATATGTTCCATAAGCGTATGGGCCACCGGAGGCCGAGCCGCCCGTGACTATTTACATGTCATCATATATTATCTGTAATTACCTATGTCCTTCACATATTTCTTTTTCAATTTAACTTGAGATTAGGACTACTAACTGTAGGTTAGTTATAGTGGTGCAAGTCGCCCTTAGTGAATACTTATAGCAAGTAAAATGCCCGAAAAACGCTACTTAAATTTAAGGGGTGCTTATATTGTTTTTCGCCATTTAGTAGGTATATGACATAACATGACCTCAAATGTTTGTGTATTATGGGCCTTACTTATATAAACATTTTAGCTAAGCATATGGTTAAGAATAGTCTATCACTTTTTTTCTTGTTTCACATTGTTTGAAAATGAAAGGGACAGAATATTCTTAAACATTTGATCATTTAAAATGTTTTTATAAGTAAGGCTTTTTCCACTCAATGTGGGTCAGTGTATACTAAAGCGTTTTGCAGAAAAGATTCAGCTTGGTTTTTAACATAACATAAGCTCATGCCTGTATCCCCGAAGGGGTAGGCAGAGGCGTACTAGCGAACTAGAACACCCACATTTCGCCGAGCTTAGTTCCGTCCCAGATGTGATAGGGGGCGAGCCTATCGCCATATCGGGCACAAATTCCAGACTCCGGGCTGATATGGAAAAATCCAATACCACTTTGCCCGACCCGGGGATCGAACCCGAGACCTCAGAACCTTAGTCGTACCGAAATACACTTTACAACTTTCACTACTTAGGATCTAACCACGTAAGAAACCTTCGCTCTTCAAACAGCCTTCTTCTCCAATCTCCCTCTCACAGCTCCGATTTCATTCATTCTGCATTTACAGTGCAATCTATACTTCTGTGGAATGCGCTCCCACTCGATATCAGGGCGTCTACCAGCAGGGTCAGTTTTAAATTCAAGGTACGAATGCTCTTGACTGATAGTGTGTCAGAATCTCAATTTTAACAGATTCATAGTATTATTTATTTATGTATATACATGTATATATTTTATTTGTATTTATATGTAGTTTATAAAATATTATATTTTATAACACATTTATGTATGTTATTATACTGAAGTATGTATTGTTGTATTAATTGTCAGGTTCCGTCTTATTTATATACCTCTATTTATATTTTATATACACCCACATCGTTTTGTCTCTGCATCACCTTAGGTAGACTGGTAGATAATGCCTTTGGCATTAAGTCCACCTTTCTACAGTTTTGTATATAAAGCTTAAATAAATAAATAAATAAATACCACCACGCCACCGAGGCAGTCTAGTTTTTACGACTAGTTAAAAAATTACATACAGTAGCGTGATCCATATACCACATAGCAATTGACGTATAATTGCGCAACCCACACTCACAATATGGATCAAGGAATTGGCTTTAGTTTTTACAACTAGCTGCTTGCCTGTCACCCCTCTTTGGGGGGGTCAGTCCCTGATTAATAGTATGAGAATCAGTTAAAATAACCACCCAACCATGTGGCCCCGGCAGTGACGTGCACAGGTATTTATATTAGGGTAGACAAAAAACATTAAAAACATTGTCTTCAATTCTTGCATCATCATAATGATCATCAACATCTGAATTTAAAAGCCAAGCGCTTGCTACTTTGAAAACTTATTTTTGGTGATTATTTATTTTTTCATTTATCCCCCAGAGGGAGATGACGTCAGGCAGGCTACGCCAAATCCTTTCTGCCACATACTTGAAAAAGTGTGTTGCGTCGACCCCACATTAACGTGGGATAAGAGCAAGTACAAAGAAAGAAAGATTTTTTCTTCATAATTTATGTGTAGCAAATTGTATTTGAATTTCGAAGGTATGTGAAGGTCTACCAACCCGCATTAGGCCAGCGTTGTAGACTAAGGCCTAACCCCTCTCATTAGTAGAGGAGGCCCATGCCCAGCAGTGGGACAGTAATATTACAGGGCTATTTTTTTTTATTATTTTTTAAATTGTTCTTGTTAGGCAGTGTCTATACGGATTGCCCTGCTCACTAGACCAAGGAGGCGTGAGTGTGACCACCGCATAAACTCGATTCGAGTATTCGAATTTCGAATGTGTATTCGAATATGCCCTTTTGGCTTTTTCCCTGGCACTTTCATCTTCACGTCCAAAATGATACTAAATACGACCGTAGTCTACGTGCCGAGGCGCATCAAGCTTCGAAATCCGCGTTAGCATTCGGCGCAGGCGCACCACTCCTCCAGCGCGGGCACACTTTCACTTTCAGTTGTAGGGCATACTGCTCACTTCGACACAGCCGATTCTCCACATCCACACAAGCGACTTCAAATTTTAATACCTTGTAATACAGTTTACAATTCTTTATTATTAATGTGAGTGATGCAACCATGTCGCAGTAAGTTTTATGGATAACAAAAGTCGAAAGTGGTGGTAGAGGGGCCGATGAATTTTAATTCTTTAGTGAAAGTGTTAGAGGTTAGTTTTCTTTGTGTGTTATTGGAGTTGTAACGTTCTTCCGTGATGATGATGGGTGTACTACAGAGAGATTCGGCGAGCCTCACGATGGGACCACGTTTGGGGCATTATGAAATCGTAGTGACATGAACTTTGTTTAATGGTAGTGGTAGATTTTGGTGATGTCAGTGATTTTTTTATACGACTTTTACACGACTGCCTCGGTGGCGTGGTGGTATTTCGGTACGACTACGGTTCTGCGGTCTCGGGTTCTATGCCCGGGTCGGGTAAAGTGATATTGGATTTTTTCATATCAGCCCGGAGTCTGGAATTTGTGCCCGATATGGCGATAGGCTCGCCCTCTATCACATGTGGGACGGAACTAAGCTCGGCGAAATGTGGGTGTTCTAGTTCGCTAGTGCGCCTCTGCCTACCCCTTCGGGGATACAGGCGTGAGCTTATGTATGTATAGTAGAGACGGGCAAACGAGCAGATGGGTCACCTGATGGTAAGTGATTTCCACCACCCATAAACACCCAAGACACAAAATGAATCTTGAGTGCGTTGCCAACCTAAAAGAAGGGATTGGAAGGGGAGCGAAATAGGGATTGGGACAAGAAGGGGGTAAATGGACCACCGGAAATCTCACTTACCGAATGAAACGCGACAGCAAACTGCCACTTTACGTCGGTTTTCTGTGAGATAATAGTTTTAAATCAGTCGAACCGGCCCATTCAGCGAATTCCTGCAACCTTTATCAGCGGCCTGAGCAGGAAAATTTCTGACAAACGTAAATGTATTCGAACTCGATGCGCGTCTATGAAATTTGTATGAAATATTAACCAAACGTCATCAGTGCTATATCTCTATTACTTTTCCTTATTTTCATCGTATCCGACTCCAATGTAGGATCAGTGCAACTCAACTTTTCAAGCATGTTGAAAAGATTCAGCATTTTTTTATAATTGGGTGCCTGCTTGACGTCAGCTCTTCTTTTTTTTTTTTTTTTTATTTTTTTATTGCAGAGACTGGCAAACGAACAGATGGGTCACCTGATGGTAAGTGATCTCCACCGCCCATAGACACCCAAGACAGAATAAGAATCATGGGTGCGTTGCCAACCTAAAAAGAGGACATGGAAGGGGAGGGAATAGGGATTGGGAAAGAGGGGGGGGGCGGGCCACCGGAAATCTCACTCACCGAACGAAACACGACAGCAAGCTGCCACTTTACGTCGGTTTCCTGTGAGACAGTGGTATCCAACCGGTCGAGCCGGCCCATTCGTGCTGTAGACGTTACTGTCTACAGCGTGGCTCTACCACTCAAAGCTCTTCTGAAAGATCCTACCCCGGATAAATCGTGTTAAAACCCCTTGCCCGACCTGTATTCGAACCCAGGACCTCCCGAGCTACAGCGCCTAGCTAGATCTAGGACTCCTAATAATATGGGGTCGGCGCAATACACTTTTTCAAGCATGTTGCAGAAAGGATTTGGCTATGTATTTACCACAGGCTGCATGCCTTGCGTCAACCCGCTCTGGGAGATTTATTTATTTATTAATTCATCGATCCACAACCCATATAAGCTGCCACTAGATCAAGGACGCGACTCTACTGACTCTATTACTTGGTCGAAAATCTGCCATGAGAAACACTCGCTTAAAAATATAATAACATAACATAAGCTGATGCTTATCCCCGAAGTGGTAGGCAGGGGCGCACTAGTGAGCTATCCACATTCCGGTGGCCCAATCCCCTTTCTCATCTCTTTACTCTCCCCTTTGATTCACTCCTTTTAGGTTGGCTACGCACCCATGATTCTTTTTATGTCTTGGGTGTCTATGGGCGGTGGGGATTACTTACCATCAGGTGACCCATTTAGCCGTTTGCCAGTCTCTACTATAAAAAAAAATAAAAAACGATATTCGCCCCAGACGTGATACGATACGAGCCTATCGCCATATCGAGAACAAATACCAGATTCCGCGTTGATATTGAAAAATCCAATATCACTTTGGAGTACAGTATAATAATGCTATGATGCTATGATAATTATTTCTCGGAGCCATATTATGAACTCTTCTTAGTAAAGCGGTAATGACGTGACATATTAAATATAATTTTGTACGAAAAGTGAAGACGACCCACTTTGAGAGGGTGAGTCACAAAAAAACCCGTTAACAGAACGCACTTACACCGTCGTGTAACACAACTCACAAGATAAGCTCACGCCTGTCACGCACGCATCCCCGAAGAAGTAGGCAGGAGCGAATTAAAGAACTAGGACACATGTAGGCTGATGAAATATTGACTGCTGTGAATGTTCTCACTAAATGCATTCCATTCCACTTGTATGCAAGCATAAACCTTAAGATATGTCTTAAAGTTAACTCTTGTTTGGACTTTAAAGAGGCGATAACCCATAAGATTGTTTCGGCATTTCTTCTAGGGATATAGCTACGAAATACCGACATATTTTCAGCAGTAGGCGAATAGCCGGCTGTAAAGCGAGAGGTCACGTGTTCGATTCCCGCACTGTGACAAATGTTTGTGCGACCCTTAGATATTTGTTTCGGTTGTTGTTTGTTATCCTCACTCACCGAACGAAACGTGGCAGCAAGTTGCCACTTTACATCGGTTTTCTGTGAGACAGTGGTATCAAACCGGTCGAGCCGGCCCATTCGTGCTGTAAGCGTAATTGTATACAGCGTGGCTTTGCCACTTAAAAACTGTTCATACATGGGGAACATCTTACACAACGGTTTAAATTTACTTAGGAAAGAACCTGCTATTTATCAATTACGGATGTGATTCCCAACTAAGCGTATCTGCCAGTTTTATCTATACATTCCATACTGCCCCACTGGTTTAGATTATAACATAATAAATAAATAACACCCAACAGTCACACACATAGTCCTGACCCCACACTAGGTGTAACCTGTGTCGTGGGTATCAGGAACTACGAGAGACGCGCGCTCTCACAACACCCAGACCCGAAACAAATATCTGTGGACCAAACAGACATTTGTCTCGGTGCGGGAATCGAACCCGCGGCCTCTCGCTTACTACATTATCGTTACACATCTGTGTGATTGGTGTGAATGCGTCTTATTAGTTATTTATGTCGTGCGATCCGCGTAAGTAACTCAATGCCGGATTCAGGATATCTTTCCTTTTGCTTTCATTTGCTGCTAAATCCGTTATTAAATTAATGAAAATTACTTTAAAAACTAAAGGCGCTTAGATAATAATAATAAATAATAATAATATTAGCCCTGTAATATTACTGTACCACTGTATGAGAGTGTACTAGTAATGAGAGGGGTTAGGCCTTAGTCTACCACGCTGGCCTAATACGGGTTGGTAAACTTCACATACCTTCGAATTTCTTGTGGAGAAATTCTAGGGTATGCAGGTTTCCTCACGATGTTTTCCTTCACCGTTATAGCAAGCGATATTTCACAATGAAAACACACTTAACAGAAAAGTCAGAGGTGTATGCTCCATTTTGGGTTTGGTCTCGAACCTCCGTCACTCGTCTCGGCAGTCCGTACCATTCCCAAATGAGCTATCGCTGCTTTAGATAAATTCACTTAGATAAATCTCGATTTAAATATAGGAATGGGCTGTAGGCTAATCGAGATAAGGTTTAACTCTAGATTAGCAATAGCGCTGCATGTCGCCTTAAGTTTTTTTTTTTTTTATAGAAGAGGGGGCAAACGAGCAAGTGGGTCACCTGATGTTAAGTGATCACTGCCGCCCATAAACATCCACAATACCAGGGGAATCATGGATGCGTTGCCGGCCTTTGAGGTAGATATAGGCTCTTTTCTTGAAGGTCCCTAACTCGTAACGATCAGGAAACACAGCCGCCAAAAGCTGGTTCCACAAGCACGTTGCACGCGGAAGAAAGTTCCTTGTAAAACGCACTGTTGAGGAACGCCATTCATCCAGGTGGTAAGGATGAAACTTCAGCTTGTAGCGTGTGGTACGATAATGGAATTCGGCGGCTGGTATTAGGCCAAACAATTCTTCGGAGCATTCCCCGTGGTACAAGCGGTAAAGAATGCAAAGAGATGCAACATCTCTTCGCGACGCAAGAGGATCGAGTCGAATCGAAGTTATATTTTAGTAACATGCATGTCAACTTTAGAACCCTTTACTGTGTGTCAGACACTTGATTGGTTTTCGACCGATTTTAAAAAAGGAGAAGGTCCTCAGTTCTTCTGTATGTTTTTTTAATGTATGTTACTTGCTTATTTCAAGGGTGGTCCCATGTACATTTGGTCACGATCGTATAAATTTTGAATCGGTTCCTTAAGTTTTTAGACTTGTGATTATTTTTATTGTCTTAAGCGATATCTTACATGAGTACGAATGGGTCGGCGTGACCGGTTCGATACCACTGTCTCACAGAAAACCGACGTAAAGTGGCAACTTGCTGTCGCGTTTCGTTTGGTAAGTGAGAATGAGAGCCCAATGCTCCCTCCCTTTCCCAATCCCTTTTCCCTCCCCTTCTATTTCATCCTTTTAGGTTGGCAACGCACCCATGATTCTTTGTGTCTTGGGTGTCTATGGGCGGTGGAGATCACTTACCATCAGGTGACCCATCTGTTCGTTTGCAAGTCTTTGCTATAAAAAAAAACTCTGCCAAATGCGCATCAATTTTCAACCTTCTTTTTGAGTACGATAGAGCTTAATAACTTTAACTTTTTTCGTTTTATCTTGGCTTTCTCAAAGAGACGTTTGCACCACGATTATTCCGTTTCCCTTCCAAAAAACTTATAAATTCATTACGGGAATATGCTGTCAAAATGTCACCTTCCAACGATCAAGTCTCAGCGTTGATGAATCAGACGATCAGTAAAGACATGTCTCATGTATTAAATATACTTTACGTCCTTGACATGAAATTGTATGACATCATCAAAGTTGGCGGATCTTGAGCCACTTTCTATGAGGGCCCCATTGACGCCAAAGATAAGGAAAATCCTTATCAAAATTATTTGTGCAATTGATTGGGTATCCCGTTAGCCGAAAATAACTTGTTTACATCGGTAATTTGCCTCAAATTTTGTTTGATACAGTTGCCATGGATATTTTTACCGACTTCAAAAAGAGGTACTCAATTCGTTAGGATGTTTTTTTTATATGTGACGTGTTATCTCATTTTAGTGCAGCATTTTAAGCTGAGATGGGACCTTTGGCGGCCTCACACAACTAATATTTGGGCACACTCTGTCTAATATACTTGTTGCCATGTAGCCTCCTTTTTGTATTAGCTTAATTTACGTATAATTAAGTAACTTAATTTTTTTTTATTATTGTGAGATGCGGCAAAAAACTTATTTTGTTTGTTAATATGGACTGATTTTAAGGTCCTTTTCGTGTTCGATAAAACTTATTGCAAGGGTGGTCCATTTTTAAATATGGTCACGATCGGATAAGTTTTGAAGTCAGTCCGTTAAGTTTTTAAACTTGTGATTATTCTATGACATGTCAGCCGAAATTACTAAAATATTTTTTCTTCCCGGCGCGGCGTTGCAAAGTGACTCATAAACTTAACGGACCGACTTCAAAGCTTATCTGATCGTGACTAAATTTATTTGGGACCACCCTTGAATTAAGCTCTATCGAACATAAAAGATTTGGGGGAGGCCTATGTCCGGCAGTGGACGTCCTATGGCTGATGATGATGATGATGATGAACATAAAATAATTTTGAAAATCGGTTCCCTTTGGTCGAGATATCGCGTAACATACATAAAAAATAAAGTCGGTCGAAAATACAGACGAATTGAGGACCTTCTCCTTTTTTGAATTCGGTCAAAAATAGGGTTATCTCTTTCTTTAGAGTTATTCATCTTTCCACTTGCCCTTAACCCAACCCAATGTGGGATCGGCGCAGCACACTTTTCAAGCATGTTGCAAAAAGGATTTAGCTTAATTTTTACCGGCGGCTTGCCTGACGTCAACCGCCCTTCTAGGTATCCAGTACCGAGCAAATCTTATGAAGCACATCGCTTTGCTCGCCCTGGGAATCGAACCCAGGACCTTCCGGTTCACAGCCCTTATACGCTGCCACTAAACCAAGAAGGCGACCTGTACTCACTTTATTCTTATTAGAAAATCAATACATCCTTCTCGCTCAGGTAAAAATAGGGTTATCTCTTATTCAAGGGCTTTACCTATAAAAACATTTTCGCTTATATTTTTGCTAAGAATAGCCTGTCACTTTTTTCCTTGCGTTACATTGTTATGAAAGGGACAACCTATGGTTAAAGATAAGCAGCGCTTAAATATTTTTATAAGTAAGGGGCTATGTGGATAATGTCCAATCAAACGGACAAAAGCCTTTCATCAGCAGGGGTGCGACTGACAAAAAACAATTGGCATTACATAACTGCGCGCAAATCGGCAAATGTCGGTCAACGGGTTGTGCAACAGAGAAAGGTTGCATAAGCGTGCTTAGAGCGAGACGAGATGAGGTCTGCGCTTGCGACACGGCATAGAATAATGTGTAGAGCCGACGTGCTGATAATCACTTTAATTTATGGATTCCTGGTATAAAATACTAATAAATTTTATAATGTTGCTCCCGAAACTAATTATCCCCACTATATGGGCCTTACTTATAAAAACATTTTGGCTTAACTTTTAGCTAAGAATAGCCTGTCACTTCTTTCCTTGCGTCACATTGTTTAAAAATGAAAGGGACAACCTATGGTTAAAGATAAGCCGCGCTTAAATATTTTTATAAGTAAGGGGCTATAATCCCCACTAGTGACTGACATTTTTAATTAGAGAATATAGTGGTGAATTTAACTTATTTATCCATCTCAATATGGTAAGCTTACCGTCATGCCCGACTCAAAAACAAACTATGTGTGACTGTCAAATATCTTTTTCTTTCTGCCTGGCGTTGTCCCGGCCACGAGCCAGGGCCCGCCCGTGTAACTGTCTAATATAAAACCTTAAAACACATTAGGATGCCAGAGACCTGGTATGGCATCAAAGTTTTCCAATGTAAGTGTGCTTATTATTATTATTACACCTATGAAGCAATAAATATTTATATAGGTAATAGAAATTGGTAAGTCTGTACGTACAGACGTCACATAATCACGTGATAATGTGATTTTTGGCGAACTTGACTGTTTAAGATCTTCATAATATAAGTATAGTATAGTATATAGAGGTAGTATAAGTTTAATAAGTCGGGAATGGCCAAGTCTGTAATTATGGAAGACAAAATCTAAAAGGAGTCTGGAGACCGTTTTTTTATAAGTTGTGGCTAAGACATTATTTTTTTGGAAAATTAATCTATAATCCTTATCACGAAAGAACACATTGACTAACCACATTCTGGCAAATAAAATAAATTGCATATTTAAATATTTTTTTTATAATAAGTACGCAGGTGATGCCGCGATTTCTAGCTAGCATAATAATATTTTTATATATTTTAATTAATAAAAATAAATAGTTTTTTATAAAACACGTATTTTTGTTGCGCAGTGATAGCGCGTGTTCGTGCATTATCTCTCTCGTTATCTATCAGTAGAAATTACAACGTGTCAAAAGAAATGAAGATATGACATGAAAATAGTATTGTGAAAATTGTTTTGTAATACAGTTGTTTCTGGATAAGCTTTGGGAATGTGTTGGGAAGGGGTATGGTCTGAATTGAAATATCCTTAGGCTTAACATAACATATCACGCCTGTATCCCCGAAGGGGTAGGCAAAGGTGCACTAGCGAACTAGAACACCCACATTTCGCCAAGCTTAGTTCCGTCTCAGATGTGATAGGGGGCGAGCCTATCGCCATATCGTGCACAAATTCCAGACTCCGGGCTGATATGGAAAAATCCAATATCACTTTGCCCGACCCGGGGTCGAACCCGAGACCTCAGAACCGTAGTCGTACCGAAATACCACCACGCCACCGAGGCAGTCAATATTATTTTCAATATTATATGAAATATTATTTTATAGACGTTAAAGTGGAAGCTACTACAACCGAGTACTCCTGTAGGCCAACCATGAGTTTTTTGACATTACTCGCTAGCGACTCCGTAAAATATTTGTATGACAAACACCCGAACGCCTCTAGCGGTTACTTTGGGAACTGACGTTTTCCATACAAATATTTTACGTCCTCGCTCGCGTAAATACGTGCAACAAACTCATGGTTGAGCTACAGATCCGTGATTGATTTAGTTGCAGGTAATATTTTCTAAGCTTCAATGTTTGGAATCGGTATAACAAGCATGCATTTAGAAGTTACAGGTAATAGATATGACGTGATTGTCTTAAAAATGTGTAATGTCATCAAAAAAAATCTAGCTATATTTCATTAAATATTCATTACAAAAACATCACGCATAAAACTATCAACTTTGTGGATATAAATTGTTAAATTGCCTAAAAATATTTATTAACATCTAGCAAATTGCATAACATTTTGACAATAAAAATTCTGTCACCATATTTGTTTTCATTAGTATATTTTGGCAATTCTCATGTGTATAACAATTTTTAATGATGACATACCGTAAAAGGCACATTTATGTAAGTACCTTCTATAAGCTATGCAAATGAAGTTTCCTTTTTTAACAATAATAATATTTTGGTTTTATGGTTAACAAATGTTAATTAGGTAAGACGTCAGCGCATTTTTTATAGTTTTGAATTAATTTCATGTACTATCATCATCATCATCATCAGCTTTTATTCACTCACTGCTGGGTATAGGCCTCTTCTCTGGCACGCCAAATGTAACGGTCCTTTATCATAATATAAGGTACAAAATATAAATACTTTTGTATTTATATATTTATATTGTATGTATATTTGATTTATATGTACCTACTCTGTTTCATCGATGAAAAACATACATACATACATAATATCACGCCTGTATACCATGGGGGTAGGCAGAGACTATGGATTTCCACTTCGCCCGATTCTGACACACTACTTTCGCATCATCTACTTTCATCAATCTCTTCATAGATTCGCGTCGGTTAAGGGTACTTTTTATCTTTCCTTTAAACATATTTATAAAAAAATTTGAATTGTAGAGCCACGCTATACACAGTAATGTCTACAGCACGAATGGACCGGCTCAACCGATTTGATACCACTGTCTGTAAACTGACGTAAAGTGGCAGCTTGCTGTCCCGTTTCGTTCGGTGAGTGAGATTTCCGGTGGCACATATACCCCTCTCCCTCCCCAATATCTTTTTTCCTTCCCTTCCATTTCCTCCTTTTAGGTTGGCAACGCACCCATGATTCTTTTTGTGTCTTGTGTGTCTATGGGCGGTGGAGATCACTTACCATCAGGTGACCCATGTGCTCGTTTACCAGTCTCTGCTATAAAAAAACCTCTGTAGTATTATTATAAAGTTGAAATATTAGATTGTTTGAAAGGGCTAATATGAATCGAATTTGAAAAATCACATTCAATTTACTGTCCCTGAGTGCCAACTGTCATGTCACAGGAGCGGAGACGCGAGTAATGGCTAGTTTAATTAATAAAATAAGTGTTTATCATTTAGTCTAAATATTACACTAGGTTTTAAACAAGTTTTAAACCGACAAACGGGCACATAAAATTCGATTAAAAAATAGTAAATACTGTTTTTTACACATAAAAATTTAAAATAAAATACCGGCGTTCTAGATATGATACATCGACAAATATCAGCATTTTTATATAAATGAAGAATAAATGAATTAATTTGAATGAATGTCTCTCAGAGACAACTACTGTAAATTCTACCTAACGTCGCATCTCTGTGACTAGGATTACTCTACTGCGAAAGAGGGGAGTTATGTAGGTTGCCGGAGTCTTTGTTCCCCCACCCTTAGACCATTTCCCACTACCGATCGGTCGTGCATTGCAGATTTATGTATTCAATGATTTATCGAAAATTTTTAGGTGATCTTTAAAGTGAAACATTTGAAAGTAAATGTATGACGTATTTGACAACGTTCGAGGCGCAATGGTCGCGTAGTCGGCTTTAAAACGAGAGAGTGCGGGTTTAATTCCCGCACTGAGATATTTTTTTTTATATCAGAGACTGGCAAACGAGCAAATGGGTCACCTGATGGTAAGTGATCTCCACCGCCCATAGATATCCAGACACAAAAAGAATCGTGGATGCGTTGCCAACCTAAAGAGAGCAGGGGGGGGAAAGGGATTGGGAAAGGAAGGGGGGAAAAGGGCCACCGGAAATCTCACTCACCGAACGAAACGCAACAGCAAGCTGCCACCTTAAGTCGGTTTTCTGTGTGGTATCAAACCGGTCGAGCCGACCCATTCGTGCTGTAGACGTTAATGTCTACAGCGTGGCTCTACCACTCTATTGCTATACTTCGAAATTTATTAACAATGACTAAAGTTTCGTAGTATTTTAGCTCGACCTGTCTACCCCTTCGGTTATACAGGCGTGAGCTTATGTTATGTTTTAATAACTAGTCTATTTTAAAGTAATTATTCATTGAAATAAAACTATTTTTACAGATTCTATCACGATTTGGTTTTATTTTTTATTCCCGACGTTTCGAAAGCTTTGCAGCCTTCGTGGTCACGGGTCCGATCCGTGTAAAAATTAAAACCAAATCGTGATAGAATCTGTAAAAATAGGTTTATTTCAAATTATACATTGAGAGATTTTTCGGGGAACTATCACGATTTTCGAAACAATTTTTCTATCAACATAAGCACAACGAGATCAAATCCACGCGATACAGTATTTAATTACAGCTCTCGCGTGTGAATACTTTTTTACATAATCACAAAAATATTTTACGTAACGCCAAGAAGTGTTACGGAGTTGTGTGTCAGTAGCTCATAGTCATTGTGTAACTGGGTTTTAATTATTTTGGACAGTTGGATGTACCGGCTTTGGGAAAAGAAAGGGCTACTGTAGCCCGAGCACGAGAAACTAATGTAAATGTAAATGTATTCGAGTTCGCTGCGCACTGATGACGTTTGGTTAATATTTCATATAAATTTCATAGACGCGCATCGAGTTCGAATACATTTACGGTTGTCAGAAATTTTCCTGCTCAGGCCGCTGCAGTGCTATACGACAAAACATCAAACCCGAATTCTGGCTCATTTGTAGAGTAACTTTTGACATTCGATTCGATTGCCGGCCACTACGATTCGGTTTCATTTATTGACTTAAAATGCACCGAAATTGAGGTAAAAAGTGCACTAATGTCGCTTTAAAAATTACCAAATGACAAGTTCTCGAATAAAAAAACATTAGCGCACTGTAACTCGATTTCGGTGGAATTTTAAGTCAATAAATGAAACCGAATCGTAGTCGAAATCGAATCGAGTCTCAAGTCAGGGCAGCCCCCTTTCATTCTCATTTCAAAAGTCAGTTCTTTTACAATCGAGGTTTTCGAAATTACGTATCGAGGTGACGGTTCGAAAGTGACTTGAAATCTTACTGAATTAGAATTCCAAAAAATAAAGATAGCTCGACCATAGGGCTGACCCACTCGATTCCAATTTATCTTCGATTCGATGTCATTTTTTGGTGTTTCATGCTTACTACGTAAAATATTTGTATGACAAATACCCCAAATAGCAGTCACGTGAAGAATTGATGTTTATCATACGTATATTACGTAGTCGATAACGTGAAATGTCAAACTCATGGTCGAGCTACCGTTTTACAATCGAGGTGAGTTTCAGCCCCGTCTCCTGCACATGTTTTATCTGCACAAAACACTAAAAACACATACGCAAAACAACGATTTTAGCTGTTTTGTGTAGGTGTTTTGTGTAATGTTTTAGTGCAGGAGACCCGGCTTTAGAGGGACTATCGAAATCTTAGTTGTCGAATAAGAAAGATCGCACCAAATAATAGTTCGCTTTACCGACATTTTCGTATAGTGCTGCTGATGTACCTATAGATTTGACTTAATTACAGAATTCCAAGTAATGTTTTCACTGCAGATTCAGAAGTGACAAGTTTAGGTACATATACTGATTTGTTAAGTTTAAGCGAATGCTATACATTGAAATAAAACCCGTGACCACGAAGACTGCAAAGCCTTCGAAACTTCGGGAATAAAAATTAAAACCAAATCGTGATAGAATCCGTAAAATAGTTTTATTTCAATGTAGGTACATATAGGTCAACCATGTTTTTTTTATTTCGTTTACGTAGTCGCTAGCGGAAACTTTCAAAAAACTCATTGTAAAATTAGTCAAAATAGTCAAAATTGATTAATTATGATAAACTACCTAGACTCCAAGAATGATTGTCGCCCCTTAATATAAGTTCCGTGCCGCCGCTGAAACGGAGATAAATTGTCAAATTAGCAAAATAGCATTCCTGCCCCATAGTGGGGATAAGACTGTGGGGCAATATTTCAGGAAACTGGCAATACATGAAATAATAGAAAAAAAGGAAATGTATATTACTGGAATAAAAAACAAAATAAAAACATAATATACACGATACAAATATAACATAAGCTCACGCCTATATCCCCGAAGGGGTAGGCAGAGGTGCACTAGCGAACTAGAACACCCACATTTCGCCGAGATTAGTTCCGTCCCAGATGTGATGGGGGTATTGCTATATGGGGATACAAATTTCAGTTTGCCCAAAAACCAATATCCCTTTGCCCGACCTCGGGATCGAACCCGAGAACTCAGGACGGTAGTCGTACTAAAATACAAACACACCACTGAGGCAGTCTCAGTTACACAATAAAAAAATATAATTGTATTACTAATACAGGCCAATAACAATGTGCCTCCATGGTCTAATGGCAGCATATATGGGCTGTGCACCGAGAGGTCGTGGGTTTGATTCCCAGGTCGGGCGAATTTTCTAATTTCATTTGCCCGGAACTGGATCCCCAGAGGGCGTTGACGTCAGGCAGTCAGCCGTTCGTAAAAACATAGCCAAATCATTTCTGCAATATGCTTGAAAAACTGTATTAAGCCGACCCCACATTAAGGTGGGATAAAGACAGGTAGAAAGAAAGAAAGAAAGCCTAATAATAATAATCTCCCAATGAGGTAGCTGCAAATTCAACCTAAACTGTGCTGTAGCCAGGGTTGCCAACTTTTTTGACAAAATGTATTAAATGGTTTGGAAAGGAAAAAATAAAGTATTTGGAAGAAAAACAAGTATTTTTCAAATTGTATGTTTTTTTGCTTTAGAAACGTATTTTTGTGTGCTTTTAGCACACATGCTAACAATTATTGCTAATTATTATGCTAACAAATATTTGTTATCTTTAAATGTTTCAAAACTTGTTTGACAATAAAAAAATAAATTTAAATAAATGAACAATTCGTTTTTAATTAAATTTATTAACGCTCTATTTATCTCTTCTCGCCACTTTAGGTTAATTTCTGAAAAAAACTCTTTTAGTGTAAGCTGAAGTGGCGGGAACGGAGAGTAAATAAGATTGTTTTTTTTAATATTTTATTATATAAATTGAGTATTTATTTTACACATAGTAAAGGTTTAAAATAAAGTATTTTCACATAGTTTATTTGTGTGAAAAAGTATAAAGTAGGATACGTTATTATAAAGTATGGTTGGCAACCCTAGCTGTAGCGCTGATTTTCAATGGAAATGGCAATTTATTTTCCGTACTGCGCGACGCGGTGCTTTTAGATAAGGACCGAATTGGTCATTGGTCGAACATTGGTCAAAACTCAAAAAGCGGGCGAATCTCCTATGAAAAATTTCCAAAAAACTAATTATTACTTCAAAGTGAAAAGCAAGTGACAAAATAATTTTTAAGTTCCCCAAACAAAAAAAAAAAAATAGAGAGAGACACGTGCAAAAAAAAAGAAAAAAGGTTTTCGAGACACGTCACGTCACGTATCAACTCTGAAAGTGTAGTACCAGGAGTTCATAAGTGAGAGGGCGTTGCCCGCAGTGAATTTCGGCGCGACCGGGCGGCCTTCGCGCCGCTTTCCATTGTGCCACCTTCGTTTTCTGTCTGCCTGGTACCATCGATGTGTTGATGTGCACAAAAAAACTTTGGTGCTTTTAGATTTTTTATGGGCGTGGTTGTTTGTTTGAAAGAGAGACAAAACTGGATAGAATGTATATTACTTTGGAAATTATGGACCTTACCATCAATAATATAATATACCCTAGATGCACAGTTCTTTGCAAATATCCTCTTAAAAAGTGGTCTCAGAAATAAAACAAAGAAAAATTTAATAAGTTCTAATTAAATCAATACAAATATAACCCTATGAATTTATAGCTTTTTAAACGAAATTACCAAACGTTCTTAAATTTGCATTTTGAAATCTAGAATTCTATCGGTGTCCAACTGTAGGGAAAAAGAGTGCTTAAGCACTTCTTTGCTGTCCAATTTTCCGAAAGTCAACTGTGTATCTAGGTAAATAATATATAAAAATAAAAAAATATTAATAAAAATATAAAAATATTTCATTTGAGTCTGTCCCTTTTATTTTCAAACAATGTCACACAAGGAAAAAAGTGACGGTGTCTATGGCCCGTGGAGATAGATCACTTACCATCAGGTAGCCCAACTCATCATTTGCCAGTCTCTACTTTTATTTTTAAAGTTAGTGCCGTGTTGGCGCTGGTCACAACTCACAGTACAATCGCACTCTAATTTGCTATAAATAAAACTACTTCGATAGTTGAAAATACTTTGTACTCAGCATTTTTGGATTTTTTTATTTCTCCGGCTCGACCGGTTTGATACCGCTGTGTTACAGAAAACCGACGTAAAGTGGCAGCTCGCTGTCGTATTACATTCGGTGAGTGAGAGACTTCAGGTGGCCCTACTCCCCCCTCCTTTCTCTATCTATAATCTCTAATAAATCTATAATCTCTATTTTCCTCCCGTTAGGTTGGCAACGCACCCATGATTCTTTTTGTGTCTTGGGTGTCTATGGGCGGTGGAGATCACTTATTCTACTGTCAATTTAGAAGATCGTTTCGCCAGACAAGAACGGACATCCTGTCCGTTGTTGTCTGGTTTGTTCTTCGGAATCAAAGTATAATTAATAGTATTCTACTTGGCCTAGTGGTAGCATTATGGGCTGTGGACCAGGAAGTCCTGGGTTCGATTCTCAGGTCTCAGGACAATTAAGATAGGGAGGGGTTGACGTCAAATCAAATCAAATCAAATCAAACCATTTATTGAATCCATGAAATGTTCAAACATTATTTAGATTCCGTCAAATTGTAACTCTACCGCCTGTTCGGAAGGCTGTTTCACCAGAGAAGAACGAGCAAGAAACTCTGACGTTGCTCTTTTTAACACCAATTTACAGTCAGCTACTAATACAGTACAGCACCAGATACAGAAAGACCTTGAATGAGAGCAGCTAAACCATGATAACAATAGTATAGGACATCTAATAATATAGGACAAAGTAACATACAAGATACACTGAGCGACCCCATAGCCACGGCAAGTTGAATTGACACAAGGAAACAAAACAGTCCAGGCAGACCAGTCTCCACATGCAGCACCCGTTCAGGAGTATGGCGCATGAGCCAGCCATCGTCATACTCGTGAATGCCGATGGCTATGATGAACCAATCATTTCGCAACATACTAGAAAAAACCTGCCAATCCCACATTAAGATGGGATAAGGGCAAGTAGAAAGAAATAAAGACTTGTTAGGAATCACTATCAATAGCAGCGATAGCTCAGTTGGGAATGGTACGGACTGCCGAGACAAGCGTCGGAAGTTCGAGACCAATCCCAAAATGGAGCATACACCTCTGACTTTTCTATGTTAACGGTGAAGGAATACATCGTGAGGAAACCTGCATACCCGAGAATTTCTCCACAAGAAATTCGAAGGTATGTGAAGTCTACCAACCCGCATTAGGCCAGCGTGGTAGACTAAGGCTTAACCCCTCTCATTAGTAGAGAAGGCCCGTGCCCAGCAGTGGGACAGTAATATTACAGGGCTAATATTATTATATATTATTATTCAGTACTCTTTATTTTAAAAGTTTTTTTTACATTTTTAAATATACTGTTATAAAAAAAAAATACATTTAAAAATATAAAAATATTTCCCTCCGATGGCGAGGCTCAGGACCCAAGCCACCGGCGGTTAGGACCCCAGAGTGAGGAACCTCCTCACAATTCGTGCCGTATCCAGTAATACTGCCTTCTGCATCTGGCTCTTGACCCAAACACCAACCGAGAGCCTCTTGAGGTGTTGGTCGAGGCTCAGTGGTATCAAACCATGGGCAGAAATAACTATCGGAACAATGATTGTTGAATCCACATCCCACATTATATTATTATATTATTAGGAATCACTCTTTGAATTATCCAGGGGTTAGTCTAATAGTCTATACATATTTACATTTTCTTAAATAGTTGATTAACTTATAAAATTATGTGAGATCTTTATCAAAAACTAAATGGAAAACAATTTCCCGGTCGGTGTCCGGGAGGTGCGGGACGTGTGCGGGACGGGAGCGGGGCGGGTGCGGGGCGGCGGCGGGGCGGGAGCGGGAAGTGTGCGGGGAGAGGTGAACGCTCTCCATACCACGGTATCATCCGCGATGCGCCCGCGCAGGGACTTTATTACTGTGCTCTAAGGGCCACCGAAATTAATTTTATTTTTTTCGACCGACTCCCAAAAAGGAGGAGGTCCTTAATTCGTCTGCATTTTTTATACAGACGAATTGAGGACCTTTTCCTTTTTGGAAGTTAGTCGATAAATCAAGCAATAATTCATAATGAATACATACTTATGTTAGAATTTCTTTGTATGTATTTTACGCCATATCTCCGCAAAATGTGGACCGATTTTCAAAATCCTTTTTGTGTTCGATAGAGCTTATTTCAAGGGTGGTCCCATATAAATTTGGTCACCATCGGATTTGAAGTCGGTCTGTTAAGTTTTTAAACTTGTGATTATTGGTTAATATTGTTATACTAAGGAAATCAAAAAGTTTATAAAAGGGTGTTTTTAAGGTTTGAGGGTTTGAGGATAGTCGGGATATCAGATGTTCAAAAATACCCAACTGCCGAGGATAATGTTTTTAACTTGAATCTTTATCTAGAGGCTAGAACGTTAATTTCGACTATAAAACCCTTCACTATTCGTGATGAGACCTGCACTTGGATGATTTATCGATTATCTGCTCTAAAATTGACTACAAAACGAATAAATAACGTTTGATTATTCGAGTTTTGTTTTCGGAGAATTACTATTACTAAAATGTGTGAGTCTATTTTGCTTTAATTTATAGATTAATTTATTCTGCTCAAATTTTTTTTTCATTCATAAAAAAACTATATTTTCATACTTGTGTCACTATTTAATTTTAAAGTGACAAAGGTAAATTATAAATAAGAAACCGAATTTCATACAAGACCCCCCCCCCCCCCATGAAGGCTAAAATAGTAAAAAGTAATGTTATAATAAATTAAAACGTGACAATCATTTGACACATTCCATACTGTGGACCGGGAGGTCCTGGGTTCGATCCCAGGTCGGACAAACCGAATTTTCTAATTTAATTTGCCTGGGAGTGGATCCTTTAGCTCTCTGGTTTACGTAAGGCAGGCAGCCGGTCATAAAAACTAGCCAAATCCTTTCTGAAACATGCTTAAAAAAATGTGTTGCGCCGACCCCACATTAAGGTGGGATAAGTGTAGCATACATACATATGCTACACTTATGTATGTATGTATATGTAGGTAGAAAGAAAAAAGAATAATTTTGTTATGTTAATTGATTTAACATACATCAACTGTAAATATCAGAATTATTTCCTACACAAAAATATTTAAGAAACCTTTAAAAATATAAATCAAACAGGAAAAGTTCCCTCAAATTTCGTTCCCGAAATCCTAGCACAGTAATAAAGTACCGGCCCTCTAACACGTGTCTCTCGTATCTCTGTGACCTACTTACACACACACACTCACACAACAGTGCGCGTGAGTGCGTAGGATGGTACATGCATTAGTATGCATTGTGTGTCTGTGTGTGATTATCTAGGGCTACAATTTTGGACGATAGCGCGACTTTTCTATGTTGAATTAGGGCGTGTTCTCAACGAATTCAGATTTTCCCTGAGCCTAGCACGAACAATTTTCGAATACGTATTCGCACGCTTGCCGACGTCAGACTCCTGCGGGCTTCGACAAGTGGCTTATGCACTAATCGAATAGAATAGACAAATAGAATAAATGTATGGGAATGACATAAGATTACGCCGCATATAGCGTACCCTTATGTCATTCCCATAAATTTATTCTATTTTACTATTCTATTCTACTATTCTATTTGATTAGCGCTTAAGCCACTTCTAAGCCCGCTGACTTTTGTTCGATAGAGATTACGTTGTCGCCTTTTTGGTTTAGTGCCAGTATATATGAGCTGTGAAGTAAGTTTTACTACTCGACAATTATGGGAAGGAAGCCGGTAGAAATCGTATTACCCTTTACTACTGCTAGGTACCTACGCTATCACTACATTATTAGGCTGAGATCTATAGAGCGAACTTCGACTAAGTCTGAGTCAAAGTAACAAACTCAGTGAGGATTTTGACTAAGTCTCTATGACTCATTGGTTGACAAAGACCACGCTAACAATGTAGTGTGTAGTTGCTTAGCTACTTCTCTACGCATAGTCGTAGGTACCATAACTGGATACTGCTCAATTAACAAACATTTGTATGTTCTAGGTATGACAGCTCCCTGTGTAGGGGATGCCTGTCGGCCGATGAAACAACTGCCCACGTCATCCTGGAATCCGAAGACGTTGCTGCACAACGGGCTAAAATCCTAAACACACCGAGGTCGCTCCGAGAAGCCTGTGGAGACCCCAGGAAGATCCTGCGCTTCTGGTCGGAGCTAGGCTGGCTAAACTTTTAGCTGGCATCACGTCACGCACAATGGTCTATGATTGAAATGGACTGATTGCGGAAAATGGAGCCAACACAACAAACAAGTAGGTACTTAGCAGTAGTAATACGATTTCTACCGGCTTCCTTCCCATAATTTTCGAGTAGTAAAACTTACTTCACAGCTCATATGCTCTGCGACTAAACCCAAAAAGGCGACAAAGTAATCTACTTCAAACAAATACTTAATCTTGAAAATTGGTCTGCATTTCCCGGAGATATCACGTAACAAAATTAAAAAATAACTGACAAACTGAGAAGCTTCTCCTTCTGAAATCGGTTGAATACATAAAATACTGTTACATACATAAGCTCACGCCTGTATCTCCGAAGGGATAGGCAGAGGCGCACTAGCCAACTAGACCACCCACATTTCGCCGAGCTTAGTTCTGTCCCATGCGATAGGGGGCGAGCTTATCGCCATATCGGGCCCTAATTTCAGACTCCGGGCTGATATTGAAAAGACAAATATCACTAGTCGCCTCCTTGGTCTAGTGGCAGCATATATGGGCTGTGGACCGGGAGGTCATGGGTTCGATTTCCAGGTCAGGCAAAGCGAATTATCTAATTAATTTGCCCGGGACTGGACCCCCCATAAGGGGTTGACGTCAGGCAGGCAGCCGGTCCTAAATACTAAGCCAAACCATTTCTGCAGCATGATTGAAAAAGTGTGTTGCGCCGACCCCACATTAAATAGTCACGGCGCCTCGGCCTCCGGTGGCCCATACGCTTATGTAACATATATATGTGTCGCCTCCGATGGGTTAAGGTGGGATAAGGGCAGGTAGAAAGAAAGAAAGACTTCTCGACCCGGGAATCGAACCCGAGACTTCAGGACGATAGTCATACCACTGCGCCACCTAGAAAAGCACTGTTAAGCATGGCTTAAACAAATAACCTATTATGTTTAGAGTAAACCAAACAATATAATATATTTTATAAGCATTCAATATATCCATGATGAGAAGGTAACATGGCATAGGTCGAAGGTCTAAAGTTAAGTCGCAGGTCGTCAGCAGGGACAGTAGATGCAGCCAAGATAGACAGAAAGGTTACATAAGCTTACATAATGAGATTATTACTTGAAATTGAAAGTAAATCCAAGATATATCATCATCAGCTATGTCCACTGCTGAACATAGCCTCCTCCAAAGATTGACCTGTTGGAAACAGCTTGCATCCATCTACTTTATTTGACAGTAAAATCAAATATTTTAGTAATTAATAATGGCATATGAATTTTTCCAAGCCCGGAGTCTGGAATTTGTGCCCGATATGGCGATAGGCTCGCCCCCTACCACATCTGGGATGGAACTAAACTCAGCGAAATGTGGGTGTTCTAGTTCGTAGTGCGCCTCTGCGTACCCCTTCGGGGATATAGGCATGAGCTTATGTATGTTATGTTAATAATGGCAGCCAAATATTTACAGTAATGTTAATTAAATTAAATTCTTTCTGCGACTTGACTGCCTCATGGTGGAGTGTGCGTGGGCAGTACGACTATCGTCCTGAGGTCTCGATTTCGATCCCCGGGTCGGCCAAAGTGATATTTGATTTTTCAGTATCAGCCCAGAGTCTGGAATTGGTGCCCGGTATGGCGATAGGCTCGCCCCCTACATCTGGGATGGAACTAAACTTAGCGAAATGTGGGTTTTCTAGTTCGCTAGCGCGCCTCTGCCTACTCCTTCGGGGATACAGGCGTGAGCTTATGTTATGTCTGTTATTTCTTTCTGCAACATGCTAGTATTGATTTGTGATCCGACATTGGGACATGGTAGGGCACCTGAAGAGTCTAGACCGGATATATCATCAACAAAATAGCATAACAACAATGGTTAAGCCAGATTAATCAGGGTTAAACGTTTGGCAAAAGCCGAACGACACGCCGGCATGTTGGCGGTTATTTTTAACTGGCCGGTTAAATAGGACAACGCGCGGTTAGCGGGAAACTGGCTAACTGAGCTCCGATATTTACTGCATAACGTACCGGTAGGATGTGGGGTTTAGTTATACATAACACTTTTTCATCATCATCATCATCATTATCAGCCATAGGACGTCCACTGCTGAACATAGGCCTCTCCCAAAGATTTCCAGATCGGCCTGCATCCAGCGACTTCCTGCGACCTTTATCAGGTCGTTGGTCATCCTTTATAACCCTTTTTGCCACGGGGAAATTCCAGTCTTTAGGGATACCTCCCACCTTGGGGAAAGTGGGATGGTTATGCCGGACTCGTCGGTCTTCCGCCTTAACCCACAGCAACGGGTGAACGGAAGGACGGGTCCCTTTTTTTTCTTTCTACCTGCCCTTATCCCAGATTAATGTGGGATCGACGCAACACACCTTTTCAAGCATGTTGCAGAAATTATTCAGCTTAGTCTTTACGACCGGTCGCCTGCCTGACGTCAACTCTTTCTGAGGGGATCCAGACCCAGGCAAATTTAATTAAAACATTTGCTTTGCCCGACGTAGGAGTTGAACCCAGGACTTCCCAGTCACATAGCTCAGTAGGGAATGGTACGGACTGCCGAGACAAGTGTCGGAGGTTCGAGACCAACCCCAATGGAGCATACACCTCTGACTTTTCTATGTCAAGTGTATTTTCATTGTAAAATATCACTTGCTATAACGGTGAAGGAAAACATCGTAAGGAAACCTGCATACCCGAGAATTTTTTTACAGGAATTTCAAAGGTATGTGAAGTTTACCAATCCGTATTTGGTCAGTGTGGTAAAGTAAGGCCTAACCCCTCTCATTAGTAGAGGAGGCCCGTGCCCAGCAGTGGGACAGTAATATTACAGGGCTAATATTATTATTATATTATTCACACACACATAACATAACATAAGCTCACGCCTGTATCCCCGAAGGGGTAGGCAGAGGCGCGAGGAGAACACCCACATTTCGCCGAGCTTAGTTCCGGCCCAGATGTGATAGGGGGCGAGCCTATCGCCATATCAGGCACAAATTCCAGACTCCGGGCTGATATGGAAAAATCCAATATCACTTTGCCCGACCCAGGGATCGAACCCAAGACGTCAGAACCGTAGTTGTACCGAAATACCACCACGCCACCGTGGCAGTCATATTATATTATTATATAACCATAATGATGACTTGAAGACATCATCATCAGCAATACATTTACCTCCAATGTAGGCCGGACTTAAAATTATCTTTAATTATTCTATTATGGCCGTTAAGAAGTAAGACTATAATTAAAGAAAAAGATTAAAAAACAATGAACCTGATTAGGATCTAAGTCTTGACTTAAGCCTTGTACCTACTCCATTGCTCTAATGATCCATTAGTTTGCGTATAATATGATTTTGACTATAGCAACCTACTTAAATAATAAATAAATAAATAAACCCAACAGTCACACACATAGTCCTGACCCCAAACTAGGTGTAACCTGTATCGTGGGTATCAGAAACTACGAGAGATTTTCGGTCTCACAACACCCAGACCCGAAACAAATATCCATGGGCCACACAGACATTTGTCTCGGTGCGGGAATCGAACCCGCGACCTCACGTTTCACAGCCAGCTACTCGCCAGCTGCGCCACGGAGGCTGTCATACTTTCTATTACAATTCGACTATTTCTATACAAATGTCTTGTTGAAAAGTGTCGTAAATTGCCCAAATCCCCCTTACTCCTTGCTCAGTCTAAATTAGCTTTAATTTTGGCAACACAGGTTCATCAACTTGCAGGAAACCTATCAATACTCTGGAAGTCTAAGGGCTGAGATCTAAACGAACTCAGCGAGGATTCCAAATTTTTAATCGAACTTTCACTTACTCCGAGTCATTTTTACAAAAATCAATCCAAACCTTACTGAGTTCGTTTCTTTGACTCAGACTTCTTCAAAGTTCGCTCTGTAGATCTCAGCCTTAGATCCATCGATATATTATTTACCTAGATGCACAGTTGACGCTTGGAAAATGGGACAGCAAAGGAGTGCTTAAGCACTCGTTTTGCCTACAGTCGGACGTTGATAGAATTCTAAATTTCAAAATTCAAATTAAAGAACGCTTGCTCATTTCGTTTAAAAACCTACTTTATAACACGTGCATTCGGGTTATATTTGTGTTGATCTAATTACAACTTGTGATCGTTTTCTTTGTTTTATTCCTCAGACCACTTTTTAGGAAGATATTTGCAAAGAACTGTGCATCTAGGGTATATTATATTGATGCTTAGATCATAGAATATCTAGTTAACAGTACGTCACGTGAAAGAACCATCCTGGAAGCGACAACGCGGAAGTCGACCTCGTCATTTGCTAATGATAGTCAATAAATAATCAGAAACAATAGACGAGGGTTTTTTCCTTAGCTGTCCGACACGCGATTGTACCTAGCAGCACGAAGATGAATCATATCGTAACTCTGTCGAGGGTTGTGATAGATTTTGCTGGATAGGAATCTGAATGTGAGATTAAGCTTGAGGGATTTGATATGAGGTAAGCAGTAGGTGGTAAACACGAAGATGGATTGAAAGACGTAACGTGGCAGCTTGCTGTCGCGTTTCGTTCGGTGAGTGAGATTTCCCCCGCCTTCCTTTCCCATTCCCTTTTTCCCTTCCCTTCATTTCCTCCTTTAAGTTGGCAACGCACCCATGATTCTTTGTCATGACTTGGGTGTCTATGGGCGGTGGAGATCACTTACCACCAGGTGACCTATCTGCTCGTTTGCCAGTCTCTGCTATAAAAAAAAAAAATTGATCATTTCTGCATTTCTGTTACATGGGATAAGGACAAATCACAGAAGATAATAGGAATCTCAATTTACAATTGAGGACTTTTGCCATTAGTATAGAAGGTCTACGCTACATTCTATCTCGAGTGGTAGAGCCACGATTTAGACAGTTGAGTCTAAACGCGAATTATCCGGCTCGATCGATTTGATACCACAGTCTAAAACCGACGTAATGTGGCAGCTCGCTGTTATGTTTCATTTGAGTGAGATTTCCTGTGCAACGAATTCCTATTCCTCCATATTGTAAAGCATCACCCCTTAATGGCAGCTTCCATCGAGCTTCTCAAATTCCTTCCTCCATTATAATCACAAATGTTACATAATTTGATAAACTTAACACATTGATTATATAAAAGACATGATCAAAAAGACATAGAAAATTGTCGCAAAACCCATCGGCGACAGCTAGTCTATCAATAAATCAGTCGCGGGTACCAGGAGTACATAAATGCCGAGGCGCGGCACGAGGGACGCGCAGGGCTGGCCCACAAACGCATCCCACTTTAGAATTTGGGCCGATATAAATACGCATTGCACTTGCATCGGCGGCGAGGGCTGGCACGAAGCACAATCGTGTCTAATGCACATGGAAATATTTTAATCAGCGATTAGAAAAAAGATAGAAAAGTATAACATTTTATTTGGTATATTTAACCCATTGGAGGCGGCACATCTATATGTTCCTTAAGTGTCTCGGCTTCCGGAAGCCGAGCCGCCCGTCACTCATTAAAGAAGCATCTTTGTTGAATTATTTTATAAAATCTTCTGGCACAGCAAAAGCGCTGCCTGTCATGGAATGGAACGAAATTAGAGATTAGGAAGCGGAAGACCTGCCTGGAACTGCAGAAATCTCTCACCGTGAAGCGAAGCAGCAGGCTGATACTTCACGTCGGTTTTCTCTAAGACAGTGTTAATTAACAATATCTCATCTCTCTTTAGGACTCTCGCTTGCAAGAGTCCGTCTAGAGAGGTACCAGCGCAATGACTACATCTACCGCCAAATAGCATTGTGCAAGCAATATTGTGTATCAGCTTAGGACGAAGTGCTTTGTTATTCTAAGGGCGACTTGCAGCACTATAACTAATCTAGAGTCAGCCATAAACTCGATTTAACTTATTTTCATTTGTATATTTATATCGATATTTAAGAATAATAATAATATAATCGAATAAATCTCGATTTGTCTAAACATATAAAAGGAGAAACTGACTGAATTGACTGATGTATCAGCTTACATACGTAATTTTATACACAGCTTCGTTTTACCACATAGACGCGAGCACTAGAAAAGGATTTTTGGGAATTTATCCACTAAAGGAGTGTAACTGGGGATGAAAGTTTGTACAGAGAAAACGGAAATACGTGGCAAATAGGGATATGTTAAAATAAAGTAGATTTAAGCATCAACTCTGTTTAATGTGTTCCGCGTCGTCGATTTATTTTAAATCTCAATATACGAATGACATCTAAGTTAAATCTAGTTTAGAACTAACTCGTGATTTACACTCACAAGTTTAACAACTTAACGGATCGACTTCAAATTCGATCGGGACCAAATTTATATGGGACCACCCTTGAAAGAAGCTCTATCGAACACAAAAAGAATTTTGAAGATCGGTCCACATTAGACGAATTGAGGACCTTTTCCTTTTTGGAAGTCGATAACAGACATGCAAGGCGACGTAAATAACTAAGCTAACTTTAGTATTAGCCTAATTTCACCAAGTGCCAGCCCTACTCCCGTCTGGGCGGACGTTCGAACGTTCCACACGCGCGGTTACCCGGCCGAACGTAATGCCACTTATAACATTTTTCATTACGCTTTTTATTCACATACCATTTTATTGGCCATTAGTTCTCGTAGTGGTTAAGTACCAGGAGTTCATAGTGGTGCAGAGATCTCTGTGACCAAAAGAATACATAAGTTTTTTAAAAATCAATAGCGGGGTGCGCACTTGTTCTAATGCCGTGTTTAGGGGGTCACGACCCCCCGTTAAGTCGCAGCATCGTACATGGGGTTTACTAGAATTTTGGTCAATTTGAAACTACGTATTCTTTACGGTGAAGCTGGGAGAGTCCGTTTTGGTTAGGTTATATTATTAAATAGAGTTAGGCGTTATTCCACACTGCGATACGAGTCTTGTGTTCGTGGGTACCAGAAACCACGAGAGATGCACGGTCTCACAACACCCAGACCCGAAACAAATATCTGTGGGCTACACAAACATTTGTCTCGGTGCGGGGATCGAACTCGTGTTATCTCGCTACACAGCCGGCTACTCGCCCACTGCGTCAGGCTGTCAAAAGTAATATATGTAAATTTCATGTTATCATTTTATTTGTATGGAGGAAAAGAAAACTGTCATATTCCCAAACTGTCAAATCTACTAAGGGTCTGGTCGTCTACCATCTTCAGCCAATAAAAAGCACATTGGCTATACTGTCAACATTTATTGGCAGAGCGTCACAATCAGAAATATCATCACCAATCACCTTGACTGACATACACCTGATCTTTCTCTAGGACTATTAATAGGCATCCCAGATTGAAAATAACATAACATAAGCTCACGCCTGTATCCCCGAAGAGGTAGGCAGAGGTGCACTAGTCAACTAGTACACACACATTTCGCCGAGCTTAGTTCCGTCCCAGATGTGATAGGGGGCGAGCCTATCGCCATATCGGGCACAAATTCCAGACTCCGGGCTGATATGGAAAAATCCAATATCACTTTTCCCGACCCGGGGATCGAACCCGAGACCTCAGGACAGTAGTCGTACCGAAATACAACCACGCCACCGAGGCAGGTCGATTGAAAATGAACCTTGATTATCGAAATGTAATCTATGTGATAGACCTGTGAACTGGAATCTTTTTCTACCAACAAGCAGCATTATATTATAATACAAGCAAATTTATGTCCAGTACCCTTAGTACGAGTTATTCTCGATTCTCGAAATCGACGATAGTTAACAGTTCTTCCATACATTTTTTAGTTCGTTGTAGTTTTCCTAAAGTGGCGCTGCTAGTCAAATCTATGGGAAAAACTATTGTAATCGAGAACTGTCAAATTAAACTCGTACTGGGGGTACTAGTTTCGAGATATTGTAGACAGTGTAATTATATATTTGACATTACGCATCGCACTTACCTTCCGTCGATTCGTGCGCGCGCTCGGGCGATATATACCTAAACTGGAGCAGTCGAATTTTGTGAAATGGCTCTTAATATCAGGGTGAAGAACGAAGTGCTGTGTCTCTCAGAGGTTTGTTATACAAAGTGCGTAACTAATGGATAGTGTCCTTGGAATCGAACCCAGACCATCCGGTCTGCATCCTTTACACAGCTATACATGTCTGGATTAATTGTCAAAGAACTTTCGCGTGATTTAGCCTGAAATTTTAAAATTTTCATTAAAGGGTAGGTTTGTCAAAAAAAGATGTATTATATTAAATATGTATATATTAAATTTAATTGCACCTATAACATCAAAATTATGCGGTTTTCCACCACTTCACCACTAACATTATTGTCAGAGAAAATTTCACAAGGCCTTACACAAAAGACGATTTTGAAGCATACAAGATATATAACAAAGTAAATTATATAGGCTATACACTCACTTATCACATTTTGCCTCTCATAAAAATAAAAAAAAAACAACAAAATAAAATATTAAAAGTGTTTAATTAAGTGGATAGCCTTTATAAAACGAGGAAAAAAACAAAAGTCTTTGGCTCAGAATTATAGAAAGATTTGATCTTATAGCACCATACGGATAACGTGGAAGAAAATATAGCGAAAAATAAGGGCCTTTTGGATTGCAATTTTAATTGACAATACTTTGTAAAAACTTTGTGCTTTACATCTAATGAGCCTCCAAGAATATATCAGAATATATATTTTTAAATTGTATAAATTGTAGACCACAATACTTCATCAAAAATAGTTATCAGTTGCTAATATGTTCTTATCTTATAAATAGCGCAACGGGACGGAGTGGGATTCTTATGACATCTACACATCAATTTTCATAATTTTTTCGTAAAATTATGCATAAAAAATAAATAGACCGTCAGTCAAATGTGTAGAAGTCATACTTATTTATGTAGGATTCATTGTGGTAACTATATGTTTCAAGACCCGTTTTACATTGTCAACCAGATAACATCCATAATATACATACTAAGTTGACAACATTATGCGTTTATTAAAATTAGTTTTTTATTCAAAATAAAATCTTTAAGCAGCCTATAACCCGCGCTCGTAGCTACCGTAAAATAATTAAGTAGCGAAAGAACATTGAATCATCAAACCCTTGTACTTACATCAACAATAGAAAAAATTAAAATATTTTTCATTAATTTATAACATCTTAACATTAAAGTAAGTAGAGGAATAATTTCTAACAAAAAAATGTAAAAAGGTACTTTAATAGGAATAAAAAAATTTAAGAAGTCAACAAAAAATAACCCAAGACTTTACCCTAATCGCTTAGCGTTACTTCTAAATATATACAGTTACTCGTTTTATTAAATAAAAGAGATGACAGCAACAATAACATAAGAGAGAAGGAATTAAAATAACAAGAGTTCACGCAAAACGATACAGCAGTTTTAAGGAGTTGCGAAAAATGAAATTAATTCTAAATCATTCGATTACTGATCCAAAATTATATACAACCAATTTACATTAAACATCTACATACTCTATGTACACATTAACTATATACCTTAACATATAGTTTATATGAGAAGCATCTGTTTCTAACCTGTATATTTTTAATAAATTATTGTGTTTATTTCAATTGAACAAGATAGTAACATTTTAAATAAATATGTCTTATTTTTATTTTTTATTATCCATATTCTTACCATTGAATAAAAAAAAACAATTTTAAAAATAAGAGTACTGTCGAAGCTGGTTTCGTAAAAAATGCTTTATTGTAAACAAATACTTCTCATGCATGAATTATGTCTTCTTTACATATTTGCTCAGTCATAGATAATGTTATGAAAATGACTAAAAATGTTGACGGTTTTATAAAAAATATTTTTTATAAATTTTGACAAGTTATTTGAAAAAATGAAACGATGATACAGCCTTTATTGGACTTTGTTGCATCGAAATAAGGTATCTTTTCGAGACAACAATGGCAGTGATTGCTGGGCGAGTCCTGGCCGTCGCGTTTGAGATCACTTCTTTGGGCCAGGACTTGCTCGTAACATGATGTCACGTGGTTATACGTAAGATTAAAAAATACTTTTACAGCGACGAAATTTTTATGTGTACTAGGAATATTTAAAATAATAGCCCAAATCCCTCAAAAGTAAGGTTAGTTTACAATTCAGTTCAATTATGAAAATACCTACCTACGTGCGGTTTCTTTTCTAATTTTTTAACATTTTTTACACTTGTCAACCCCACGAATAAATTTTGCCAGAAAAATAGTGTTACAATAAATTGAGAAATGCGAGGCCTTGTTCCAAAAGTGCAGCATAGATAGTTTTTAGTATATAATAATTTAGAAATTGTTTGCCGAAAAATAAATACTACGAAGAAATTTAATTAGAAAAAGATTCACCTAACACTGTATTTCCAATTAATAAAAATATACTTTTTTATAAAAAAGATACACTCAGCCGCCATTTTGATTTGAAAAAATTATCTTCGTATTTTTTAATCTGACGTTACATCTTAAAATCTATGCTATCCGTGTATATTTTATATAAAAGTAAACAGTAAAAATCACAAAGTAATTTCTCTAACTAAACTTACGCAGAGAATTCACTATTTGTTAGTTAATGCACTTATCACACGGAGAGACACTTTTTAGCTCCGAAGGTTGAACTCCATCTGTAAACAAGGAAAAAAGCATATGAAAAAATAGAAAATATTCATAGAATTCGTGGAAAGATGCCAGCGGCTTTGTTTTTTGTACATTTTTTTGTTAAAAACCCTGCTGAAGTATATATAACTATATACTATGCAAATGTGTGTTAACTCATTTTATGGAACAAAGTAATTGATCGAAATGATTTTGGTTAGATCTAGTTAGATATTATGAACTGATGTTCAGTCCAGTTTATACGATTTCTAATGTCAGGACCGTTTTCTAGGCGAGTAGATCCGCGAGCAATACACAGTTTAATTACGAAGAAATAAAAGTTACATCAATGACCACCATTTTTTGTTTCCTTAATTATTCAATACCTATGCTTTATTCTACAATAAATTTTCAAGAAAAAGTTGAATCATTTTAGCGAACTCAAAGAGGGTTTTTATAAACTGCCACATTCACGTAATAAAACTGTGATTTGCTAACGAAACCGTTAAATAAGTAGAACGTTAGTAAAATTTAGTTGCGATGTTAGAACCATTTCAACATATTGAATTAATTTAATGCCGTAACTTGGTATTTTTTTAGTTTAATGTTTTTTTATTATGTAACTTTTAACACTAACATTTATTATATTTATTACTATTTCTTAGACTTTATGGGCCTTACTTATAAAAGCATTTTTAGTTGAGAAAATGGTTAAGAATAACCTGTCACTTTTTTCCTTGCGTTACATTGTTTAAAAATGAAAGGGACAACCTATGGTTAAACTTAAGCAGCGCTTAAATATTTTTATAAGTAAAGGACTATATTGTCGCAACTTCCTAAAAACCTTTAAAATTAGGTGTAAAGTGCGACTAAACCCTACCCTCATTTTAATTATCGTAGTTATTACGCACGAGTGGGGATTAAAAATACCTGATTTAGGATAAGTTTTTGAATAGCCAAATATAATTTATTCATTTACTTTGAAAGACTTTTGACTGTCAAAAGGTAAAAATTATTCTCCAAATAAAAGTTATCTGGCTATTAAAAAAATCGACTTTATTGAAAAGTATGTTAGTTTTCTTAAATTGGCCTTATTTCTAAAGGCAAATAATTCCCACTTCACAAGTCCCTGAAAGCGGCCCCAAAATCCTGTGCGAATAAATTAGTCATCAATTTCGCAATAGGACCAGGCTCTCATAACCCCCAAGCGGTTTATCCGTGTGGAGGAAGCTACGACGCAAAATCGACCACGAGCGCAATAAAAAATTCATGGTCCGCAAAAGAACCGTGTCAGAACACTTGAGAGAGGTTACATAAGAAGCACGGAAGCAAGCCGACACACTTTCACAGTTTATGCAACGCCGAAAACTGTTTACGCAATGGTCCCAAGACCCAATGTCCCACTGAGTTTGTTACGTCATTTATAATAATTTTTGACGGTTAAAGTTGAATGTTAGTAGAAAGTGGGTCGTGAGAAATACCAATAACTAATTATTACCTATTCACATTGGCACAGATTCGTAACATTTGGGTTTTGAGCAATCATTGATGAGTTTTATTGTTGTTTTGATACTGGAATTAGGATCAAAGGAGCACATTATTGATTTTGTTGGTGATTATCGTTCTTTTTAGTGGCGCTTAGTTAGGAACGCCGTCTAGTAGAAATGTCCGCCGTTTCGCGCGGTTTTGACCATCTTTAGTAAGACCACTGATAAGACTTCTCATTCTAGGCATATCAAATAAAATCAAATCATTTATATAGCAATTGGGCTCCTAGTGGCACTTTTACACGTCATTCTCTATCATATTATGATTTCATTAGCTTGCTTTATTTGTATTGGATTTGGTTTAATTTTTTATCAAAACTGCAGCCTTCAGTAGTTATTTTTTTAATTTAAATGTAATGGAATCTCGTATTGAAAAATATGAAGTTTGATAAGATTTGGAGCATTGGGAATAAAAAAAATCGATAAAAAAGCTATAAAATGTATGAATGTGATTTATATGTTAAGTTAATAGAAAACTCGTGTGAAAAGATTTATATTTGACGATATTTTTTACTTTACAAAGACAAAACAGTAGGCGACTAACCCAATTTTAAAATTTACCACTCATTTGCCTATCGGCAATGCCAGAGACAATCAAAATAAGTAGCGACACGGAAAGGAAAAAGATTATCGCCCTAATGGTCAAACGCTGCTCAACGTTAACGGCTTCTTATATTGATTTTCGCCATACACTTTTGACAGATAAGGCGGCCATAAACGACATAAGGTGTCCTTAAGTGTATGAACATTCTGCGGTATGTTGACTAACGATCGTGACCGGTAATCAGCGATCTTAGTTGGAGTGTACAGATAGATCGCGAAAATGAACCAATCAAGTGAAGTCATTTGATGGCGTCAAGTTCACACTTTGTTGTCATTGGCTAATTTTGTAATCTATCTGCACACTCAAACTTAGAACTTTTGGTATTTATGACGATCTATCCTACATAATATGATAGCAGCGATAGCTCAGTTGGGAATGGTACGGACTGCCGAGACGAATGTCGGAGGTTCCAGACCAACCCCAAACTCAAGCATACACCTCTGGCTTTTCTATGTCAAGTGTCTTTTCTTTGTGAATTATCGCTTGCTATAACGGTGAAGGAAAACATCGTGAGGAAACCCGCATACCCGAGAATTTCTTCACAAGAATTTCGAAGGTGTAGTCTACCAACCTGCATTAAGCCAGCGTGGTAGGCTACGGCCTAACCTCTCTCATTAGTGGAGAAAGCCCGTGCCCAGCAGTGGGACAGTAATATTACAGGGCCAATATTATTATTATTTCTTTTTTATCCGACATAAACGAGCAACGCATTATCAGCGTCAGGTTGCATTGTAGTAGAATTAGGTAAAAATTATCCTTTATGTCCATTATATTTAAGTATAAGTGCGTTTGGTTGAACCACTTCGTGTCTCTTTTGGGGAGCGATCGACTCCGGTACTTTCTGGGTGGATCATTGTGCTCTCCAATCTTGTTGGCACGACTTAGGTATTTTAACCTCTTTGGTACCACAGCTCGTTCGTGTATGCTCTGATAATTATTACTGGCATGCACCACGTCAAATTCATATTTTTATTAACGTCATTCTGTTCTATTCTATACTTCATATACTTAATACATTTTTCACGTCATGTCAACATAACAATTTTACACTAACATAATATTAATTATATTTTTTCTTTTCTTCACACCGCTTTACGCATCACGACCCCTTGGACGTGGTCGTTCAATTCGCCCTTGCGAGGATCCCGCTTTTTCAAACCTCCACCGCTTTGCCACGCGTAACCGGCACATCGCCAGTGGAATATTCAGAGTGACAATTGAGGAGCTGCTGAGACCACGGAGGTGGACGCCCGGCTCTGTGCTGCAAGGTTGGTGGATCATATATTCATCCGCTCAGAACCAATACCCTAGTTCGTACTCGCCTTGAGGGACACGGGGTGGTTCTGGGCGACCGAGCCCCTTGGCTCATACTACAAACATTTTTTGGTAGTGCTATTTTTCACGCGCTACCATATTTTGGTCCTTCGGAAAGCCGCATAGTATCCCAGTGTTATTCAATATGGAACTAAATACGTAATTCTTGGTATTGTAGTAATTTTTAATCTTTAATTTTTTTATTGCTTTTATTTTTCCGCAACACTCTATAAAATGGCATCGGTTAAATTGCGATGTTTATTATCTAAAAAAGAACTCATTATTCAACGCATGCAGCGCCTTTACGGGTTGTCAATTAAGGTGACTGGTTTCGACTTAATGTCGAATGAGCATTTTCTGGCTGAATCAGAAACTATTGATGATTTACGCGATAGGTTCGAGAACATTCTAGAACGGATTGTCGAACTTCAATTAACAGAAAATCCGGATCTGGAACTTAGTACTCATTTTGATTTAGCTGCGTTTGAAGTTCTTTATACGCAAATAAAACGAGTGCGTGACAATGTCACTGGTGCTCCCTTCTGTTCGACATCTAGTTCGGATTCGCTAATCCAAATAGACTCGTCATTATATAATAAGCATGCTGATAATACGCAAATGTTTTATGAGTCGTTTAAGTCAAACGTCGCCAATGATTCCCAGTTGACTGACTCCCAGTATTTTAACGTGCATTCGAATCCGCGACCTCATATGCACAGCGGCAGTGTAAGTGAGCAAACCGCTTCGGTCAGGTCATCGTTTGGTAACGACAATTCGAACCCTTGTTCGGTTGTCACATCATGTTCTAATAACAGTTCTGTTCTTCATTCAAATAATTATAAAAACTGCTCGTATTGTAACGAGTCAGTTCATCCTCTTTACAGATGTTTACAATTTAAAAATTTAAATTCACCTCAGCTTAGATATAATTTTATAGAATCTAAGTCTGGTTGTGTGAACTGTTGCAGTTTAAATCATACAGCTTTAAATTGTCTTTCGACTTTTGTCTGCAAACTTTGCAACAAACGTCATCATACGCTTTTACATTTTGATAAATATAATATTGATAATTCTTCTTCATTACAGCACGTATCGCTTTCATCCTCTGTGAATATCAAGAATGTACCTTTACAAGAATCGAACCCGTGTGCCGCGATATGCGCCGCGAACGATACTCATCCGACGCATACCTCCCCTCGCGGTGCCGTTGCTTTAGCATATAGCTCATCTATGTCTTTTATTGGAAGTTCGTATTCATTCCCCGCTACCCTGTTAGCGTCGTTGCGGATATACGGCGAATTTAGTTGCGTTAGTCGTAAACAGATCTCTCCGCATCTGATTAATAAAGACCCTCAGAATAACTTGCTTTCTGTTGAGTGCTGTAGAAATCTTATTACATTCCCATTGAGTAACTGTATTGTCAAGGGAATTCTTTTGTCACCTCGACTAATTTTCGAATATGCATATGTAGACATCGAGTCTCATATATTTTCTCAATATAACTATTGTATTTATGCTTTGGTGGTACATTGCTGTTTGGATGAATTACCACCACATTTTATTAATAAAGACAGCATATTATCCTTTGCTGATGTTCAATTGCCTAATCTTTCTGGGAACATTACTGGAAATATTGATATGACCCTTGTCGCTCAATTATTTCCATTATCCTGAATAGAAAGGCAAGCCCTCTATCAAGTGATAGATCGTCGATCACCTTTGGTCACGACCCTTTGGGTGATATACCTAACATAAGACCTAGTTGCTGGTTCATTAGTTTAGGTCTCAACAAGCTGTTACAGGAATTTTATCTACTTGAGAAAATTCCTAAGGTGAATTATACTAGTCCTAAAATAACGGAGCGTAACAGCATGTTAATTACTTCTGTGCTTTGTGATTGTAAAAGCCGTTATTCACTTGTCTTACCTTTGTTTAATTCTCCTTCTTCTCCTCTGAAGTTAAATAATTTTCTTAGCGCTACTCAACATATTTTTATGGTTTCGCAAAGAAAATTAAAACATAATTTAAACAAAGAATTATATCCGTATACTTCTATAAGCATTCTTTGTCACTCTGTGACATTCGTACACATATCTTTTCTCAACTGTAATGTTCTGGTGTATTCTGCACCTGAATTTAAAACATTCAGCTTTGCTAATCAGTTCACAACTTTATTTAAAACTGACGCCTTAACATTATCTTATTTTATAAAATGGAAACGCTACTTCATCTATTTTAGTAGGGTTTTACCTGCTTATAGGAACCTAGATACTTCAGGTAATGTTTTCGAATCGCTATTATTTTCTTGTTCCCCTTGGACATCAGTTTATATTAGCTTTTCTTTCAATAACAATAAACTGTTCAAATGTATCATGAATAAAATACTGCGTTCTATGCCGAGATTATTTAATGATACAAGTTTAGAGTCCTTCCTGATTCTGTATTCTGCATTGCGTTTCATGCAGCCCTGGTTGTATGATATAGATTGGGACCACGGTCCTCCTGTTTATGCTATTCATTGCATCTAAGCTTGTTTTCAAGAACCCTCATTTTGTTAAAATTGACAATACTTGTTACCATTAACAATGTTTCAATTTTTGTTCTAATATTTGTATTTATTTCCTTTGTTATGTACAATTGTCTAGTTGTAGCATACGCATTCTCTGAATATCCTGCAGGCAATATTTCTGTCAGGTTATTATTTGCGAAATCAAATATTTCGCCTTTTGAACTTGCTATACTTGTTCGTTTAGATTTAGAGTGAAGTGCCGCTCTATCAACGTTCAAGTTGATTGATATTTTGGGTTTAACCCTTGTTAAGCTCATATACAAATATTGCAAATGTGCATGACTTTCTTGCATTGAGGTGTGCGCTGTTGTGGACACTGTGGACTCCTTTGTTTTCACACTGCTGTTCTAGATTCGTCCAGAATCGTGTCTATCAATAAATCAAGAGCATCTGATGACACATCTTTTCTCTTATGCGATAGTTACTATAACAATCGCTAACTTCTGCATGAAACTTTACCTTTTGAAGTTTCATTTGTTTTATTTATTGTTCAACTTGCAGTCCACATTGGATTTGCAGCTCTTGCCTAAATGGCTTTTAAGTCGTTTATTGCTTTTTATAATCATAAACAATATGATTTTGTAATTGTTTATGTTTCACATTTGCGAAATCAAATATTTCGCCTATTTGAGTTGCTACATATCTTGTTCGTTTCAAGCAAAGTGCCGCCGAATCAATATTCGAGTTGATTAATATTTGTTTTGACCCTAGTCAAACTCGTGTACCTATTACAGGTGTATATGCACTTATCGCCTTGAACAATGTTTCAATTCTCGCTCTTGTGGATTCCCTTGTCTCCACACCGCTGTTTTACATTCGTCAAGAATCGTGTCGCTCAATAACTTGAGGGCATCTCATGACATCTTTTCTCTTATATGATAGTTACTAAAACCTTCGCTATCTTTTACAAGGAACTTTCGAACCTTTCGAAGTTTCATTTGTTTGTATTTATAGTTAATCCTGCAGTCCATCTTGGATTTGCAGCACTCTGTCTAAGTGGCTTTTTAGTTTGTTCATCACTTATTTATAATCATAAACAATATGATTTTGTAATTGTTTATGTTTTTATCTCTTCTTATTCGTAAGAGTACAGTCTTGTCATGTATTCTCTTTACTTTTATTTTCTCGTAATCATAGTTCGATATTATATTATTTTGAAAAGAAGATAGTTTCTTCACTTTGTTTCTTTAAATCTGTGTTTGTTTCTTCTTGAATAATTGCAGAAAAGTCCGATTAAGGTCTTTTCATTGTTTCGTTATCTTCATACCGCATTACTGGATATTAGATGCCATGACACTAGTTTGGACTTTTTTTGAAACGCATGATGTTTGCTTTCATTTAAGTCTTATGCATATCAACTCCATAATGACCTTCGTTCATATGAGATTTGATCATGCAGACCTCTACGCATTGCCCCTGTGCGTCGTAGAGTCTATAATTCACAAAGGCTCCTACGTCTTTGTTTGTATACTTGTTTGCTTTCATTTGGTGTTCTTGAATGACCAGTGAAATATTTGCTTCTCTTATCATTATGCTTTATTAACCATATCCTCTCATATCTTTATAACTTTCTTTAAACATAAATTGAATAATTGCTGATTCAACCAAACTATGTGCTATTATAGTCCCCTTTGTTCTGTAATACCAATACCTTACTTGACATAATATTATGAACTACCTTAGTTCCTTTTTCCCTTTGAAAGTTCTGGGAACTTCCAAGGCCGGGAGTATGGTTGAGCCACTTCGTGTCTCTTTTGGGGAGCGATCGACTCCGGTACTTTCTGGGTGGATCATTGTGCTCTCCAATCTTGTTGGCACGACTTAGGTATTTTAACCTCTTTGGTACCACAGCTCGTTCGTGTATGCTCTGATAATTATTACTGGCATGCACCACGTCAAATTCATATTTTTATTAACGTCATTCTGTTCTATTCTATACGTCATATACTTAATACATTTTTCACGTCATGTCAACATAACAATTTTACACTAACATAATATTAATTATATTTTTTCTTTTCTTCACACCGCTTTACGCATCACGACCCCTTGGACGTGGTCGTTCAATTCGCCCTTGCGAGGATCCCGCTTTTTCAAACCTCCACCGCTTTGCCACGCGTAACCGGCACATCGCCAGTGGAATATTCAGAGTGACAATTGAGGAGCTGCTGAGACCACGGAGGTGGACGCCCGGCTCTGTGCTGCAAGGTTGGTGGATCATATATTCATCCGCTCAGAACCAATACCCTAGTTCGTACTCGCCTTGAGGGACACGGGGTGGTTCTGGGCGACCGAGCCCCTTGGCTCATACTACAACATTTTGGTAGTGCTTTTTTTTCACGCGCTACCAGCGTTTCACACTCGTTTTCATCTGTTGAAATTAGAAGAGTTATTCAGATTGGTTGACATATTATATCTTCGATTTTTTTTTCGAAAATATTCCTTTCGAAAGTGGCCGTCTTGGAGTATTTAGCGGCAACGTTATGACTGTGGACTGGGCCCCAGGTTCGAATACCAGGTCGGGCAAACATGTTTTTTTAACAGAATTTGCTCGGGACTCTGGTCATAGGAGGTTGATATCAGACAGACTATCAAAATACTATCTGGTGTTTGAAAAAGTGTTCTTCTGCGCGGTATCTTTGGAGTTATGGAAAAATCTTAAAGTTTTCTGATAGTTACCAAAAAATGCCCTAGGGGCTGGGTTCCAATTCCACGGGAACTTTCTTCAATGACGTTGGAAATATCTTTGACTTTCTTGGCTATAAGTAATAAGTCTGTGCCACTTATTTTTTGTTTAAGCTACCGCAATGATAATAAAAATATCACGAGAAAAATGTACCCCAATTACCAGGAACACATAAAAGGGATTAGATAACATTTTTAACAAAGCTTCCATAAAAAAACTAGGCTACCAAAGAGTTACAACCCATATCTTCAAGTACCAGGGGAGTATAAAATAAAAGAAAGCTACACACGCTCGGCACTATAAAAATGCAGTGATCTCTATCCAGCGAGCGCATGAGTGCAATACCCGCTTTTGGGCACCGACCGGGGGTCGTTGACCCCGCAGCGCACAGGGACTTTTATGGCTGTACATAGTTTGTACGTAAACCGTGTGACCTTATTTAATTGTCGTAGTCTTTTCTAGTAAAGTATAGACGGAATTATGTCATAAAACTAGATTTAAGTGAGACAGTACTTAAGTATGTATGTTTTTCTAATATTTTAATAACACCACATATTTGTAAAATAAATTTATAGTATTTACGTTAAAGTTGATACCTTAAGTTTTTTTTATATAGCCAAGACTGGCAAACGAGCAGATGGGTCACCTGGTGGTAAGGGATCTCCACCGCCCATAGACACCCAAAACACAAAAAGAATCATGGATGCGTTGCCAACCTAAAACGAAGGAATGTAAGAGGAAGGAAAAGGGATTAGGAAAGGGAGGTAGGGGGGTAAATGGGCCACCGGAAATCTCACTCACCGAACAAAAGGCGACAGCAAGCTGCCACTTTACGTCGGTTTTCTGTGAGACAGTGGTATCAAACCGGTCGAGCCGGCCCATTATTGCTGTAGACCTAATTGTCTACAGCGTGGCTCTACCACTCACGAAAGTGGTAAAGACTTTGATTTATACCAATATCAAAAGAAGGGAATAGATTTTAAGAAGATTTTGCTGGATATTCGTATCCGCCCGGATGGCGACCACCGTACACATGGTGCTAAAACCTGCCATAGTGACCCACACTCCGTGTCTGGTTCGCGTTCCAGGATCAGCTAGTGTACTTCCAGTTCTCCCGAGGGGTTTGCGGCATGACTTGTTAAGACAGGTATGGGGGTAGCCCTGTATCTGCATCGGTCATCCGCCTGTCTTGTGCAAGCCCCTCGATTTGCTTCATCTCTTTCTGATTTGGAATGTGAAGAAGCATAAATAGGCCGGCATGATTCTGGCGACCACTGATAACCCCATTGTTGTCAATGGTCGCTAGTTTTTTGGACTCCACTACGCATACGCATACATATATGCTGCTACAAGACCAAGGAAGCGACAGTTTACACCACTATCACTTCATAGTATAAAACAAAGTCAATACAATAAAACAAAGGAATGTGTTCGGAACAAAAATGAACGAGATATATTACTGGATGAATTTAAGCTGAATTTAATGGACGTGGATCTAATACAAAGTATTTTGTCAAGGCCAAAATCAAAGGTAGCTAAAAGGTTATGTTAGTTAATAAATTGTATCCAGTAATAACATAACATAAGCTCAGGCCTGTATCCCCGAAGGTGTAGGCAGAGGCGCACTAGCGAACTAGAACACCCACATTTCGCCAAACTAAGTTCCGTCCCAGATGTGATAGGGGGCGAGCCTGTCGCCATATCGGGCACAAATTCCAGACTCCGGGCTGATATGGTAAAATCCAACATCACTTTGCCCGACCCGGGGATCAGACCCGAAACCACAGAACCGTAGTCGTACCGAAATACCACCACGCCACCAAGGCAATTTAAAATGAATGAATAAATAAATAATTTATTGTGCGAGTTAAAATCACACGTATTTAATTAAGAATGTAAACTGTGTCAACGATGCAAATAAAATGATGATTAAAACCAGTTTTGGCAACATAAAGACGCCGCGGCGTGCTACGAAATGATAACACTATAACAATGTCAAATGAAAGTAAATTATACATAATTAACAGAAAGACAGAAGAACTCCCAGCGGGTTGATGTCAGGCAGGCAGCCGTAAAATATAAGTCGAATCCTTTCTATAACATGTTTTAAAAGTATATTATAGTAGGACTGCCTCCGTGGCGTGGTGGTATTTCGGTACGACTACGCCTCTGAGAACTCGGGTACGATCCGCGGGTCGGGCAAAGTGATATTAGATTTTTCCATATCAGCCCGGAGTCTGGAATTTGTGCCCGATATGGCGATAGGCTCGCCCCATGTCACATCTGGGACGGAACTAAGCTCGGCGAAATGTGGGTGTTCTAGTTCGCTAGTGCACCTCTGCCTTCCCCTTCGGGGATACAGGCGTGAGCTTATGTTATGTTATGTTATATTAAGATAAAGGCCACGTGAAATAAATAAAGAGAGAGAAAATAAATTTGATTCTGCACACATCAGCACAATCACAATAAATTAAATAAGATTTATTAAATAAATTAGTCAGCCTCCGTGGCGCAGCCGGCTGTGAAACATGAGGTCACAGGTTCGATTTTCGCACCTAGACAAATGTCTGTGTGGCCCACAGATGTTTGTTTTGGGTCTGGACGTTGTGAGACCGAATGTCTCTCGTAGTTCCTGATACCCGTGACACAAGTCTTGATCATAGTGTGGAGCCCGGACTATGTGTGTGACTGTTTAATTTAAGAAAAAAAATATATACCTAGACTGAAAATTGTAAACCTTCACCGCTGTTTTAAGATCTCACTAGTGCTTTTTGTATGCCTAAATATAAGCTCACGTCTGTATCCCTGAAGAGGTTGGCAGAGGCGCACTGGCGAACCAGATAACCCACATTTCACCGAGCTTAGTTTCGTCCCAACTGTGATACGGGGAGAGCCTATCACCGTTCCAGACTCCGGGCTGATACTGTAAAATCCAATACAACTTTGCCCGACCCAGAGATCGAATCCGAGACCTCAGGATTATAATCGTAGCGCGCACGCAATACCATTACACCACCTAGGCAGCTATATGCCTACGTGACCAAAAAACTCAAAAAGTATTAATAAAAAAAATACAACTACATTAATTAAAAAAGACATCAAATAAACGTAAAAAATACCTCCCGAGAAATTATAATAATATCAATATTAGCCCTGTAATATTACTGTCCCACTGCTGGGCATGGGCCTCCTCTACTATTGAGAGGGGTTAAGCCTTACTGCACTACGCTGCACGAGAAATTTAAAAAATGAAAAGTCTCACTAAGTTGTTTGGAGTCGGTATTTATGGTATGACGATAGGCTCGCCCCCTATCTATATATATATATATATATATATATATATATATATATATATATATATATATATATATATATATATATATATATATATATATATATATGGAGGTACAGAAACCAACTTTGAAATATAATCACAAGTTTAAAAACTTAACTGACCAACTTCCAATTTTCCGATCGTGACCAAATTTATATGGGACCATCCTTGAAATAAGCTCTATCGAACACAATAATTTTGAAAATCGGTCCACCTATGGCGGAGATATCGAGTAACATACATAAAAAAAAATACCGACGAATTGAGGACCTCCTCCTTTTTGGGAAGGCGGCCGAAAATTAGCTATGCTCTAATATCTGCCTATCCCTTTAGGGATATACACGTGAGTTTACAGATAATAATATTAGCCCTGTAATATAACTGTCCCACTGCTGGGCACGGGCCTCCTCTACTAATGAGAGTGGTTAGGCTTTAGTCTACCACGCTGGCCTAATGCGGGTTGGTATACTTCATATAACTTCGAAAGTTTACATAATCATCATCATCATCATCATTATCATCAGCCATAGGACGTCCACTGCTGAACATAGACCTGATAATGGTCGCAGAGAGTAGCTGCATGCAGACCGTTTCCAACAGGTCGATCTAGAAATCTTTGGGGGAAAGTTTACATACTCTACTTTAATCTCGGACGAAATTTCGCATTCGCACGTAACAATTTTGCGTAAACGAGAGCGAAATGACATTGTACAGAGTGCACTCGTTTGTAATCGCATGAAGTGCATCTGTGTCGTAATCACAAATGTGGGGCAAAAAACACGCCACGCCTTCAGTCCAAATACAGAGGCTGTGACGTAATTATAATGCTGTCTCTTTCCATTATGTCATTATTGGACTGCTGAGAGACGGTGTTGTGTTCGAATCCAGTTAAATAAAGGCACGTCTCCTGCACATGTTCTTTCAAAAGGAAAAAACATCCACACAAAACATGATTTTTCATTGTCTCCTGGTCATATAACAATGGACCATGAAAATAAACCAATAATAATAATAATAAACTGCGAGGATACATAAATATTTTTTCATATGCACTTGGCTTTGGCCCGTGCTATATCTACCCTTCTTTGCAAGGAGAAACAAATAAGTTAAACAAAAATAATAATAATAATAAACAAATACACCCAACAGTCACACACATAGTTTCACGCCTGTGTGCCCGACGGGGTAGGTAGACATAGGCGGACTAGCGAACTAAAGCTGAGATCTATAGAGCGAACTTCGAATAAGTCTAAGTCAAAGAAACGAACTCAGTGAGAATTGTTTTTTTTTAATTGAACTATGACTTAGTCCGAGTCATTTTTACAAAAAAATATTTACTTAGTCTGTCTGTGTCTGTTTCTTGTCATTATTTATTTAATTTTAGTGTTCATTAGCATGTAATATTGAAAGAATTATCCATCAACTCCTAATAGTTAAGGAGTTATATTTTTCGTCATTAACTCAGCAATGTGAGGTGATGAGTACCAGACGCAAATATATGAATAGTTTTAGAAAATATATAAAACACACTATGGGTCCCTACAAAATTTGAGGGTTGACCGACTTCAAAAAAGGAGAAGGTCCTCAATTCGTCTGTATTTTTTTATGTATGTTACCCGGTATCTTCGCCAAATGTGGACCAATCCTCAAGTTTCCTTTTGTATTCAACAGAGCTTATGCTTAACATGGGTGGTCCCATTGCACATATAAATTTAGTCACGATCGGTTAAATTTTGAAGTTGGTTCGTTTAGTTTTAAACTTGGGATTCTTTAGTATCAGTACGGAGTCTGGAATTTGTGCTCGATATGGCGAAATCCACACCCCCTATCACATCTGGGTCGGAAATGAGAGAGAAATTTGGGTGTTTAAGTCGATAGTACGTCTCTGCCACCCTTTCGGGCAAACAGGCGTGAGTTTATGTATGTATGAAGGTTTATAAGTTTTTTCACCATGTTTATTCCATGAGCGGTGTGGATTGAAAGAGGAAATAATAACGAGGATTGAGAAAGGAATGTTGCGGTGGTTTGGGCATGTAGAAAGGATGGATGAAAGGAGGCTGACAAAGCGAATATACCTCTATATGGCAAGTATGAATGGTAGAGTTGGAAGGGGAAGACCTCATCGAACATTCTCTGACCAAGTCAGAGATTTACTCGAGAAAGGTCAAGTTAAAAGGACCCTAAACCGACGTGCATGCATGAAGAATGTAATGAGACTGAATGAGGCGAAAGAGGTGTGTACGGATCGTAGCAAGTGGAAATCCGTTGTCTCTGCCTACCCCTATGAGAAAAAGGCGTGAGTCTATGTATGTATGTTTGTATATATGTATGTATGTTTTATTCCATAGTATTGAATACATGACTGATATTAAACTAGTACTAAAATCGACAGCGATATATTAACCCAGTTCACATATTCGCTAAGCGTGACGTAAGCGAGTGTAGTGAAAGTGCGCATGCGCGTATCGTACATTGTCATTCGACGCGCGAACGTTGTCGTTTGCGGTCGTGATATTGGAATAAGTCTTCATGCTTATGTGATCCTGGTACTTAAGTCGATGATAGTCATCAAAATAGTGTTTTTTAATCTAAAAGGGGCTTAAAATTAAATCAACGTTAAAATTATTTACAGTGGCTCTACCACAGATTTATGTAGAGCCTATGTGGTCCTGGTACTTAAATCGATGATAGTCATCGAAACTGTGTATTTTAATCAGAGCTAGTTAAATAGAGCTTAAAATTAATCAGAGTTAAAATTAGTTACAGAGTGCCTCTTACACAGATTTATATATGTAGAGCCTACACATGAATCTGAAGAGCCACTCTGAAAAAAATTTTACTACTGTAGAATAACATAGTATCGATGGGGGTTCACGTCAGGCAGGCAGGCTTAAAAACCAAGCCTGATCTTTTCAGCATTATGTTTGAAAATTGATGTTACTCCAACCCACATTCTGGATTAAGAGCAGCTTGAAACCATGAAAGATTAATTTATAAACGTCAAATATACAAAGGCACGCGGCGGGTTCACACGCACATACTTTACAGAGGTCATGACAAATTTGGCATGCCATGATGAATTGTAAGATTTCGCACGTGCAATAGACATCAACGCACGTTTCGCAAATCTCTTAATTGATAGAGCGCACTGGGACTGCTCAAACTTTTCTTAATATTTCATTTGACGCATAACTTTTTAATGTATAAAAGTAATTTTTAACATTACTGGTTTTCAGGAAAATAATAAAAAAGTTAGGCGTGAAATGAAATAAATAGATTGTGAGATAAGTAATAATTTTGGCTTTAAAAAATTACGTAGTTGTAATTTTGTAATTACATTAGTCGCCACCTTTGTCTAATGGCCGCATAGTGACAGCTGTGGACCGGGAGGTCCTGGGTTCGATTCCCAGGTCGGGCAAACCAATTTTTATAATTTGATTTGCTCGGGACTGAATCCTCCATAGGAGATTGACGTTAGGTAGGCAGCTGTTTGTAAAAACTAAGCCAAATAATTTCTGCAACATGCTTAAAAAAGTGTGTAGTGCCGACCCCTCATTAAGGTGGATAAGAGCAGGTAGAAAGAAAGATAAAAAGAAAATCGTTCTCTATTACATAATGGAATAAAAATGCACTCGGCGAACCTTAGCTATAATCATTTTATTTTAGAATTTTGGATTATAAACGCTTTAGGGCGACTTGCAGCGCTATTACTTATGTGGAGTTAAACCTAAACTCGATTTATTCTACATCCCACTCCTATCTTTAAATCAGAACAGAGATTTATCGCGGCCCCAATAATATAAAGAATGAATGAAGCACCATTTACAAAAATAGTTTATTTATTTATAACTATGAAGAATCGTACACCGATGTCCACTGATAAGGGAAGAGCTGATAACAGGCATTCACATACCAAAGGATTTCATCATAATAGTACCGAAAACTTGAATGGCGGATTATGATAGTATGTCATAGTAAAAACAATATATTGTGTAATTTCAATTCAAAATAAACTGACACCATCCGTGGCGTAGACGGTAGTGTGTGCGCGGTACGACTATATCTATATCAGACTGGAGTGTCTTTGTGCCCGATACGGCAGTAAGCTCGCCCCCTATCACATGGGACGGAAATAAGCTCGGCGAAATGTGGGTGTTCTAGTTCGCTAGTGCGCCTCTGCCTACCCCTTCGGAGATACAGGCATGAGCGTAGGTTTTAATTTGCCCGGAACTGGATCCCTGGATGGTTGACGTCCGGCAGACAGACTATCGTTAAAACTTAGCCAAACCTTCAGCAACATGCTTGAAAAAGTGTGTTGCGCAGACCCCACATTAAAGTGGGATAAGGGCAGGTCCAACAGGTCTATCTGGAAATCTTTGGGGAAGGCCTGTGTTCAGCAGTGGACGTCCTATGGCCGATGATGATGATGATGATGATGAAGGGCAAGTAGAAAGAAAGAATGAATTAGATGTTGATTTCTTAAGTTTACGCGAATGTTATACATTGAAATAAAACTATTTTATACGGATTCTATTACGATTGGCTTCGGACCTGTGTCCCGTGACCACGAAGACTGCAAAGCATTCGGAACGTCAAATTGTGATAGAATCCGTATAATATGGTTTTATTTCAATGAATTTGACAGCCTCCGTGGCGCAGGGGCGAGTAGGCGGCGGTGAAGCGAGAGGCCGCGGGTTTGTCCCGTATTGAGACAAATGTTTGTGTGGCCCACATATATTTGTTTCAAGTCTGGGTGTTGTGAGACTGAAAGTCTCTCATAGTCTCTGACACACACGATACAGGTTATACCTAGTGTGGCGTCAGGGGGGTTACCACAACTTCTTATAGCAGTATTATTATAATAGTTCTTCGTTTGTTTTGTATGGGAATCGGTACAAGTAAAATTATAATAATACTGTTATAAGAGGTTGTGGTAACCCCCCTGGACTAGGGATGTGGCTGTTGGGTGTATTTATTTATTATTCTTATTACTATTTTATACGGATTCTATCACGATTTGTTTCGGACCCGTGTCCCGTGACCACGAAGACTGCATAGCCTTCGAAACGTTGGGCCCAAATATCAGTGATAGAATCCATATAAAATAGATATATTTCAATAAATTAGATATTTTTAGTAAAGCCCAAGTATCATAACATATCATAACCAAAGATGTATTACTAGACAGGCTGTGTGGTACAAAGAATTTGCGCACTAAGTTTCCGTCAATTGACCGCAACTCACTATACAGATTTTTTCTTTTCCTTAGCCGTCAAACGTAAATAGTCCATTGAAATGTTATATTTTTTAGGCCTTACCTTGCGTTGCGTAACGCAACCCCAAATGTAACTTTTACAATGGACTAAAAACACTCGTCGTAAAGTGACACAATTTTACTTCTAAAAAGCTAGTCTAGTAAATAAATGGAAGTCTTTGATCATAACACTATCTTATTAAATTCTCACCGGGACGCAACGTCTCGACTCTCGACTCTCGATCGAGTATCGTGTATCAGATATATTTGTTTGTTTGTTTGTTCAGCCGACTGATAACAAAATGTGTGTCATTGTTATCGACGCGTGCTCTAAATACTGCGCACTTATAAGTACACCCTTTAGTTGAGTCGGTTAATTCGGACTTAATAAAGATGACTGCCTCGGTGTCGTGGTGGTATTTCGGTACGACTACGGTTCTGAGGTCTCGGGTTCGATCCCCGGGTCGGGCAAAGTGATATTGGATTTTTCCATATCAGCCCGGAGTCTGGAATTTGGGCCCGATATGGCGATAGGCTCGCCCCCTATCACATCTGGGACGGAACTAAGCTCGGCGAAATGTGGGTGTTCTCTGCCTACCCCTTCTGGGATACAGGCGTGAGCTTATGTTATGTTAAAAATCTATGTTGAAATAAAGTCGCCTTTGGTCTGATGGCAACACATATGAGGATGAGCACATACAACCGGGAGGGCGTGGATTCGATTCCCAGTCGGGCAAAGCGAATTTTCTAATTTAATTTCCTGGAACTGGATCCCACAGAGGGGTTGATGTCAGGCAGGCTGTTCGTGATAACTTAGCCAAGTCCTTTCTGTAACATGTTTGAAAAAGTGCGTCTTTGCCAGTCTTTGCTATAAAAAAAGAATTTTAAACAGTTTTTGTTATTCCAAGTTTTAAAATCAATTACCGCAACCAAATTACGTGGCACACAAACAAATCAAAGTAAACAAACTCCATCAAAAATATATTTTTAATTTCAAAAACATTGTGCAAACGTGAAACCGGAAAAAGGAAAACTTTTTCAAAGGGCCGGAACACGTTTTTCCGCGTTGGAGAGTGACCACGTTGTACCAAGGATGCAAAAATAGAGAGGAGGTGTCACGTGGATGAGGTGAGGGTTAGCTTGTGGTTACCAGCGTGCCGCCTATGGGTATGACAATAAACAAACTGACAGTCAGACTAAGCAAATTATTTATTTTAAAAAATGACTCGAACTAAGTCAAAGTTCGATTTAGTGCCACTTGCAGCGCTATAACTAATCTAGACATTACATTACATTACATAAGCTCACGCCTGTATCCCCGAAGGGGTAGGCAGAGGTGCACTAGCGAACTAGAACACCCACATTTCGCCGTGCTTAGTTCCGTCCCAGATGTGATAGGGGGCTAGCCTATCGCCATATCGGGCACAAATTCCAGACTCCGGGCTGATATGGAAAAATCCAATATCACTTTGCCCGACCCGGGGATCGAACCCGAGACCTCAGGACCGTAGTCATACCGAAATACAACTACGCCACCGAGGCAGTCACTAATCTAGAGTTAGACTTAAACTCGATTTATCCTACAGCTCACTCATATCTTTAAACCAAGACTTGGGACGACCACTGAAAACAGCGCTGTGTGGGGTTAGCGCCAGTACATACTGAGTGGTCACCCACCTATCACAGGTATGACAATCGTCAGACATATTGCAGAAAAGTTTCGGCATATTTTTTATGACCCGCTTCCTTCCTGACGTCAACTCCTGGGCGATACTGGCCCGGGAAACTCGTGTTAGAAAACATGCGTCTGACTTGGGAATCGAACCCAGAACTAATTCACAGCCCATATATGCTGCCACGAGGCCAACGAGACACCAAATTTTTCCTTTAATTATGAAACAATTTTTCACAAATAAAACTTATTTTACAAATCATAAAATTATAACAATCGTTCAGGAAAATTGTGAACGAAGTTTTCGACTTTTTGTAACTTCCCTGAAGTTTTGTGCACGTTTCGGGTACGCTGCACGGCGGCACGCGTTTTCCGGATCTGGAAATTTCGCCGGCACATGTTTCCCGCGCCTTCCCTTTTTTTTTATAGCAAAGACTGGCAAACGAAGAGATGGGTCACTTGATGGTAAGTGATCTCCACTGCCCATAATCACCCAAGACACAAAGAATCATGGGTACGTCGCCAACCTAAAAGGAGGTTGCAAAAGGGCAGGGGCAAGGGAGGGGGGAAATGGGCCACGGGAAATCTCACTCACCGAACGAAACGCGACAGCAAGCTGCCACTTTACGTCGGTTTTCTGTGAGACAGTGGTATCAAACCGGTCGAGCCGACCTATTCGTGCTGTAGACGTTACTGTCTACAGCGTGGCTCTACCACTCAAATACATAATGTAACTATTATTTTTAACGACATTTAACAGCCTCTGTGGCGCAGCAGGCGAGTAGCCGGCTGTGAAGCGAGAGGCCGCGGGTTCCATTCCCGCATTGAGACAAATGTTGAGGCTCACAGATATTTGTTTCAAGTCTGGGTGTCGTGAGACCAAAAGTCTCTCATAGTCTCTGACACTCACGATACAGGTACCTAGTGTGAGGTCAGGACTAGGTGTATGTGTATAAAAAAAATAAAAATTAGTATATCATTGGTTCCTAAAATATTCATGATTTTAACTAATTTAGAGCTAAATTTAAGTTTAGTCCTCCTTGGTCTAGTGGCAGTGTGTATGGGCTGTGGACCGGGAGTTCGTGGGTACGATTCCCAGGTCGGGCAAAGCGATTTTTTTAATTTAATTTGCCCGGGACTGGATCCCTCAGAAGAGGTTGACGTCAGGCAGGCAGCCCGTCGCAAAAAAACTTAGCCAAATACTTTCTGAAACATGCTTGAAAAAGTGGAAGAAAAAAAGTGCTTCATTGGTTCTTAAAATATTCATAATTTTCGCTAATTCTGAGCCACATTTAAGTTTACTATAAATTTTACTCTTACTGTGGGATAAGGACTACGTTTATGACTGTTGGTTGTTACTTAACATAACATAACACAAGCTCACGCCTGTATCCCCGAAGGGATAGGCAGAGGCGCACTAGCCAACTAGTACACCCACCTTTCGCCGAGATTAGTTCCGTCCCAGATGTGATAGGGGGCGAGCCTATCGCCATATCGGGCACAATTTCCAGACTCCGGGCTGATACGAAACAATCCAATATCACTTTGCCCGGCCCGGGGATCGAACCCGAGACCTCAGGACGGTAGTCGTACCGAAATACAACCACGCCACCGAGGCAGAGGTTGTTACTTATTTATTATTATTATTATATTATCGAGCGACTACAAAGAAGGAGAAGGCCCCTCAAATTAAATGTATTTTCCCCGATATCTCCGGATAAGTTTTAAAGTCAGTCCTTTAAGTTTTTAAACTTGTGATTATTTTTATCACGTGTTCGTAAATGTTGAGCCCTCAACGTCGCGTCGTGTGCAAAAAGTCTTCAAGTTCAAACTTCGCAAATCACGTGAATTTAAATATCCGTCTAAAAACGTGATCCAGACGGGCCAAAACAAAAGTAATTTTAACTTTTTAACACGATTTTTTTGTACGTTAACACGTTTGTTTCGAATTTTGTTTTTGTGACGAAAGAAATATACTTAGGTTTATACCGGTATGCCTGAACGGTAAGGCAGAGGTGCATTAGCGAACTAGAATCCAACATTTCACCGAGCTTTTTTCGTCCCAGATGTGATACTTAGCGAGGGCGAACCTACCGCCATATCAGGCACAAATTCAAAACTCCGGACTGAAATTAAAAAAACAATGTCACTGCCTGACCAGGGATCGAACCCGAGACCTCAGGACGGTAGTCGTACGCAATACAACAACGCCACCGATGCAGTCGAAGTGATTGCATAACCAGCGATAATAGCTATGTAATAACAAATATTCATACAGCTTTTCTTGGTCTAGAAGCAATGAATGTACTGGGAGTTCTTTGGTTATATTCCTATTTTCCGATCTAGTGAGCTTTTTCTTAGACGATTTGCCTGGGAGGAGTACAAAAATACTTAGCGCCCACTTAAAACTTTTTTCGGACAACCAAAAAATGTGTTGAAGAGAAAGAAAATAAATAACTATTTAAAAAAACATAAATAATTCTATTAAAAAAATATATTTTTTGGTGGTGCACAAAAAAAATATCAAAATCAAAGTAGTCTGTACCGGAGTACTAGGCCAGCAGGGTCTTAAGAAATTAGTCGTGTTTAAAGCCGAAATTGGTTCTATTAACAGTTTTATTTCATGATGCCTTGGTAGAACACTACGCGTGAATCGTTCGGAAACCGATCGAATTTTTTCCAAAATGTCAACGACCTCATTAAGTTTGCGATATAACCGGCGGCGCGACTTACTAACATAGTAACTGAATATTTTTAATGTTCCGCACATTGTTAAAACCGCTCACCGTAGATAACATTGCGCATTTTCCCTCTATTTTGTTAATTTATTTTTAAACTCTTTAATTTAATCTTGGAGTTCACACTTTAACTTGATTTTAACCTACGATCCAAAAAGAGGGTGTGTATCTGTGTGCCATCAGCTTCTAAACAGGTAAAGCAATTTTCATTTAGCTTTTTTTGTTTGATTAAAAGGTGACTCGATCGGGAGCCATGATTTTTCCCTCATGTTCGGAATATTTATTTATTTTTATCCGGGTACTGCAAAGTGACTACATTGCACCTGATGGTAAGCGTAGTGCAGTCCAAACAAACAATGGGTTTATCAGTGGTCGTCAGAATCATGCCGGCCTATTTATGCTTCTTCACACTCCGAATCCGAAGAGATAAGAAGCAAATCGTAGGGCTTGCGACAAGACAGGCGGATGACAGATGCAGATACAAGGATACCCCCATACCCGTCTCAACCAACCATCAAGTCATGCCGCAAGCCCCTCGAGAGAACCGGAAGTACACTGGCTGATCCTAGAACGCGAAGCACTCATGTGTACGGTATTCTGGTCATGATAAAATAAATAACTTTCTTTTTATTTTTATAATAAATGCTTCCCCGCATTTGCGATGAATCTGCTAATGTCATCCAATGACCTTGACCTGATGCAATATTATCTGAAATCAACAGGATACCCAAACTCCTCACTAATTTACAGCAGAGGTATCGTGTTTGAACTCATTGGATTAGTCACAATGAATATATTTATGGATAGATTGTCAAGGTTCGATTACGGGGATAAAAGAGCATCGGGAAGACTGGGGAGTGAGAGTTTTACGCCCGAATGGTCAAACAATACTCAACTTTGAGGGCTTCTTATATTGATTTTCGCCATACAATTTTGACAGATAAGGCGGCCTTAAACGACACAAGGCGACCTTAAGTGTATGAACATTCGGCGGTTAGATTTTTATTAGTCGAGGGTGTTCGCATTATACAATACAACACACTTTTTAGGATTTTTTTGAAAGGATTCGGCTTGATTTTTACTACCGGTCGTATGCTTAAAATCTTGGGGATCCAGTCCCAGTAAAATAAAATAAAAAATGCCCGACCTGAAATGAACTAACAAAAAAGTATGAATTTTATAACTTCGCCCGGTTCCAATAAACAATCTCAGTTCGAATGTGCAGATAGATTACAAAAATGAGCCAATAAGCACACAATTTGAACATGACTCCGTTAAATGACTTGATTTGATTGGTTTATAATCGCGATCTATCTGCACTTTTAAACTGAGATCGTTTATTGAAACCGGCCGGTAAAGTAATCTCAAGTTAAATAAAGAAAAGGTTATCCAAAATAACAAACTACCTACTAGGACTCCATGAACTAACGAGCGTTCACCTTAAGAGCCTCCAGTAAATATTGAAATGGCGCGTAATTCCGCATGTCATTGAATGGGCAGTATCAGTTCTTCCTGTGTGGACCTTATCTTCGTGATTCAAACGCAACAAAATTATAATTGTCAATGATATAATAGTATTCGTGTTATAAATAGGAAGTTACGAGCGATTAGCGAGCCACATGGGCGCTAGCAACTCTACCTACAAATCACTACTTAATAAGCTCTTATGAATTTATGACCTAGTTCTTTAAATAAGAAATAGTTTAGTTAAAATTAGGATTCATAATGGTTATTTTAAATCTCGATTTAAATATAGAAGTGAGGTTTAAGTTAAATCGAGTTTAGGACTAACTCTAGATTAGTAACAGTGACGCAAATCGTCCTTAAACAACGTGTTGAAAGTTGAAACTGCAAATAAGAAAAAGCAATTAAGAAAAACCTAATAAAAATATCAGTAAAAAAAAACGTAAATGAAATCGGGGTTCAAGTGGTAAAATATTATCACTGAATCGACTACTTCTTTTCTTAACTCGGTTAAGATGTAGCCTATGTATGTCTTCCGACCATAAAAGTTATCGATCAGATACTTCATTCATCAAAATCGGATGAGTAGTTTTGGCGCCACAGTGGAACATACGTAAATACAAACATGCATAGACTGCTAAAACCATAACCCTTCTTTTCGGCTTTGGCGTAGTCGAGTAAACGAGAGTATCATCTTTCAGTATCATAACACGCGAAACACATTTTTAACATAAGCTCACGCCCGTCTCCTCGAAGGGGTACGCAGAGGCGCACTAGCGAACTAGGACACTCTCATTTCGCCGGGCTTAGTTCCGTCCCAGATGTGATAGGGGGCAACCCTGTCACCATATCGGGCACAAATTCCAGACTCCGGGCTCTTGCCCAACCCGGGGATCGAACCCAAGACTTCAGGACGGTAGTCGTACCGAAATACAACCACGCCACTGAGGCAGTGCAACACATTTTTGTGGATTAAAAAAAGTTTTCTCAACTATATTACAGGGTGTTGCAAAAAGGTGGTATCCCTAACAACTTTTCTTAAAGGGAGGATAACTAGTAATAATTTACGGTAAAGTTTAAAGATAAATATCGTTAGTTTTTGCATAATTATAATTTGAATTTGTTATGAATAAATTGTTTTTGTATTATTGGTTTAACTGCTGCACACCACCGATGCAGTAATTAATAATAATTACGAAAAATACGTTGAATTACGAAGATTCAATGGAAAAAAATGTAATAACTATGTTTCACGTATTGTATTTAGATTTTTAAATCCTTATGTGTATTAATTGAAAAATAATCATATCCAATTTTTATTTTTAGGGTTCCGTACCTCAAAAGGAAAACGCGGAACCTTATAGGATCACTTTGTTGTCCGTCTGTCTGTCTGTCAAGACCCTTTTTCTAAGGAACGCGTGGAGGTATCGAGCTAAAATTTGTACTAAATACTCAGGTCTACTGTCCCTTTTTAAGCCAACGCAATCAAAAGATAAACACCACAAATTTTCGACACTCGCAAGGGAATGAAAACCTACAGGGTACTTACTTCCCGTGAACTCAGAATCTTGAAATTTGGTACGAAGCAACGTTTTAAAGCACAGAGAAAGGAAAAATTGCGAAATTAATTATATACCTACAGGTTTGTACGGAACTCTGTGCGCGAGTACGACTCGCACTTGGCCGGTTTTTTTTGTTTTTACCATTACCATAAGCTTTAAATCAATCTGAATGTGGAATCGTTGTACATTCCAATTTTCTGCAACACCAAGTATTTTCCCACTACGTTACAGAGCCTTAGCATTATAATTCCCACAGTAAACATATCAAAGCCATAAATAATTCTCTCTTGCCATCGCCCACGCTTCATATATTTAGTCACCATACTTGACTGAGTGGGCAGCATGTTTAAACGCATAATATAAACTTAATATATAAGCTCACGCCTGTATATCCAAAGGGGTAGGTATAGACGAAAAGAGCCTTATTTATAATATGGTATGAAGCACTTTTTCCCAAATCCCACCACCTCTTCAATGTGGGTGGGATCGCAACATACCTTTTCAAATAGAGGAGGAACCCAGGCCAATAGGGTTGGTAAATTCCACAAGCATTACTCGACATGGAATTCAAACCTATGATACCCAGGTCCAACCCCCACTGTCATTACTAGACCAAGGAGGCAGAGGAACATTTTAATGTTTTGCAGCGCTATTACTAATCTAGAGTTAGTTCTAAACTCGATTTAACATACAACTTATGCCTTATATTCAAATCGAAACTTAGGATAAATCGAGATTTATAAGTTTACATATGCATGTTCGCAAGACTTAGAAATTCGTGTACGAAGTACCAGGTACTCATAAACAGCGTGGAGTTGAGTGACGCGGCGTGGCGCGGCGACCCGTCACAGATTTCCCCGGACGTTGCCGAAAACTTTCCAACACGCCTGCTCCTGCGCCTGCGCGTGTCGACTTATGCAATAAATAAGCATCATCATATTTCATATTTATTTGTTTGTTATTAATAAATTGTAGATTATGGATGTATCATATTTTTATAAAGCTAAAATGTGTATTTCATTACTATTAAAAAACGAGATAAATTTTCAAACTTACACATAAATTATATTAGAGGTATAACTCAACATTCAGTTTTCGGTTACTAAAACATTGTTTCGGTCAAAGAATCGTCATTAAGTGGCAAATACTTTTTTTTTAATTTACTAAACGGCCACTTTTACGACAAATCGAATAGGTATATCATCATCATCATCATCATCATCCACAGCCTATCTCATCCCACTGGTGGGTATAGGCCTCTCTTTTTTTATGCCATTTACCTCGCTTTGTGAAAGTCCCATCCAAAATTGACCAGCAACATCGACAATATCGTCGGCCCGCCTTGCTGCTGCACCTACACTACGTCGTCCTATATATATTAATCGAATATATATTTTTTAAATACCTAACTTAACACGACGGTTAAATCACCTTTCCATACAAACAATGCAAGCAAGTGTATCGCTTGACACAGATAGCGATTGCGAGTTGCGACAGATTGCCCCGCCTGGCACGGCCGCCGCAGACCTCGCGTCTGCTTAGCGCCTGGTGTCGAAAAACGGATGCGCCACCGGTTTTAGAACTAACCACTGCTCACTCAGCTGTTTCGGAATTAACTTGGTAATGTTATTATCCAATATAGTAATCTAAACTTATGAAGAGAATATATTTATTTTTCGTATTTATGTTTGTAATGGAACTTTAAAACAATTGAACCTATTTTAAAAATTCTGACACATACTGGGGATTACCACCACCTCTTATAGCAGTATTATTATAATCTTACTTGTACCGATTCCCATACAAAACAAACGAAGAACGATTATAATAATACTGCTATAAGAGGTTGTGGTAACCCTGCAGAAAGCTGAATCAGCGAGTAACATAAGTCATGTTTCGAAATCTTAAATTTAGTCACCACCACCATCAGTGTATGTATGTGAGTTGTGGACCAGGAGGTCCTTCGACTCCCAGATCGGGCAAGGGATTTTTAACACTTTTTTCCGGGACTAAGTCCTTCAGAATGGGTTGGCGTCAGGCGTTCGTAAAAACCAAGCTGAATGTATGCATTTACTTAAAAAAGCAACGCCATCCACCACATTGGAATGAGATGATAGCAAGTCGAAGAGAGTAGTCGACCCATCTTATATTTTACCACAATACTGCTTCTAGTATGAAAGGGCAGTCTCGAATGCATTATGCGACTGTCTCACAGAAACAACTGTTTGCTGTTAAGATTTGTTTTTCAACTTTATGGATCATTCTCATTGTTGTAAATAAACTTTTAGACTGTCTTATAAATAAGCCACATAGTCATTTTCTCACATCTGGAACGGAACTAAGCTCGGCGAAATGTGGGTATTCTAGTAAGCTAGTGTGTGGATGGTAGAAGACCTCGCGGGCGATCATTTACCCGCTGGTCTGTAGCCCGAGCACGAAAAACTAATGTAAATGTAAATGTATTCGAGTTCGCTGCGCACTGATGACGTTTGGTTAATATTTCATACAAATTTCATAGACGCGCATCGAGCTGAAATACTGATCAGATCTAAGCCATAACCGGACTCAATATTACCACCGCCTTGAGACAAGCCGAAGACAAAGTGAAATGGAAGCAGATCGTCAAACATTCCATTCACGCTTTTCAGGACGAGCACGACCTTCAGTAATGAAAACTACGAAGAAGAAGTAAGCTAGTGCGACTCTGCCTACCCCCTACAGGCGTAAGCTTATGTTATATTATTTTCTCTTTCCAAAGACAATGTAATTAGATCTATTTTATTTTAGACTGCCTCGGTGGCGTGGTGGTATTTCGGTACGACTACGGTTCTGAGGTCTCGGGTTCGATCCCCGGGTCGGGCAGTGATATTGGATTTTTCCATATCAGCCCGGAGTCTGGAATTTGTGCCCGATATGGCGATAGGCTCGCCCCCTATCACATCTGGGACGGAACTAAGCTCGGCGAAATGAGGGTGTTCTAGTTCGCTAGTGCGCCTCTGCCTACCCCTTCGGGGATACAGGCGTGAGCTTATGTTATGGTAGATCTATGGAAGTGACAATTTAGCGTATTATTTCAAAAATGAGAATGGTTTCACACCCACTATACAGTATGTCTAAAGATTAATAATTGCTATCCATCGTAATTTATCCAAAGAAAAGGCCACGTTATTAATGGTTTCGCAAAATTGACTAACTTAACTACGACGTATCTTCCTCAATTACCACTATCTATAATTTGAAATTATCAACCATTATTTCTCACTTTATTAGCTAGTCCTTAATTTGCTGTAGATTGCGGAAAGTCTGAAGCAAACGGTCATTTTTAATTTGTTTTTCTATAACAGATTTTTAATAGTCACCTCCTTGGTCTCGTGGCAGCATATATAGGCTGAGGATCGGGAAGACCTGGGTTCGATTCCTAGGTCGGGCAAAACAAATTTTCTGCAACATGCTTAAAAAAGCGCAGACCTCACATTAACGTGGGATAAGGGCATATAGAAAGAAAGAAAAAATATTATTTATCCCAAAATAACCAAACAATAACTTCATTCGACATAACGCCATCCAAAAACACAAAAGGCATATTAACGAAAAAAAGTGAAAGTCGCGTGGCGAGCACGCACACACGCACACAAGCACACCCGCCCACATGCGTAGGCCAAATAGAAACTATTACGTTGAATCACCTATGTGGGCGTGATGCCCTGGTAGGATTAGGACGGTGTTTAGTATATTTTGGAAGTTTATGTTGTTTACAAACGATGACTCTGCTATCTCAGCTCGACTGAGGCGCTACCACCGTTTAAATAAAACTTAGAACCAACTTCAAACACGGACTTAGCGTCGGTGTTTTACGTCAGCTATATGTTCTTTTACGCGGGTCCATATATTCCTTTTTTTTTTTTTTTTTCGAAACGTCGGGAATAATAATTAAAACCTAATCGTGATAGAATCCGTAAGAATAGTTTTATTTCAATGTATAATATTCGCGTAAACTTAAGAAATCAGTAGGTTATTCTTAACCATTTGCTTAGCTAAAAATGCTATTTTAAGTAAGGTCCCAAATCTCTAGGAGACCCAGACCTAGGGAAACCGTGTTAGAAAAAAAACCCGCCTGACGGGAATCGAACCCAGGACCTGCCGATTCACAGCTCATACACGCTGCCATTAGAACAACGAGGCGAATAGTAATGTCTCTACATCACGAAAATAAACGTGAATATCTTAAGACTGTTTACCACGCCAATGACCTTGAGATTTCAACTCTGTATGCTTATATAAAGAGCTTCAATTACAATGACGATTGACCGAAATCTAGCATGAGAGAATAGTTTTTATTCTTATTTTAATTTTTGTGGAACGTAAAAAAATAAAATAGAACAAAAACCTTTATTTTAAAAATTAAAAATATTTATATTTTTTTACAAAAATTATTTTATTAAAACCCCCGGTTTTTACATGGAAAGGAGAAATACAACAAAAAAAATGTTTGTTTATTTTTTACTATTTTTTTTCTTTCTACTTGCCCTTATCCCACCTTAATCGATCAGCACAACACACATATTCAAGCATGTTGCAGAAAAGAGTTAGCTTAGTTTTTACGACCGCCTGCCTGACGTCAAACCCCTCTCAGGGTTCCAATCCCGGGCAAATTAAATTTGAAAATTGTCTTTGCCCGACCTGGGAATCGAAGCCAAGACCTTCCGGTCCACAGACCATACATGCTCCCACCAGACCAAGGAGGCGACACATATACATGTTTTTCCTTATTTCTTTCTTTCTGAAAGACATAACATAACATAACATAAGCTCACGCCTGTATCCCCGAAGGGGTAGGCAGAGGCGCACTAGCGAACTAGAACACCCACATTTTGCCGAGGTTAGTTCCGTCCCAGATGTGATAGGGGGCGAGCCTATCGCCATATCGGGCACAAATTCCAGACTCCGGGCTGATATGGAAAAATCCAATATCACTTTGCCCGACCCGGGGATCGAACCCGAGACCTCAGAGACGTAATCGTACCGAAATACCACCACGCCACCGAGGCAGTCAGTTCTGAAAGAATAAAAAATTAAACAAAATAAAAAGCGAACTTCTTCAATTCGTTCCACTGAGGAACGTTTCTAGTGTCAAAAGGGCAGAAAAAACAACCAAAAACACAAACTCAGCATCGAAAATAGCTAAAAGTAAAAAAATTCAAAATCGTTCCATTGTTCCCAAGGCATGGTAACATGAAATAGTTAAAATCAACACAAAACTGACGGAAGCGGCAAAGTGGGACGCGAGAAGCGAAAATTTCGGCAATTGCCCACAACAACGATCTCTACCGCGCTCGTAATAAGGTTCTATTTCCTTCGCCCACCGCGAGGTGAAATTGAAAGTTGCACACAACATTTTGCACAAACCAATTTGAATACAGAATTCTCGATCCGGCATAATGTTATGCTTATTTGACGTTAACTAATCAGAGTTTCATAGAGCGTCACTTTGATAGAGCTAGGCATCGATATATTATTTACCTAGATACACAGTTGACGCTCGTAAAATGGGACAGCAAAGAAGTGCTTAAGCACTACCTTTGCATACAGTCGAACGCCGATAGAATTCAAAATTTCAAAATTCAAATTTAAAAACGCTTTGAAATTAAACTATTTTTACGGATGACTATTTAAATAGTCACGGGCGGCTCGGCCTCCGGTGGCCCATACACTTATGTAACATATATATATGTTAATAAAATAAATAACATCCAACAGTTACACACATAGTCCTGACCCCATACTAAGATACGAGTCTTATGTCGTGGGTATCAGGAACTACGAGATACTTTCGGTCTCACAACACCCAGACCCGAAACAAATATCGGTGGGCCACACAAACATTTGTCTCGGTGCAGGAATCGAAACCGCGGCCTCCCGCTTCACAGCCGGCTACTCCCCCGCTGCGCCACGGAGGCTGTCACATTTATGAATATGTGTGTATGTTTGGTACATCTTCACGCTCAAACAGCTGGACCAATTTTGATGATATTTACTATGGTGGTAACTGACACCCTGGAGTAACACATGAGCTCCTTTTTATCCCGTAAAATCAAATTCCACGCGAACAGAGTCGCGGGCAACAGCTAGTGATACGTAAAACGTGTTACGTGAAATTCTATAGATATTTGTTAATATCTGTCTGGTTTATAGGATAAGTAAAAGTAAGATGACATTAATTAAATAATAATTAATTCAGTCTTGGATTTAAAATATTTTGACCACGTTTCCGTTTTGATATTTCCATTTTTAGTATTAATCTTGATCAGTGATTAATTAGCTGTCGGAGGCGGCACATATATATGTTACATAAGCGTGTGGACCACAGGAGGCCGAGCCGCCCGTTACTATCTACGGACCACTTGCAGCTCCGGGATAAATCTCTATCCCAAATCTTGATTAAAAGATGAAGTGAGTTGTATGATAAATCGAGATAAGGTGTAACTATACATTAGTAATAACACTGCAAGTGGTAGTCGGGCTGTTCAATTTGCACATGTACATTGTCGGTACAGCCCGAGAATCAAACCTACACTACAGTTAACAGCTCTATGCCCAAATGTTAACGACCTACCAGCGACTCTACTGCCCTAATAATATGTTTCCGGTAAACTTTTGTGATAACCGAGTTGCTATGTTAATGAATCATGCGTTTAATAAATTGACAAAAATTGTTTTTTTTTTCAGCTTGCTCTTATTCCTTATTGTGAGGTCGGCGCAATGCACTTTCAAAGCATATTGCAAATATGATTTGGCTTACTTTTCTCGACCGGCTGCCTGCCTGATGTCAACCCCCTCTCAGGGATCCAGTCTCGGGCAAATTAAAATAGAAAATTCGCTTTCCTGACCTGCGAATCGGACCCAATTAATTTAAAAAAGCCAGGCTTAATTTTATAATCACACGTTAAAACTTAAAAACCGATTTCTAAATTTAACCGATTGTGACCAAAATGGAGCTCTTGGAATAAGCTCTGACAAACATAAAAAGAATCTTAAAAATCGGTCCATATTTGGCGAAGATGAATTGAGGACCTCCTCCTTTTTTGAAGTTGGTTGAAAATATATACAATCGGGACATGTTTGTTGGCTAGATAGCAGAGGCTGGCAAACGAGCAGATGGGTCACCTGATGGTAAGTGATCTCCACCGCCCATAGACACTTAATACATAAAAAATCATGGGTGCGTTGAGGACCTAAAAAGAGGGGAATAGGGATTGGGAAAGGGAGGGGAAATACTTGTAACTCACGGGCACATGCAGTCCTACATGTGCCTCCTCATTGACCGACTTCCAAAAAAGAGAAGGTCCTCAATTCGTCTGTATTTTTATATGTATGTTACGCGATATCTCCGCCGAATGTGGACCGATCTTCAAAATTCCTTTTGTTTCGATAGAGCTTACTTCAATGGCGGCTCCATATAAATTGGGTCACGATCGGATTTGAAGTCAGTCCGTCAAGTTTTCAACCGACTTCCAAAAAGGAGGAGGTTCTCAATTTGTCTGTATTTTTTTATGTTACGCGAAATTTCCGCCAAATGTAGACCGATCTTCAGAATTCTTTTTGTTTCGATAGAGCTTATTTCAAGGATGATTCCATATAAATTTGGTCACGACAGTATTTGAACTCAGTTCGTTAAGACTTTTTTTTTCGAATCTAAACACTATGTTCATAAGACAAGATTGAACACTGGACCTCGATTGTCAGTAGTACGCTGCCAATACCAATGAGACTGTTAAAACATCACAAATAGACTTTCGCTATCATTTCATATACTGAGTGGTTTCACTTTTGTTATTACATGCACTATGTAGGTTATATATTTGAGTGCGATTATTAATTGGTTTGTATCAAAGAACTGTTCTTAGTTTATGATTGCCTGGTACTTGATCTATATTATGCCAACTAATTATCAAAAAATGTTTTTTTTTAACGGAGAAGTGAGTGAAAACAACATAAAGAGTATTATTTCTCTTCAATTTATCTTTCTTTCTTTCTACCTGCCCTTATCCCATCTTAATGTGGGGTCGGCGTAACACGCCTTTTCCAGCATGTAGCAGAAACGATTCAGATTAGTTTTTTGTTAAAAATAAAATAGGAAGCTTTGTAGGATTTGAATGTGTGAAAATGAAATGTGGATAAGGAAAATCACGCCGTGGACTATAATGCCCTATCCCAGCTAACCTACCAGCTTTTCTCTAGATACCTACGGATGACGACCCGAAGAGTTATTATATTGGTAAACGCAGAATAGTCCCCAAATACCAGCGACCACCATAAACTCTTGTTTCTTGGTAACTCATGAGTCATGTCGACAATGCTTCTTCGCAAACATTTCAAAGTAACTCTAATGTTGTAGGAGGGAACACGTGAGCAAACTATTCCACAGCTTTAGTGATACTAGAAATTAGCGAACTTTTCTTGGTTCAAGCCGATATGGAAGAGAAAATGGATCTGTAGTTCTTCAACCAGGCTGGGTTTTTTTACCCGAGTATGACAAAGTGACTGACTATAGTATTCTTAATGGCAGTGTAATTCAATCCAAAATATTCATAATAATCACAAGTTTAAAACTTAACGGACCTACTTTAAAATTTATCCGATCGTTACCAAATCTATATGGGACCACCCTTGAAATAAGCTCTTTGGAACACAAAAATAATCTTGAAAAATCGGTCCACATTTAGCGGAGATATCGAGTATCATATATAAAAAAATACAGACGAATTGAGGACCTTCTTTTTTGAAGACGGTCGAAAAGGAAAGAAAGAGGAAAAGAAGACGTTGGGTTAATATGAAAAGGAAAAATAGTTATTTTTATTGTGTTTGGGACATCAATATATTATACCCTAGATGCACAGTTCTTTGCAAATAGCCTCCTAAAAAGTGGTCTCAGAAATAAAACAAAGAAAACGATCACAAGTTGTAATTAAATCAACACAAATATAACCCTAAGCACGTGTTAAACGAAATGAGCAAGCGTTCTTTAATTTGAATTTTAAAATTTAGAATTCTATCAACGTCCGACTGTAGGCAAAACGAGTGCTTAAGCACTTCTTTGCTGTCCCATTTTCCGAGCGTCAACTGTGCATCTAGGTAAATAATATATCGATGGTTTGGGGAGTTACGAGGCAACTAAAGTTAACTTAAGTAAAAATAAAATGGTGTGAAAATGGTGACTGCCTCGGTGGCGTAGTAGTGTTTCGGTACGACTACCGTCTTGAGGTCTCGGGTTCGATCCCCGGGTCGAGCAAAGTGATATTGAATTTATCCATATCAGCCCGGAGTCTGGAATTTGTGCCCGATATGGCGATAGGCTCGCCCCCTATCACATCTGGGAAAGCTAGCTAGGCGAAATGTGGGTGTTCTAGTTCGCTAGTGCGCCTCTGCCTACCCCTTCGCGGACACAAGCGTGAGCTTATGGTATGAACGCCTCCACGTGGATACGCGAACGAAGTCGCGAGCAACGAATAGTATTAAATAAACAGGGAGGAAAAGCCTTGAGTCTCCGAACTCTACCAAGAATTCGTACGATTGCTAAGAAATTAAAACTTAAACACTAAATGCAAACACGTTTGTTTGAGTTCTAATTAATTAAATACGGCTTCGTGGCTTAGATGACTGTTTTACCGACTGTAAAAAGGAGGTGTATCTGTTTTAATTCTATATATACCTGACAGTCACACACAGTCCTGACCCCATACCATAACCTGTATCGTTGGAAACTACGAGCGACTTTCGGTGAAATATCTGTAGCCACACAAACATTTGTCTCGGTGCGGGAATCGAACCCGTGGCCTCTCGTTTCACAACCGAGCAACTTGCTCCACTACAGAGGCTGTAGAATAGTGTAACAATACCCAATAAAACATACGCTCACGCCTGTATCCCGGAATGAGTAGGCAGAGGCGATTAGCGAACAAGAACATCTACAATTCGCCGAGCTTATTTCCGTCCCATGTCATAGGGGGCGAGCTTACAGCCATATCGGGCACAAAGACACTCCGGTCTGATATACTACGGTCTCCGCCACGGATGGAGTCAGTTGATTTTGAATTGTAATTACACAATATATTGTTTTTACTATGACTTTCTTTATTTCTACCTGCCCTTATCCCACCTTAATGTGGGGTCGGTGCAGCACACTTTCAAGCATGTTGCGAAGAGGATTTGGCTTCGTTTTTACGACCGGCCGCCTGCCTGACGTCAACCACCTATGAGGGATCCAGTCCCGGGCAAATGAAATTAAAAATATTACTTTGCGCGACCTGGGAATCGAACCCAGGACCTCCCGGTCTACAGCCCATACATGCTGCCACTAGACCAAGGAGGCGACTGTTTTTACTATGACATAAATCCTCCATTTAGAAGTGGTAGAGCCACGCTGTAGACAGTAACGTCTATAGCACGTATGGGCCGGCTCGACCGGTTAGATACCACTGTCTCACAGAAAACCGACGTAAAGTGGCAGCTTGCTGTCGCGTTTCGTTCGGTGAGTGAGATTTCCGGTGGCCCATTTCCCCACTCCCTTTCCCAATCCCCTTCCCTTCCCTTCCATTCCCTCCTTTAAGATTGGTAACGCACCCATGATTCTTTTTGTGTCTTGGGTGTCTATGGGCGGTGGAGATCACTTACCATCAGGTGACCCATCTGCTCGTTTGCCAATCTCTGCTATAAAAAAAAAAAAAAAAAAAAAAAAAAAAAAAAAATTCAAGGTGAACCTATTGCCATATCGGGCACAAACAGGCTCCGGGCTGATACTGAGTAGAAAACCCAATACTCTACCCGACTATCGAACTTAAGTCCTCAAGACGTTAGTCGCATGCTCTACAACAACGCCACCGATGCAGGACATAAGCAATATGGCCACAAATTAACTAATGAATCGTATAAATTAGTTAACTGTTTTCCGTCAGATATTCCGGTTAAACGTTAAACAGTAATTAACTAACATAACCGATTACTTGAATAATTCATTCATGTAGTTAATGATTAACTTATATTAACTTATAATGAGTTAAGTAAAGACTATACAGGGTGTTTCAGAAAGTTGGTACTTATAACAATTCCACATACAGGAAGAATGATTTCCCAAGGGTCCTATTTTGGTTACATACCCGTTGGAGGCGGCACATATATATGTTACATAAGCGTATAGGCCACCGGAGGCCGAGCCACCCGTGACTATGTAGATAGACCTCCTACCCGGGAATCGAACTCAGGACCTCCCATAAACGCGGCCACTAAGCCATGGAGGGTTTTAAGTACTAGAATCTTGTTACAAAACCATATAAAGGATTGTATATCATTATATAACACAAGCCTTTAAGTTAAGTATAGTCTTACGTGGGATACAAAGTTGCATACCAGTATTCGACCTTAATCAGGTCATTGACCCCTTTAGTTGTACATATGATTAGGAATTTCTAAATGACCTTAATTACCGTTTTAAATATAATAATAAATACATTCAACAATCACAGACATAGTCCTGACCCCACACTAGGTGTAACCTATATCGTGGGTGTCAGAAACTACGAGAGACTTTCGGTCTCACAAAACCCAGACCCGAAACAAAATATCTGTGGGCCACACAGACATTTGTCTCGGTGCGGGAATCGAACCCGCGACCTCACGTTTCACAGCCGGCTTCTCGCCCACTGCGCTACGGAGGCTGTCAATAATATTTTAATAGACTTATTAACCTCATAGTCTTTACAAAATATTAGAATATCAGAGAAAAATCTCGATTCATCTTTGGCATCTTTTGCTAACGTGACAACTGTCTCGTCCCGCGTGAACTTTCAAATTCAAACTATAATCTGACGTAATAAGGTGTAAATTTAATATAACATCTTTAGTTATTCTATACGATGGACAACATTATTTTCCTTATTCCTATCGATAAAATAATACTAATGGGAAATTATGTAACTATGACATTAATAATGGTTTAGGAAAATAAACAAATTCATAATATGTACGGTCTTGAAGCATTAATTGAAAAAAATATAAGTAAAAATAGACGTAATACTGACTGCCTCGGTGGCGTGGTTGTATATCAGTACGAATACCATCCTAAGGTCTCGGGTTCAATCCCCGGGTCCGGCAAAATGATATTAGATTTATCCATATTAGCCCAGAGTCTGGAATTTGTGCTCGATATGGCGATAGGCTCGCCTCCTATCACATTTGGGACGGAACTAAAGTCGGCGAAATGTGGGTGTACTAGTTATAGTGATATACTACTACTATAGTGATATACTAGTTATAGTTATAGTTATAGGGATAGTGCGCCTCTGTCGACCCCTTCGGGGATACAGGCGTGACCTTATGTATATGTACGCAATTATGAATTAATTTATTAAACCCAAAAAGTAAGATGAATGTCAGGCACCAGGCATCATTTGTATATGAACGTGAAATGGAACGTAGTTTCGCCAAGACTCGTCAGAAACCGCGGGAAAGTGGGAACAATCATACCCACTTACTCTCAATGAATAATCGTTAATCTAACACGTGATGTTATTTAAAAAAATATAATAATATTAATAAGGAGGCCCGTGCGCTTTAATAAAGGTATGACTGATAAAATATAAGTTTCATAACAAACGTATGGCCCATGAAACGTGATAGCATAAATGCAATAATTTCTATTAATTTATTGTCTCTACTAATGTCCCAGCAGTGGTATAGTAATAATACAGGGCTAGTATTATTATTATTATTTATTATGTATGTACTAGACTGCCTCGGTGGCGTGGTGGTATTTCGGTACGACTATGGTTCTGAGGTCTCGGGTTCGATCCCCGGGTCGGGCAAAGTGATATTGGATTTTTCCATATCAGCCCGGAGTCTGGAATTTGTGCCTGATATGGCGATAGGCTCGCCCGATATCACATCTGGGACGGAACTAAGCTCGGCGAAATGTGGGTGTTCTAGTTCGCTAGTGCGCCTCTGCCTACCCCTTCGGGGATACAGGCGTGAGCTTATAAAATAAAATATAAATGTATGTTACACGATATTTTCAGCACATGTGTACCGATTTTTTTCTTTTTCTGTTCAATAGAGCTTGTTCCAAGAGTGGTCTTGTTTTGACCAAACTCTAATAAATTTTAATTTCTAGCTCTTTAACTTTTTAAACTTGATCTTTTAAAAACATTAATCGTTTACGAAGTGATTAGTCACCACGTTCTGAAATTAGCTCATCCAATTTCCGTTAATTAGTCGAAAGTTGAAATTAGTCATTTAAGTTTAAAGAAAGTATAACACCAATTTTGCTTAAATAATTTTCCCAACGTACATATTGTGAGGCCATAAAAATAACAAAACAGTTTTTCATTGCAGAGTGATTTACGACTACACACAAACACACACACACTATAGTGTGGGGACTCCGAGACCTCATTTCACTATTACAGCATACTGTATAGCACATTAAAGCATGTGTGATTTGTCACACACACTCTTATTATGCAGGAATAGTTTGGTATAATAATATCAGCCCTGTAATATTTTTGCCCCACTGCTGGGCACGGGTCTCCTCTACTAATGAGAGGCGATAGGCCTTGGTATACCACGCTGACCTAATGTGGGTTAGTAGACTTCACTTACCTTCGAAATTCGTATGGATTTTTTTTGGGTAAACAGATTTCCTCGTGATGTTAGTTAGTTTGGTATATACAATACTAAATAACTTGGCCTCGATGAAGTTAGCTTCACTCTGGTGGCGAAGGGAGAAATTTTTAAAAATTCGATGCTGCATGTTCTTTCATTTATACTTATTTGCTAACCCAACAATTTAATTTAACAAAGGTAAGTTGGTAGGAATCGTAGAATTCACCACTGACTATACTCTCTAAGTTTTCGAAAACAATATCTGAATCACCATGAGAAACTAACTTAAAAATCAAGCTATTTTAGGAAGTATATGGTTCGAAAATCGCCATCCAAATCAAAATATGAAAGAAACTAATCAACCTAAGGCTGTATTCAAACTTTTATGTAACATATTTCATCACTATTCACGACATGTGACATCCCGTTAATGAATATTAAACTTTAAGAGAATTCCATAAAAAATACTTTTCAATACGGAATTCATTAAGTTGACGTAATGCGACCGAGTTACGCGTTAAATCGAACTACGACTTAGTCCGAACCATTTTTTACTACAAAACAGACAGACTAAGCAAAGTTTTTCTTGTAAACAATGACTCGGACTAAGTCAAAGTTCGATTTAGGAATTCCAAATCCTCACTGAGTTCGATTCTTTGACTTAGACTTAGTCGAAGTTCGCTCTATAAATCTCAGCCATAGTCACATGAAATAAGGGTTATTTTTTTTCTACGAACGATTTGCATTTTGGAATAATGCTTCGTCTATGTAATGACAGTACCTACCTGCGGTCAGAGCGTATGGTCCGGGCCGTGTGGCGCGCCCAGCTGCAGCATCGATCGGCACAGCTCCGTGATCTCCGGGTGGTTCAGGTTGATTAGATGCACGTACATCTGCTTGTGCAGGCTCAACTCCCCAGACACCGCCTCCAGCCTCTTTAGCAAAGCCTCTTTCTCTCTCAACAACGTCTTCACTTTCTCCTCGACCTCCCGCGAGCGCACCTTCGCCTTCTCCCGCGACTTCCTGACTGCTATATTGTTGCGTTCACGTCGCCTCCTGTACTCGTCCGTCCCTTTGTCGATCACCTTCCCTGACGACCGCCGCGATGGTGGTTGCTTGTGCTTCAACAATGGTGGCAATAGCGGCGCCCCTAGCGGCGGTAGAGGCGTGAAATTACCCGTGTAAGGGTTGTTCACACCCACTGGTGGTTGAGGATTGTATTGACCGGTGTACTGTGCGCACGTCACCGCTCGCCGAAAGTCCTGTGGCTCCGGAGGCTCCTCTTTTATCGGCGGCGCCTGCTCGTGTCCAGAGCTGGTCTGCACCGGCGCGTACGACGCCCCAGAGTGCACAGGCTGCGGCATGTACGCCAAAGTCGTCCGAGTAAACCTCGGCTGTGGCGACCGTCCTCCAGGCAGTATCTCCTGGAACAGCGCCATCGTCTCCTCCCCACGAAACTGGTCCTCGATGAGGTGCTGGAGGTCGAGGCTGATCTCCTGGCCATTGAGCTCGTCGAGGTCCGGAGGCGGGAACGGTGCTCGTTTGTCCTCCACGACCTTCTTGAGGTCCGGCTGCGGCGGCGGCGGCGGCGCGCCGGCCGCATCATACATCTGCGGAGACTCCATCCCGCCGCCCGGGCCGATCACGGGCCCAGCGGCGCCGGTGGCCCGAGCCTCCACGTCAAAGCACTGAGAAGCCGTCACTGAAGCACATGCACGGTGTGAGAGCGGGAGCGGCGGCGGCGTGTTCGCGTGTGTGAGCGGCGCGGCGCGTGGCGCGTGGTCGCGTGGTCGCGTGGACGCGGGGACGCGGCACTGGTGCGGGCGAACGCGACGGCGGTCGAGCGCGGACTGGCGCGCCGCGGTCGCCGCGAGACTCGCAAGGTTGGCCGGAAGGAAGCGCTGAAAGTCCCCGGTAAAAGTTTGCTGCGCTGCCTTGCGGGGTGATGACTGGTGCTGCGGTGCTTCACCCTAGTGTCCCTACGTCGCAGTGCACTCACCCCCCCGCGACTCGGACGTTCATCTATTAGAACACCATTATCTGTGCGATTGTCATTATGAATCACGAGGTATTTTTATGAAATATCCATTATCGATAATCATCTATTGTTTATTTCTTTTTTACTTATTTTGCTTCTATTATTATTCAAAGATTTTTATTCAAAAAAAATTAAAATTAAAATCAAACGAAACTCTACCATGATAAAATAATATTAAACCAAAAAAAAACACAAATTAAACCTGTTTTAAACTCATCTTTAAAATTATGTATAAATTATGTAAATAAGGATAATTGCTAGCGGTTGTATGTATTATACAAAAAGATAATAAAAAAAGTATATTTATTAGTTAAAGAGATAACATAGATTTTTTACTTCTCCAAAAACAATAGAATTACACGCTCAATTATTCAATATTTGTTCATACGGGGCCTTATTTATAAAAACAGTGTAGCTGAGCAAATGGCTAAGAATAGCCTGTCACTTTTTTCCTTGTGTCACATTGTTTGAAAATAAAAGGGACAGGCTATTCTTTACCATTTGCTCAGTTAAACAGTTTTATAAGTAAGCCCCGTTGTTTTTAAGCCGCTTAAGTCCTACTCTACCATTTGTATGAAATCCGCAATAGAGTCAATTTAATGGTATTTTTTGCATATCTGACTCTACAGTAAGTTGGCTTTTCAATTCAGCTCTATGTGAAACAGTAGTAATAATGGTAGAGTTGCCATTACCTCCTTCATTAGCTTATAGCGGGACTCTACCTACAAATATATTCTTGCTCGATGGCGTGGTGGTATTTCGGTACGACTACGGTTCTGAGGCCTCGGGTTCGATCCCCGGGTCGGGCAAAGTGATATTGGATTTTTCCATATCAGCCCGGAGTCTGGAATTTGTGCCCCATATGGTGATAGGCTCGCCCCCTATCACATCTGGGACGGAACTAAACTCGGCGAAATGTGGGTGTTCTAGATCGCTAGTGCGCCTCTGCTTACCCCTTCCGGGATACAGGCGTGAGCTTATGTTATGTTATGTTATGTTATGTTATGTAAATATATTCATGGGAAAAAGGTAAGGTAGGATGTTTATTGAAGATACTAACAAGCAAATTTTAGTGACTTGCTAGCCTGTGGCGCAGTGGACGAGTAGCCCGCTGTGAAGAGAGAGCACGGGTTCGATCCCCACACCGAGACAGATGTTTGTATGAACTACATATTTGTTTCGGGTCTGGGTGTTGTGAGAGCGTGCGTGTCTCGTAGTTCCTGATACCCACAACACAAGACTCGATCTTAGTGTGGGGTCAGGACTATGTGTGTGACTGTTGGGTGTTTATTTATTAGTGCATCATGAGTTTTGTTTTTAACTGACTTCAAAAAAAGAGGTTAACAATTCGTCGGAATCTTTTTTTCTATGTATGTTCCTATTACTCGAAGACGCCTAGGCCGATTCGAGAAATGCTTAAACCCTAAAAAATTGTAAAATAATAATTAAAGTTTAACAAAAACTGGAAACCGATTTCAAAACCGAACACTTAATAGTAAAAAATAACAACAATATCTTACTCTCTATGGAGTCGGTGCCTTTTCATTTAATCTGCTTCGACCTCAGCAGAATTGTTGTTATTTTTTACTTTTAAGTGTTCGGTTTTGAAGTCCGTTTTCAGTTTTTTTGTCATTCCCAGAAAAAACTCTATACCTTTCCCAAAACTGTGACCACGCCCATTCGTGTCTACATCGCGGTATCATCACTCTATCATCACGTATGGTGCCGATTGCAGTAAAACGTGATATTACACGAACGTGGACAATCGGCGATGGTGATAAGATCTGATATTAGGATATGTGTTCGAATCCTAGGCAGAAAACTGTTTAAATTATTTTAAAGCAGACTGGAAAACTGACAGGTGGTCAGCTGATGGTAAGTGATCTCCACCCATAGGATTCATGAGTACGTTGGAAACAATTAAGGGAAGATATAGATTAGGATGGAACGAATCTCAACAGCGACATTACGTCGGTTCCCTGTATAGTAGTACCAAACCAATCAAACCGGCCTATTCATGCTGTAGACATAACTGTCTTACAACGTGGCTCTAGCCCTTACATAACCTATGACTGAAATATTTTATAACTGACGAGGCGAGCAAAGACACCCATGATCATAAAGTACATACTGTCTTTCGTCATTAGAAAAACAGTGGAAAATAGGTATTGTGAGGGGGTTTGTCATCATCCTAGTCATGATCGATTGGTCTTCGAAAATCTCATTCTCCGAACGCAACAGCAAGCTGCAACAAATCCCTATGTTTTTTTTAAGAAAATGATAATTTATTATCACAGTTACTAGGAAATCTTAAACAAAAAGACGTAATGATGTTATTACGTAATTGTTAGCATTTAAGTAAAGACCGTAAACCTTACATCTTATTTAATAAAGAATTCCTTAACGATGATCATTTTTCACATTAAAATTAATTAAAAATTATACAAAAGATGCAAAATGAATTTATATAACAATATAATACTCGTACTTACGAGTTTGTATAATAAATAATTATTATTGTATATCATTTAAATTTTAAAATATTTTTGTTTTATTAAACGACATTATTATTTTATCTTTTTAAATTTTTTCTTTGACTTTGCACCTCCATAAGTTGACGGGTAGATTATTTAAAAGATATTCAGTCCTGTATATAAATATAAGTAAAAAATATATAAAAAATAATCACAAAAACATACAATTTAAAAAATCGACAAACAAGTAAAACGCCATTGACAACTTTATAAGAACGTATCAAATTTTGCGCACATCGAATAATTTCGTACCAAACTGCTACATTTGCTATAATATTAGGTCATATAACACGTGCATAAGAACTGACTCACTTGATGTATAAAAGGTAATTTTGTTTATAAACTTATGTATACCTACCTACTCCTAACTTATAAACGCGAAAGTTTGTAAGTGCGTTTGTTATCCACGCAAAAACTATGTTAAGTGTATTTTCATTGTGAAATATCGCTTGCTATAACGGTGAAGGAAAACATCGTGAGGAAACCTGCTGTATGTCAAGTCTACTAACTCGCATTAGGCCAGCGTGGTAAGGCCTAACCCCTCTCATTAGTAGAGGAGGCCCGAGCCCAGCAGTGGGACAGTAATATAACAGGGCTAATCTTTTTCTTTCTACCTGCCCTTGTCGCATCTTAATGTGAGGTCGGCGCAATTTTCAAGCATGTTTCTAAGAGGATTTGGCTTAATTTTTACGACCGGCCGCTTGCCTGACGTCAACCCCCTATGAGGGATCCAGTCCCAGGCAAATTAAATTTGAAAATTTGCTTTTCCCGAACTGGGAATCGAACCCACGACCTTCCGGTCCACAGCCCATTTATGCTGCCACTAGACCAAGGAGGCGACAAATTGATTCATACAAATATTTCATTTATTTATTAAAACGTCATATACATCACATATACTATAGAGGAGAACTTTATGTCCAAAGCATTCTCTACCAACCTACCGGTGGGAAATGTAGAGACGATGCAATATTTTACGTAAACACTATCGAGAAACGTATATAAACTTATAGATGATACTGATTATTATTCACTCCCAAAGATTTCCAGATCGACCTGTTGGAAGCGGCCTGCATCCAGCGACTTCCTGCGACCTTTATCAGGTCGTCGGTCCACCTTGTAGGTGGACGTCCTACGCTGCGCTTGCCGGTACGTGGTCTCCACTCGAGAACTTTTCTGCCCCATCGGCTATCAGTTCTACGAGCTATGTGCACTGCCCACTGCCATTTCAACAGGTCGATCTGGAAATCTTTGGGGGAGGCCTATGTTCAGCAGTGGACGTCCTATGGCTGATGATGATGATGATGATGATTATTCACTATGGTCAACGCATAACGCGGTCAGATCAAGCTAATTTAATGAAATCAATAATGAATAGTAGTTATACATTTATATTTAAATCTATATTTCATTAACGCTGTGAGATGCGCATAATGACCATGAGATCCAGTTGTGGGCGATCTCCAGGTCCTGTTGAGATTATGGCGGCAATTTCTTCCATCGCGATGCGATGACATTCCCTCAGCCAATCGACTAAAATGTATGAAGGAGACGAAAACAAGAATCGATTCCGAGAACCGAGAACTGTTAAAATAACTCGTATTGGTGGTACTGCTGCATAAATCTTGAAAGAATCTTTACGGAACTGAATAAATAAATAATATTGGGAAACAAAAACGCACGTGTTTCTTAAACGGCGCAATCAATCATAAAATGGCACCACGAATTCCATCCATGTACAAGGATGACATAAATAGCGAAGCTCTTCTTCAATAACGTTAGCAAAAATTCCACAGCACAAAAAGTTTGACATTCTCGTTACCAGGTTGTCATACCGCTGCACATTCCAGTCGAACACTAGGGAAACAGGAACACGCGGAGGCTGCGTTACCTAATTCGCGCTATGGCAATTTCCTGAACCGCCGGCGCTCGCTGCAGCCCTAGTAACAGCCCCCCCACTCGGTGGAGGGAGGCGCGGTGAGCGGCCGACTGCGCTATGACGCAACCGCATTGTACAGTCTATTCATAGAATGTTGGCTAAAATTGTAATAATCTATGAATTTAAGTCCCATTTAGTTGAACAATCATCCATTATTCTTTCAAGTCCAGATCGTCTGGAAAAATCAGAAAAGCTGCTTGCCGTATTTTGTATAGTTAGGAGGGGAGTGGGTTATTAATCCAGGGTATCCTAATTCCCATTCTATTCTGATTCTGGCTTGGCTATGCTTTTAAAAGTGCCGAAATCTATTAGGAACGGTAACTTCGTATTATATGGGCCGTCTGGTCGCTCGTCTACGTACGTAATAAAAAAAATTATGCCATCTTAATTTTTATCTTCTACCTAGAAAATGAAAATTAAGATTATGTAATTAAGTAATTATCCAGATTAATTAAAATTAAATCTAGATAATTACAATTTTTCGGTCTTCCCACCCTATGATTTCGGAACAAACCACCCAAACTAAATCATTCGTGGACGTAGCCATCATAGAGGTACTTTGTTTTGATTATTTCCTTACGTTGCTAATCTTCTGGAGATATGTGGGTGTTCTAATTAACTTCTGCGGACACTCCAAGGACACGAGCGTCAGCTTATTTTATCTGAATTCCTCAAAATGCAGTAACGACTACCGTCCTAAGGTCTCGGGTTCGATCCCTGGGTTGATACGGAAAAATCCAATATCACTTTACCCGATATTGGATTTTCCATATCAGCCCGGAGTCTGGAATTTGTGCCCGATATGTGGCATATATATCACATCTGGGACGGAAATAAGCTCGTCGAAATGAGGGTATTCTAGTTCGCTAGTTCACCTGTGCCTACCCTTCGGGGATACAGGGGTAAACTGATATTATGTATGTGAAATCAATATATTGCGAGTCTACCTCTAGAATCCACGAAGTAACTCGCTAACGAAAATGCAAGTGCAACCACGCGATATTCCGCAACGGCCAATTCAACGCAGCGCTGTGTCTCAGTGAGTGGGTAAGTAGGCAAACGACAGTGCAGAAAGTGGTTTTTGTGACGCAACGCGCGCCGCTAACCCAGTCACCGTGCCGTACCACGCCGCTGCTGGCGCTGGTGGTGGTGGTCACCATCAAACGGTAGCAATGGTAGATTATGATGGTAAAGAACGCTTCAACGATCTCCCGATGTTTTTTTGGAAAGTACACTTACTAGTGTTAGCTGGTAAATCAATGGGAAATGGTGTATTAAACATGTAAATTTGTGGCAATAGCCCAGATTTCACTCCAAGATAAAACCACTGATCCCGATGCCCCGAGGAGTTTCTGGACAAAAGGTATTTTATACACTGAGCTAGTCCGGAAGAGATAGACGCGTAAGGCTAGTCGAGACTTTTATAAGGAATCCAATTAAAAACTCGATGATTTATGGCAAAACGATGCGATGATGACGTGTCAAGAGATCTTAAAGACTTGAAAGGAAGGATGACAAGTATGAAGTCCTTAGGAACAATACCAGGCAAACATTAAGCTTAAAGAAGTCCAACTAATCTTACATAAGTTCAGATGTTCCATTTGATTCTGAATACTTTTTTGAATCCATAAAACAATAAACATAGCCAATTTTACAGCCAACTATGAAAGCATTTTCAGTGGAAAAGAATGGTCAAGAATGATACCGTCGTTTTGTTATTATCTAACTAAATCTGTAGACTCAACTTTAAAAGAATAAAGTTAGAGAGTAGTGCAAATAAAAATATAACCAAATAAAACCCAACAGTCACACATACAAATTTAATCCTTACGCCCTCTTCGTAAAATTCGAGTCTTATGTCACGCACTTACGGGTATTTTATAGAATTACATATATACAAGCAGTGTTTCCAGATTATTTGGACAAATCTGGATTTGAAACCTTTTAAGTAATATACAGCAGGACCTAATAAAAAACACGAAAAATTTTCTTTAATATTTCTATCTTTCTGTTTTTCATCTTTGAAACAGTAATCCACGAAACGCGATAGTGAGCTTCTCGGACGCTGGACATTTAATTTTAGGTTAAACATCGAGACGTCTGGTAATGAAAGAAAGAAAGGAAGAAATAAACTTTAGCCAATGTCTTAGGAAATAAGTAACAATAAGTAGGAAAAAACAGAATAAAAACAAAGTATGTGTTACTAAGAGGCAACTAATGAGATACTACTATATTCATCGGTAAAAAAATATTTAGAGCGACCGCATAAAGTTTTAGAGAATCCTTTACGATCTTAATAATCCTTCCTCATCCCTTACTAAACCGAGTAGTATTGTTGCCAACTTCATAATAATCAATGACAAATCCAAAATGAATCTTAGGCCAAGGTACCTCCGCGCACATTCATTTGCACTGACTCATACTGACCTGCGGCTTTCGTAATATCCTTTCTAGAAATTACGGTGTGGTGTCGATTAGAGGATGTGGACCTCGGTACTGATAATTACCAAGAAAATATAAACATCCAGTAAACCATAATTGATTTAGCATTACAGGTTTTTGATTATGGGACTATCATGAAAATAAAACTATTTTTACGGATTCTATCACGATTAGGTTTTAATTATTATTCCCGACGTTTCGAAGGCTTTGCAGTCTTCGTTGTCACGGGTCAGACTATTATATATTATACTATTATAATAGTTTTATTTTCATGTATAATATTCGCGTAAACTTAAGAAATCAGTATGGGACTATGGTTACATGAACCACATTTGGTGGTGAGTAGAGTACAGCTATTGTCTTACAGCAAGATAAGGAACGGACATTTATGAATAATACTGTTGTTTCTACTGTGGGAGTTAATCCCAAAACCGATTTTAATATGGTTTGACAAGTAGTCCACTGTGATATTATCTAAAGTATTGTAATAAGACTATTTTTACAGATTCTATCACGATTTGTTTTTTTTTATTTCCGACGTTTCGAAGGCTTTGCAGTCTTCGTGGTCACGGGTTGGACAGAGATATCATTTGTCCAAGAATGTTAGTATTACAAAATCTACCTTCGTGATAGAATCGTGATAGAATCCGTAAAAATAGTTTTATTTCAATGAATAGCATTCGCGTAAACTTAAGAAATCATTATCTAAAGTATTTTTGTATCGCGTATTAGATTTGCTTCCCTTAATCGGCTGAGTTCTTTGGTGCTTCTTCTCCTTCTTCTCAGACCTGTGAGCTTTTCCGAAGCACTGGTAGATTCAATCTCGTGTAAAAGTGCTCCTAGTGGGACATATATTTAGTGAATAAAGATTTGAATTTGAATATACCCTATTTTGCCAACACCCCATTATCAAAAAAAATCGAATGATTGAATATGTAGAAACATCAATCATAACTTTATTGATTTTTAAAAGGATAAAAAAGTTACCGAAGTCAATCTATTCAGTAAGTTTTTTATTATCTTTAGTACTATTGTGTGCTGTATTTTTGTTTTTGTAGGTGTCTTTATTATTTTTTCTTTCTTTCTAGTTGACGTAACTTTATAATTGTTTAGTCGGTTACTGTGCAACTTACTTTTTTTTATTTTCTTATGACATAAGTATGCCGCTAAGTTTAAATACCTTTTGTGTCCGATAATAATGTTCTAAGATTTTCGCTACCCAATTAGTCTTGCTTTTCGGTGAATTGAGATTGCATTTATCTTCTGCATAACAAACATTACAGTGACAAAATTGGAAATTAGAGTCATTGTACGTAATTTTTCGCTCCCGAATATTACGAAATTAATTCTCTATGAAATTAAATCTATGTTTAGAAGAACAAAAAGGCGAAGTTGTCAATTGCAATAGGCGGGCAAAAACTCGGCGAGTCGAATGTAGGTAAGCGCGGTACCAGGGCGTCATGAGTTGAACGGCGTTACGCAACCGAGCCCACTCTCACTTTCGCGAGCGCCGGTCTGAGGCCGCGAGCTTTGTGTGCCTCTAATGCCATCAACGGACCTACTGCGCACCGCTGACGCCCTGGTAATTTATATTATATGGTTTGTAATAATTTTAAATGCCAAAAATAGTTTCGTGAATTTAATTATTGTTAATTTGAATTAATAATACGTCAAAACAGTTTCAAGTTTTGGTAATAACCACGGAGGAAAAATCCTTGTTCCAACAATTTTGATTTTTGTATTATAATGTGTATGTTTGTATACTGAACAGAATTGGACGGCTCGACTGGTCTGATACCACTGTCTCCTAGAAAATCAATGGTAAAGTGGCAGCTTGCTACTGCATTTCGTTCGGTGAGTGAGATTTCCGATGACCCCACTGCTGGAAGCTTTGGACGTCTACTCAACCATGGCAACGCTGAACACACCCATAATTCGTATGATTGAGATCGGCAGTAGAATTAATTTAACATTCGGTGACCAACCTATCCGTTTGCCAGTCTCCGCTATAAAAAAAAATACTAGCAAATGCATGATGCAAAAAGCAACTCATTTTTATAAAAATTCAATGAATAACTAAACTAAAAAAAACAAAAGACAGAAGAACCATTTCATAATATACCTACAAAAAAGTATTATATAATCTTAATCAGACATTCCAAAACACCAAATATAAAATCACAATAACTGCATAATCCTTCAAACAATACTTTATTGATGCAGAATTCAAATTTTAACTCGTCGCAAACATGATTCGCTCGGAGCGAAAGTGTGTCATGCCCACGCCGTCTCCGTAGTAGGGATGTGGTATTCCCACTGCCTAACATAAAAGGCAATAAATAATAGTCTATATCGACTTTTATACGGTCTTTTTTGGTCTTTTGTGGGCTTTAAACGATGCTGATTGATTGAAAAATGGTTTTGTATTGTATTGTAAATAATCGTCCAACAGATTGTGTGAACATTCACATCCGCAAATAACGCTTTCGATTTTCAAAATATATAAAAGGAACAGATACTTATTGTTGTCTCTTTCTCACGCGTAATATAACGCGTAATAAGACATACGTTATAAAATGACCTTCGAATTTTGAATTAATTTTAAATTAAGTTTCTAGTTTTCATAATCCCTTAGTAACAAATCAAAATTAACAGCTCAATTAATTAACTCGGCGTTCCTCTCTTTATTTTTTACCGAAATCAACTTCAAAAGTTATAAAATAACAATAATAAATCATTCAGTTTAATCAGTTAATCAGTTTTGTCCAAAGGCTTATAAATGTTATGTAAACTTGTACCAATGTCAAAAACATCTCTAAATAATCACAAGTTTAAAAACTTTACGGACCGACTTCAAATCCGATCGTGACCAAAATTATATCGGGCCACCCTTGAAATAAATAACCTCTATCGAACACAAAATAATTTAGAAAATCGGTCCACATTTGGCGGAGATATCGCATAACATACATAAAAAGAAAAAAAAAATACAGGACCTTCTCCGTTTTGGAAATCAGTCGAAAACTATGTTAAGTTGATTACAATGAAAGGACCGTGGTCATTTTTTGATATCCAGAAGAATCAGAATTTATGCCAGAGCCCAGCCCAGAATCCCTATTTGACAGTTGTAAAAATAATGCTCATTAATTTGATCAACATTTATACGGTCAGTAAACAATGTATGAAAAAATATATCAAAAATTTTACACATAAACATAAACATAAGCTCACGCCTGTATCCCCGAGGCGTAGGCAGGGGCGCACTAGCGAACACCCACATTTCGCCGAGCGTAGTTCAGTCTCAGATGTGATAGGGGGCGAGCCTATCGCCATATCGGGCACAAATTCCAGACTCCGGGATGATATGGAAAATTCCAATATCACTTTACCCGACCCGGGGATCGAACCCGAGACCTCAGGACGGTAGTCGTACCGAAACACAACAACGCCACCGAGGCAGAATTTTGAGTGGTAGAGCAATATATAGACAGTGTTATACTGTTTACAATATTGCTCTACCACTCCACGTAAGTCTACAGTTGAGATTGCTCCTCTACCAGACGTTAGTCTACAGCACGAATGAGCCGGCTCGACCGACCAATGCCTATACACACACGAACTTTAAGGTTATCAACGCAACCATGACGCTTTGTTAAACAAAGATCACTTAAAATGAGATGACCCAACCTCGCTTGCCAATCTCTGCTAAAATAATGACAAGTTTAAAAACTTTACGGATCGATTTCAAAATTATCCGATCGTGACCAAATTTATATGGGTCCACCCTTGAAATAAGTTCTATCGGACAAAAAAGAATCTTGAAATCGGTCCACATTTGGCGGAGATATCGGGTAACATCATCATCAGCATCAATATTTTGTTTAAACTATTAATAGCGATGTTACTCTTCTATGCATGCTGTGACACCTTAAAATGTTGTGCATTTCAATTTATTAAGGATTTATATTATGTTAGACGTAAGTATTAATGTAACAACTACTGGTTGTCCAAATAAATAAATCAGCTACAGGACGTCCACTGCTGGACATAGCCCACCCCCAAAGATTTCCAGATCGACCTGTTGCATCCAGCATCCAGTGACTTCCTGCGACGTTTATCAGGTCGTCTGTCCATCTAGCAGGTGAACGTCCAAAGCTGCGCTTGCCGGTACGTAGTCTCCACTCAAGAACTTTTCTGCCCCGTCGGCTATCGGTTCTACGAGCTATGTGCCCTGCCCACTGCCACTTCAGCTTGCTAATCCGCTGAGCTATATCAGTAACGTTTGTTCGTCTACGGATCTCTGGTAAATCGGGAAACATACAAAAATAATCACAAGTTTAAAACTTAACGGACTGACTTCAAATTCGATCGTCACCAAATTTATCTGGGACCACCATTGAAGTAAGCTCTATCGAACACAAAAAGAATTTTGAAAATCGGTCCACATTTGGCGGAGACATCGAGTAACATACATAAAAAAAAAATTACGAATTGAGGACCTCCTCCTTTTGTGGAAGTCGGCCGAAAATACAGATGAATCGAGGACCTCCTCCCTTTTTTGAAGTCGGTCGAAAATAGCCATGGATAAGCATATTGAACTAATTAATGTATAGAGCGAAGAAGGATGTATGCAAAGGAAAACGGCGATCGTTCCGTTTGTCTGCCATCAGCCATGTCAAGGACAACGCGTCATGCGCCGTGTTTCTTTCTCACAAATAACATGACATAATTCAGAAAGTCTGAATAAATACACGTATGTGAGACCAATGATAGAAGAAAAATAGGGACTTGGCATGATTTCGAAAAAATCCGTAATGTATGGGGAAAACCAAAATGTCTCTTTCTTTCTTTCTACCTGCCCTTATTCCACCTTTGTGAATTTGTGGCAAAAATAATGTTTCTGGCTCATTGAGTTAGCTGCAGTACATTTGCAAACCACCTATGGGGTAATTCATTAGTTATAGCATACACAAAGCCATTCTATTCTAATAGCGACGATTTACAGGCCGCATTCCGATTTTAAAATCCCCATGCTTAATAATTGATTAAAAAAATTAAGAATAGTTTTATTTCAATGTATAATATTCACGTAAACTTAAGAAATCAGTATAAAAAAATTAAGTTCAATTTTTATTTTTTTACTTTACCATTACGTTTTAAATCGTTCTCCCTGTATGGGGAATGGTTATTGGTACTATCTTTGTGAAACACTCTGTAAAACAAAATTGTCTACACGTATTTATCTATACGTAAGAAATACTTAGTAGCAGCGATAGCTCAATTGGGAATGGTACGGACTGCCGAGACAAGTGTCGGAGTTTCGAGACCAACCCCAACATGGAGCATACACCTATGACTTTTCTATGTTAAGTGTATTTTCATTGTGAAATATCGCTTGTTATAACGGTGAAGGAAAACATCGTGAGGAAACCTGCATACCCGAGAATTTCTTCACAGGAATTTAGAAGGTATGTGAAGTCTACCAACCAGCATTAGGCCAGCGTGGTAGACTAAGGCCTAACCCCTCTCATTAGCAGAGGAGGCCCGTGCCCAGCAGTGAGACAGTAATATTACAGGGCTAATATATATATTTTTATAAGAAATGCGTACATAGGTTCAGAAGCTCTCGCCTGTATCTTCGAAGGGGTAGGCATAGCGAATTAGTGAACTAGAACACAGCTCGCCGTGGCCAACATAGCGGACGAAATGCCTTACAAATGTAACAAACAAAATGAATTCGTCGCTGAATAAGCAATTGGGGGATCTGTGAAATAGAACAAGGACTGACGCGACACGAGCGTTGGTTACCAAAACAATACCAAGGAAATTATAAACTGGATGTTTATACACCTCATACACGTAGATAATGATAACCAAGCTGTAGTTATGTCCATAGTACTCTGCCATATAATAAAAAAAATCTCTATCAATACGAATGACTAAAAGGGAATACTACGAAAAATGAAACATGCTTAATGTATGGAGAGAAACCAAAATAGCGACTTTGTGAAATATCCCATTAATATAGCAGTTAGACATCTTCACATTCCGAAATTAATCCTTTTTTTTACACCCAACAGTCACACACCTAGTCCTGACCCCACACTAGGTATAACCTGTATCGTGGGTGTCAGAGACTATGAGAGACTTTCGGTCTCACAACACCCAGACTTGAAACAAATATCTGTGGGCCACACAAACATTGGTCTTAATGCGGAATCGAACCCACGGCCTTTCGTTCACAGCCGGCTACTCGCCCACTGCGCCACTGCGCGGAGGCTGTCAAATTATTGTAGATAAAATACCGTATTTATAATAAAATCAATGAGTATTCATACTTTATTTAATTTTTATGACACGGTGAAACGGTAAATAGATCGCGAAACTCTAATGGCGGAACCGGATTCAAAGTAAACACGTATGTTTCGTAGTTATTGTTCTTTAGACATTGATCATACATATCTTCGACGTATGAATCCTGTGCACAAAACTTCTATATGGGCTATCTTATGTTATATTTTTTTTAAATTTTTGAAAGTAAAGCCTTTGTTTCGTAAGAATTTGTCGAGAAAGCGTCTTCCAAGAAACCTACTTCTGTTTGTTGTTGTGTTTGAGAACAACAAAATGTTCAAGTCGCACAACCTCCTTCTGTCTATGATATCCTGGTAACCTAATTCTAAAGTTAATTTATTTTGTTTAATTTTAGAGCCTGCTTAATTATGCTTTTGCCTTTTTTTACTAATCATTTTACAATCAACCTGTTTGAATAAAAGGTGTGTTGCGCCGATCCTACATCAAGGTGGGATAAGGGCAGGTGAAAAAAAAATTACCCATTCGACAAAATTTATTAAAGTCAACAATAACTAACATAATAATAAAGGTCGCCGTCTCGTTAGGTGAGGAGCGTAAATGATCAGGTAATACTGGATTGAATCCCAGGTTAACGGAACTGAATCCCCAGAAGGAGTTATAATCAAGCAGGTACCTGGTCCCAAACACTAACCCCCAAATGGTCAAACGCTGCCTAAATATTTAGGATGGCCTTACCGATTTAAGCACTCGTTATTCTTCAATTTGGCATGGTCAAACAGAACCTATCTCTTCACATTAAATGTAAGCAGGACCCAGTTTAAGGCCCGCTTATTTCATAAAACGGCATGGTCAACAACTGCCTAAAGTTTGACAGCTATTTAAGGCCCGCTTAACTAGCATTTGATCGAGATTAGTTTGAGAGTACCTGCGACCAATCTCAAATGAAACTATTGTATAGTTTGTGATGATGTATGGATGTTTTGTTACTCTTTCACACCAGAATGTCTGAAGAGATTTGAATGAAATTTGGCACAGAGATGGATTAAAGTCTGAAATAGCACACAGGCTACTTTTTTCCCCGGAAAAATGTAAGATTTCTGTAGGATAGATTTGTTTAAATAAATAAAATTTCACGCGAACGGAATGGCGGGCATAGGTTTGTATTTCATGATTTCCGTGTTCCGTGTAGTGTTTAATAATATATACCTATTACCTACCCCTTGATTTCAATAAAATGTATTTTTCCTCAATTTATCGCACTCGTAGAAGCCAAGACAAATAAAAACACTTCAAAAATACAATGATTAATTTTATTACATCCGATTCAACACTACTGCATGTTGCCGAATTCCTCAATCCTCTCCAATATAATGGTTTTTATATGGTTCTGCTAAAGCCGGCGTGAACTGGGACGTCCTGAATTCCTTTATCAGATCGGGCCGAGTATTTTTCTTCTTTCTTCCCACGGTCAGACACAGTCCCTGGCAAGAAAAATTCAAGAAGACTTCTTTCATTGAAACGCTCCAAGAAATATCCTCCATATCCAAACTTCATCGTTTCCATAATCTCTTCATCTGCGTTGATGTTTATTACATAAAACAAAATCACTTCACATACAACAAACACAGTTATTTAATTACGAAAATAAATATAAACAAACAGGTCGCCATTTGCCAAATTTTTTTTTTCAATTCTTCCACACAAATCATTGACTAAGGACGAAAGATACATACTGCCAAGTGGTAAATATTTTAACAAAATACTAATAAATTATAAAAAGATCCATTTTATGTTCCGTTTCTATTATATAAAAATGTATAATAACAAAAAATAGACAGAGATAACATAAACATTACAGAAAAATTTACTACAGATGAAATATGATCGGAATGGCACATGGAATGCAAAAAGGTTAAATAAACATTATCGAATCATGTATTCTGCCAATTATTTATTATAATTATCTTAAAAAAAAAAACTAAATGAAATAAAATGATTCTACGTGAAACGAAACAAAAATATAATTTTATAAAAATTTTGTAATCGAGAACAAACTTTTATTATCTGTAGCAAAATGATTGATCCTCAGCTGATTTTTCCGCGAAGTCTTCTCAAGTGCGTACGACCATGCCGCTCAAAAATTATTGTCTGCTTAACTTTGGGTAGTGCTCAAATGACTTGGATGATTGAGCACTGTTTGACCATTCGGCCCTAAATCATCTTTTCTGCAACTTCTCTTTCCACCTACCCCTATTCAACTGTAGTGTGGGGTCCGCGTAACAAACAAAGTTAAAAACAAAGATAAACAAGTTACTGATTTCTTAAGTTTACGTGAATATTATACATTGAAATAAAACTATTCTTACGGATTCTATCACGATTAGGTTTTAATTATTATTCCCGACGTTTCGAAGGCTTTGCAGTCTTCGTTGTCACGGGTCAGACTGAGGTGTCATTTGTCCAAAAAAGGTTAGAGTTACAATATCTACCATCATTAAAAAATATACAAAATCAAAAAAGGTTAATTATTTGTGTTCCGATTTATGCAGTACGAGCTCACGGTGTCTTGAGTTCTGGCAGCTGGTCTTTTGGGTTCCGATTTAATAAGATGTATAATTGGATCCCAGGTTTGTGCAAGCTTCCAACCATCTTCTCTATTGAAATTTGGATGTTTTTTAATTTCAATAGCCTCGCGTATCATCCTAGGGAGGAATCGGTGTTCTTTGGCGAGGATTTGTGGTTTATCAAATCTAAGATAATGTTTGGAGCCTTCCTCTGAATGTTCAGCAACTGCAGACTTCGTAGAGTGTCGGTGTTTTACGTCAGCTATATGTTCTTTTACGCGGGTCCCTATATTCCGTTTTGTTTGTCCGATGTAAGAGAGACCACAGTCGCAATCAATTTTATACACGCCTGGGTCTTGCAGAGGTATGTGACACTTGACAGATGGTAAAAATTGACTAATCTTCTTGGGCGGCTTGAAGTAAGTTTTGGTAGAAGCACGCCTCAGGATATAGCCAATCTTGTCAGTGACTCCTCTTACATAAGGTAAAACAACCGGGACGCGTTCGACGGTGGCTGGTTTCATTCGCTTTCTGTGACGGCGCCGTGGGATTTGGAGCTTGTTGTCTCGCAGGACTTGCTTGACATGACGCAGCTCAGCGGCTAGATGTTCCTCATCACAGATTCCTTGTGCTCTCTGAAACAAAGTTTTACCCACGGTAGCTAACTGTTACGGATGGTGGTGAGATTCTCCATTCAGGTATTTATCGGTATGGGTCTTTTTCCTATACACAGTATGACTCAAAGATTGATCAGGATTACGGATAACTAAAACATCTAAGAAGGCAAGAGATTTATTATGTTCTAACTCCATTGTGAATTGAATTTTGTTATTAATGGAGTTAAGGTGATTTAAAAATGCAGTTACTTTATCAGATGGTAGAATTGTGAAAGTATCATCTACGTACCGTTTGTAAAACCTTGGTGAGACCGGGGCCGTGCTGAGTGCTGTCTCCTCAAAGTCCTCCATGAAAATGTCGGCGACAACTGGAGATACAGGTGAGCCCATAGCTACGCCCTCAATTTGTACGTAGAATTGATTATTCCACAACATATAGCCAGATGTAAGGCAGTGTTTGAGTAAGTCTGCATATGCCAAGGGTATGTTATTCTCTGTTAACCTCTTAGAGACTATTTCAACACAGTCTTGTATTGGTAAGCTTGTAAACAGCGACTGAACATCAAAACTGACCATAGTTTCATTGTCAGCTAATTTTAGGTGTTTAATGTCACTGACAAATTGGTATGAATCCTTCACAGTTGCTCTAGTGTTTCCTCTGAGAGGTGAAAGAACTTTTGCTACGTGCTGAGCCAGTCTGTAGGTTGGTGTGTCGATCTGACTTACAATGGGACGTAGCGGAGCATTTGTTTTGTGTATTTTTGGTAAACCATACAATTTAGGTGATTTCGCTGACGATGGGATGAGTAAGTTTACGTCGAGACTCAATAAGTCGGAGTAATTGCTTATTAAAGAGCTGGTGGCCTTTAAAATTTTGCTAGTCGGGTCTGTTTTGACTATTTCATAAGTACTTTCATCCGACAAAAGTTTCAAAAGCTTCCGACAATTCAATTCACAATGGAGTTAGAACATAATAAATCTCTTGCCTTCGTAGATGTTTTAGTTATCCGTAATCCTGATCAATCTTTGAGTCATACTGTGTATAGGAAAAAGACCCATACCGATAAATACCTGAATGGAGAATCTCACCACCATCCGAAACAGTTAGCTACCGTGGGTAAAACTTTGTTTCAGAGAGCACAAGGAATCTGTGATGAGGAACATCTAGCCGCTGAGCTGCGTCATGTCAAGCAAGTCCTGCGAGACAACAAGCTCCAAATCCCACGGCGCCGTCACAGAAAGCGAATGAAACCAGCCACCGTCGAACGCGTCCCGGTTGTTTTACCTTATGTAAGAGGAGTCACTGACAAGATTGGCTATATCCTGAGGCGTGCTTCTACCAAAACTTACTTCAAGCCGCCCAAGAAGATTAGTCAATTTTTACCATCTGTCAAGTGTCACATACCTCTGCAAGACCCAGGCGTGTATAAAATTGATTGCGACTGTGGTCTCTCTTACATCGGACAAACAAAACGGAATATAGGGACCCGCGTAAAAGAACATATAGCTGACGTAAAACACCGACGCTCTACGAAGTCTGCAGTTGCTGAACATTCAGAGGAAGGCTCCAAACATTATCTTAGATTTGATAAACCACAAATCCTCGCCAAAGAACACCGATTCCTCCCTAGGATGATACGCGAGGCTATTGAAATTAAAAAACATCCAAATTTCAATAGAAAAGATGGTTGGAAGCTTGCACAAACCTGGGATCCAATTATACATCTTATTAAATCGGAACCCAAAAGACCAGCTGCCAGAACTCAAGACACCGTGAGCTCGTACTGCATAAATCGGAACACAAATAATTAACCTTTTTTGATTTTGTATATTTTTTAATGATGGTAGATATTGTAACTCTAACCTTTTTTGGACAAATGACACCTCAGTCTGACCCGTGACAACGAAGACTGCAAAGCCTTCGAAACGTCGGGAATAATAATTAAAACCTAATCGTGATAGAATCCGTAAGAATAGTTTTATTTTAAACAAGTTACATAAATTATTCAGCTTAGATTTTTACGATCGACTGTCTGCATAATAAAGACACCTCCTGCACCTGTTTTTCTCGAAACAAAACACCAAAACCGCGTCTCCCGCACTAAAATATTACACAAAACACATACGCAAAACATGGTTTTGCTACACATTTTTATCTATGGTTCATTGTTCTATGAGTAGAAGACAGCGAAAAAGCGGTTTTTTGTAATGTTTTAGAGCAGGCGACGCGACCTAACGTCAACAAAGCCCTTGCGTCACCTAAAGAGGGGGATAACTGTATGTGACTGAAACATTTAAAAAAAAATCTACATGTTAAAAAATTACGTGTTCTGTCGGCCCCGAATTAGAAAAGAATAGAGGTGAAACAAAAGAAGTAGGGTCTAAAGATTATTTCCGAATACTTTAATCTCAATTTACTGAAAAAATGACCAATGAAATCAATCTAATTATACGGCAGACGATGCATGATTAGCATACAATTGTAGCAAGTGATAGAAATGGAGCTAGTTGGTCAATCGCGGAGGCATACTGACCCGCGGCCCGGTTCTATGCCCTTGGACATTACGTACTCTGGATACTTTGTTGGAAACAAATGATCTTAACCTAAACTAGATCGAAGTAAAGCCTTCTGTAAACGAGGCTTAAAAGAGGCTTTTCAAGTAGGCAGTGGCTTGGCAATTCCAATGATAAAGATGCATGATACATAATGTTGCTTAAGTAGAGACGCGAAAATTCGATTCGAGACTATGCAGTTTTTTTTTATAGAAGAGGCATAAGAAGTGTGATGGCAATTGGAAGTATGAATCTGGTGACCCAGATCCTCAAAATTCGAATTCCTTTTCCCCTTAGATCGTTTAAGCCTCGAGGTTGAAAACTGAGAGATATATTTTAACATCTACGGGTGATTAAGTTCACTTAATATATTAGGTGACACTTTATACTTTTCAATCTTTTCTGTAAGTATAAATAATTGGAAAGACTCGTTTGTATTATACGTTGTATCTCTGCCCACCCCTGTGGTAAACAGGCGTGAGCTCCAGTTCAATAGCAAACAATGAACACCAGGAAATCATAAAATATTCGCAGTTCCACGAAACTATGTAAAACAATACACCGGATTTTACATGAAAAATGTTATCAAGGAATGCCATAGAAATGTTTATAACGCGGAGGGCGTGTGACCTAAAAACTTTAACTAAAAGATGCAAACAATCTCTTTAAGTTTTGATACCAGGGCCGCATTCAGGCTACCTTATGTGATATATAAATATACAAAAGGTTATAATAATGATGTAAGTGGCAGAACACTAGACAATTTTTACTAAAGCATGAAAAGGCCGCTAGACCATTGTCACACTAACCGACACTAGCTTGCTGTTGCGCTTCGTACAACAAGTAATATTTTCGGAAACCTGAGACTAGGCTATATAAAAAGTTGAAGTCTAGGCGCCTAGAGAAACCACGGGGCTTTTAGTCGGTATTGCCAAACTAGGCTGTACATAGTGTTAGAAACTCAGCCCAGTGTCGTCCGGATGTTTTACTTCTCTTACCGGCATTATGGCGTTAGGTCGTAAGATCGGTGATATTATAGCCGTCCAATATAGCCGTCACATCTCCCCCAAGCGTTGTGGTGGTGCTAAAATAGTTTTTCCCACGATAAAAAATATAGATACAAAAAAAAAAGATAAGCTCACGACTGCATCCTCGAAGAACTATAAACTAGAAAGTGAACTATAAACTGAACACCAACACCTAACCGAGCCTACTTCTCTTCTGTTCTTTGAAGCTACCAAATTTTGATTGCCCGACCTGGGATTCGAACCCTGGTTAACGGTTCTCGCCTATGTACACTGCCGCTACACTTGTGGGCGGAGAGCAGAGGTGTAATACTAGAGGATAATTTATTATATTTATTACAGCACCCACCATTGATATATCGTATAAAATTGCCACGAAAATACCATAGAACAGAGAGGGCAATAGAAGTGCTAAGATTCAAAATTCGTATAGATAGATAGATAGATAAAGAGCGGTGTTCTTTGCATCAAATGAGTACATTTACCGCCGAATGTTCATACACTTAAGGTCGCCTTATGTCGTTTGAGGCCGCCTTATCTGTCAAAATTGTATGGCGAAAATCAAAGTAAGTCCTTAAAGTTGAGTAGCGGTTTACCATTCGGGCGTTAGAGGTATATCTAATTATGACACGCGCGTCACGCCCACGTCATATTTCCACTGACTTCTTTTGTTTCGTGAAAAATTCTCTTAAAGTGCATCATTTAAAATCAGCACAAAAATAAAACACACCATCAAAGGGCACGACTTCCAAAACGCTTAACTATAAAATTACAATTCTACACACAAAAAAGTCTTGAAAGAAAGTGATGCATAATTCAAACTAGGAAGTGAGATAAGTTAATAAATGCGCATAGATTTTATGATATGAGTGAAATGGCGATGGGATCTTGACGCCGGCCCTGCCTCTTTCTATTAGTGTCTGCCGACCTAAATAAAGGTATTGCAACATAGGGCGCGCGTGTGTGCGTGTAGGGACGATATCTAGCGATCGAGCGCGGGATATTCCCGATTGGAAACTAATAATTAATTGATTAATAAAATAGAAAGTGTGTCTGATTGAGATTGCTTTAAATGATAAGATCGCCTATTGTTTTTTTTTTGTATTTTATTTTGATGTTGTATATTGTTGTCACATCCTTGATCTAATGGCAGCATGTATGGGCTGTGGATTGGGAGGTCGTGGGTTCGATTCCCAGGTCGGGCAAAGCGAATTTTCTAATTTAATTTGCCCGGGACTGGACCCCTCAGAAGGGGCTGACGTCAGGCAGGCAGCCGGTTAAAAACTTTGCCAAATCATTTCTGCAACATGCTTGAAAAAGTGTGTTGCGCCGACCCCACGTTAAAGTGGGATAAGGGCAGGTAGAACGATAGAAAGTTGTATATTGTTATAAAGAGTTAGATCTATCATCATATTAAAAACGCCAAAAACGTTGTTTTCTTGGCTAAGTGACAGTGTATATAAATTGTGCAACGGGAACTCCTGGGTTCAAATCTTTGTTCGAGCAAGGCAGTTTTTGTAATACGATTTGTGCGGGACTGGATTTCCCATACATGGTTGACGCCAGGCGGCCGGTCGTATTGAGTTAAATCAAATTCTTATTGTTTTAAAAACTAAAGTAACAAATTAGTATTTATATTAAGTATACAGGTCGATTTAGAATTTTTTGGAGGAGGCCTATGTTCAGCAGTGGACGTCCTATGGCAGATAATGATGATTAGGTTAAATTATTTTTGTTTGAGTAGTTGGGTCATATGCTCGTTCATACGACAAAAAAATGTGTCAATAAACTGCATTTAAATTTAAAATAACCTACACTATAACTTGAAACAAGGATATTGCATATACCCTACGTACAATAATTTGTTATGTGACACAATGTAACAAAATAACGGTAATCCTTGTCACCCTACACAAGAAGGGCCTCGTGCGTGTGTGCGTGCGAGTTCACATGTACAGCGATATTTTTAATAAAGATATTAGAATACAAATAAACAAATGAGATACGACTTTTTGAATTTAGAGTAATGTCGCGTGTCATACAGATTTATTAGTTTAGAAGGAAAATGCGCGAAAATTAATGCTATATTATCTTAGAAGGACTATATTATAATCATTTTCATCATGAGTCCCCAGTAGAGATTTCAAATTGAATTTTGAGAATTTAATCATGAGCAAATAATAAATAAATAAATTTAAGTGGTAGGGCCACGCTGTAGATAATTACGTCTACAGCACGAATAGACCGGCTCGACCGTTTTGATACCACTGCCTCACAGGAAACCGACGAATTTCTTCCTTGTGTCACATTGTTTGAAGATAAAAGGGACAGGCTATTCTTTACCATTTGCTCAGTTAAACAGTTTTTATAAGTAAGGCCCATGAAGATTAATTATTATTTTTTCTTTAGTCATTGTATGAATTCAGCACCTATCGATCAAACTCAACTAAGACCAAAGGAGACGACGGACGTACGACGCGCCATTAATAATTATTATATAATTACGTACAACAAAGTACCAGGCTATCATAACTCGCAACAATTCATACAGCGTTTACAAGTAATTATAAAACTATGCCAGTTGGTATGCAAGCGATATTCCATTGTTAGGGCTCGTGTTGCATCAAAAGCGAAAGTACTTAGAAGCTAAATGAAGCTAAGCGAATACGAGAAAATGCTTCGTGTATCTCTCTCTTTCTACCTGCCCTTATCCCACCTTAATGTGGGGTCGGCGCAACACACTTTTCCAAGCATGTTGCAGAAAGTATTTGGCTTAGTTTTTACAACCCACTTCCTGCCTGTCGTCAAGTGTCAACCCCCTCTAAGGGATCTAGTCCCGGGCAAAATAAATCAGAAAATTAGCTTTGCCCGACCTGGGAATCGAACCCAGTGCTTCACCCGGTCCACAGCCCATATATGCTGCCATTAGATCAAGGAGACGACTCGCGGCTTCGTGTATATCATCATCAGCCACAGAACGTCCACTGCTGGACAAAGGCCTCCCTCAAAAATTTCCAAATCGACCTCTTGGAAGCGGCGTGCATCCAGTGACTTCCTGCGACCTTTTCTTTTTGTGTATATATTATTTACTAGCTTTTGCCCGCGGCTCCGCACGCGTATTTTGTAGGGCCAACGGAAAAAACTTTTGATTTGTGATCCGCCCCGTCGTTTGAGTCTAAATATGGTCGACCCAGATATTGATTTTGAAGTCAATCGGCCCAGAAACATAGAAAAACAAAATAGTGGCCACTTTTGACAGGTCTGACAGCGGTTCTGTCGTTCGGAACCACGGGGCAACCCAGATATCGATTTTGAAGTAAATCGGCCCCAAAACAAAGAAAAACAAAATGGCGGCCACTTTTAACAGGTCTGACAGCGGTTCTGTCGTTTGGAACCACGGGGCGACCCAGATATCGATTTTGAAGTCAATCGGCCCCAAAACAAAGAAAAACAAAATGGCAGCCACTTTTAACAGGTCTGACAGCGGTTCTGTCGTTTCAAACCACGGGGCGACCCAGATATCGATTTTGAAGTCACTCGGCCCAAAAACAAAGAAAATCAAAATGGCGGCCACTTTTGACAGGTCTGACAGCGGTTCTGTCGTTCGGAACCACGGGGCGACCAAGATATCGATTTTGACGTTAATCGGCCCAAAAACTAAGAAAAACAAAATGGCGGCCACTTTTGATAGGTCTGACAGCGGTTCTGACGTTCGGAACCACGGGGCGACACAGATATCGATTTTGAAGTCAATCGGCCCCAAAACAAAGAAAAACAAAATGGCGGCCACTTTTAACAGGTCTGACAGCGGTTCTGTCGTTTCGAACCACGGGGCGACCCAGATATCGATTTTGAAGTCACTCGGCCCAAAAACAAAGAAAATCAAAATGGCGGCCACTTTTGACAGGTCTGACAGCGGTTCTGTCGTTCGGAACCACGGGGCGACCAAGATATCGATTTTGAAGTCAATCGGCCCAAAAACAAAGAAAAACAAAATGGCGGCCACTTTTGATAGGTCTGACAGCGGTTCTGACGTTCGGAACCACGGGGCAACCCAGATATCGATTTTGAAGTCAATCGGCCCCAAAACAAAGAAAAACAAAATGGCGGCCACTTTTGACAGGTCTGATAGCGGTTCTGTCGGTTCGAACCACGGGGCGACCCAGATATCGATTTTGAAGTCAATCGGCCCAGAAACATATAAAATCAAAATGGCGGCCACTTTTGACAGGTCTGACAGCGATTCTGTCGTTCGGAACCACGGGGCGACCCAGATATCGATTTTGAAGTCAATCGGCCCAAAAACAAAGAAACAAATTTTCTACCCCTATTTCATCCCTTTGTAGGTTAAAAATATATCGCACCCCATTTATGTCCTTAGGGCTAAAATGAGGATACTCATACCAAATTTCTTAAAAATCCGTTCAGAGGTTTCTGGATTCCCATAAAAACTTTCATCCCCTATTTCATCCCATTAGGGGTTGATTTAAAAAAGTGACCCATTTGTATCCTTAAACTCAAAGGTATCCACTGTCCCATACCAAATTTCATAAAAATCCATTAAGTGGACCTAAAATCCCCATACAAACTTTTAACCCTTATTTCATCCCTTTAGGGGTTGATAAAAAAAAATGATGTACCCCATTTGTATCCCTAGGGTCAAATGTATCCTCATACCAAATTTCATCAAAATCCATTAAGCGGTTCCAAAATTCCCATACAAACTTTCATCCCCTATTTCATCCCTTTAGGGGTTGATTTAAAAAAAATAAAGTACCCTATGTCCGTCCTTGGGGTTAAAAGTACCCACATACCAAATTTCATCAAAATCGGTTCAGCGGTTTAGACGTGAAAACGCCACAGACAGACATACAGACAGACAGACAGACAGACAGACAGAGTTACTTTCGCTTTTATTATTTAGTAAGGATTAATTATAGTGTTTCGTATTCGAAAATATTATTCCAAAACGAATTAAGTCTAGGTTAAAGAAGGATATAAGCACAGAGCGACAGACGAGGCATATTCATTCCAGAATTTGCGTGTGTGGGTTGATATCACACCATACTGTGTGATTTATGACCACGAGGTCGCAACTTTTGGATCACAAGTTTCCACGCTTTTGTTTCAGGATACTCCCCTTCGGTTTTAGACCATCCGCTCTATAGTTTTTGGGTGTTCCCATACTCTACTGTAGTCCTTGATACTTCATAGTGAACATGGCGTTAAATCGACAAACACAAATATTTTAATTTTAATATTCTAAGTACTATTTCCAAATCGACCTGTTGGAAGCGGCCTGCATCCAGCGACTTCCTGCGACCTTTATCAGGTCGTCGGTCCACCTTGTAAAATTGATCTGGAAATCTTTGGGGGAGGCCTATGTTCAGCAGTGGACGTCCTATGGCTGATGATGATGATGATGAAGTACTATAGCTTGTAGCTTGCAGTGTAACCCGCCCTTACCAGCAAGCTGAGTAAACATTTATAGAAACATGCCTATAAATCCATTTACAAGATATATAACATATATCATAAAAATATATTCGAGATGACTTCTAAATGTCAACAGCGTGGGACCTTTGTAACAGTTCCGCCTTATTTTACCATAATATCATTTTTTTTTATAGCAGAGGCTGGCAAACGAGCAGATGGGTCACCTGATAAGTGATCTCCACCGCCCATAGACACCCAAGACACAAAAAAGATCATGGGTACGTTGCCAACCTAAAGAGAGGGAAATAGGGATTGGGAAAGAATGGAAAGGGGGGGGGGGGGTATTGGGTCTCCGGAAATCGCATTCACTGGACAAAACATGACAACGAGCTGCCACTTTACGTCGGTTTTCTGTGAGACAGTGGTATCAAACCGGTCGAGCCGGCCCTCTCGTGCTGTAGACGTAACTGTCTACAGCGTGGCTCTACCACTCTTTGATTGCTACCCTTGCCATGCCTGAATCAATCAATGTACGGTACGAAACGCTACAGCAAGGAGTCAATTCACGTAGGTTTTTAAGGGCCACTTGCAGCTCCGCAATAAATCTCCATTTATCCCATATTTTGATTAAGAGATAAGAGTGATCCCACGGACGTACAAAAAGATGGACGCAGCGCCAGGAACATTGAAGGCTCATTCCATCAATATAATATACCCTAGATGCACAGTTCTTTGCAAATATCCTCCTAAAAAGTGGTCTCAGGAATAAAACAAAGAAAACGATCACAAGTTGTAATTAAATCAACGCAAATATAACCCTAAGCACGTGTTATAAAGTAGATTTTTAAACGAAATGAGCAAGCGTTCTTTAATTTGAATTTTGAAATTTAGAATTTTATCGCCGTCCGACTGTAGGCAAAACGAGTGCTTAAGCACTTCTTTGCTGTCCCATTTTCCGAGCGTCAACTGTGCATCTAGGTAAATAATATATCGATGGCTCATTCGATCGGTCGCCGCCATTACGTGTCGATTAATCGAATAGGCCGAAAACCCTGCTTCACTTTCAATATTCTAAGCGCTTCGTCCTTTTTTTTACGTCCGTGAGTGATATAATTCGAGATAAGAAGAAGATAGTCGCCTCCTTGGTCTAGTGGCAGCGGTCTATAGGCTGTGGACCGGGAGGTCCTGGGTTCTATTCCCAGGTCGGGCAAAGCAAATTTTCTAATTTAATTTGCCTGGGACTGGATCTCTCATAGGGGGTTGACGTCAGGCAGGCGGCCGGTCGTAAAAACTAAGCCAAATCCTATTTGCAACATGCTTGAATAAGTATGTTGCGCCGACCCCACATTAAGGTGGGATAAGGGCAGGTAGAAGAAGAAGATAAGGGGCCTGACTCTTGACACTCATTCGAATTTGTCTTCGTTTCGACTTTATTTAGTGACTTAAAATTCCACCGAAATAGAGTTATAGGGCCTTATTTATACAAAAAATTTCGCTTATCTTTTCGCTAAGAATAGCCTATCACTTTTTTTCTTGCGTTACATTGTTGAAAAATGAAAGGGACAACCGATGGTTAAAGATAAGCAGCGTTTAAATATTTTTATAAGTAAGGGGCATAAACTGCCTCGGTGGCGTGGTGGTATTTCGGTACGACTACGGTTCTGAGGTCTCGGGTTCCATCCCCGGGTAGGGCAAAGTGATATTGGAATTTGCCATATCAGCCCGGAGTCTGGAATTTGTGCCCGATATGGCGATAGGCTCGCCCCCTATCACATCTGGGACGGAACAAAGCTCGTTGAAACTGCCCACCCCTTCGGGGATACAGGCGTGAGCTTATGTTTAATAAGAAAACAAAAAATCAATAATTTACATTAAATTAGAGCAGCCAATCTACAACAAGGTAACCTCCATGTAAAATAAAAACAATAAAACGTACAATTTCGATTGCTGAGCGACTCCCGTCCACCCCCGGGCGGCGGCAGTGGTAAAACACTTTTCCCCGCGACAAAAAAAAGGACTATGTGTGACTGTTGGATGTTTAAAAAAGCATCGCTACACGTCTTCGCGCCGCTTCGCAAATGTTTGGTGGAAATAGACAGCCTCCGTGGCGTAGCGGGCAAGTAGCCGGCTGTGAAACGTGAGGTCGCGGGTTCGATTCCCGCACCAAGACAAATGTTTGTGTAGCCCATAGATATTTGTTTCGGGTCTGGGTGTTGTGGGACCGAAAGTCTCTCATAGTTTCTGATACCCACGATACAGGTTACACCTAGTGTGGGGTCAAGACTATGTATGTGACTGTTTGGTGTTTTATTATTTATTTATTTTATAATGCGGCCTTACGGTTCGAAAAGTACTATTTTATTGTCAAAATGCAGATTAGCAAAAACCACAAATCTATAATGAAATAGTTTAAATAAGTTATTAAGCTACTGACCACGCCATCGGCCATGCCAGCAGTACCGCAGTACTTGCGAACTAGACCACCGTTATGTAACTGCACGGATGGTGTTATGTAACATATTGAAAGTCATAAAAACCGGTCAAGTGCGTGCCGGCGTTCGGGGAGGGGCTAAGTGTTCAGTGGCCCAAGTAGGGTAACTTTTGACATTCGATTCGATTGTGACTACGATTCGGTTTTATTTATTGACTTATAATCACAAGCTTAAAAACTTAACTGACCGACTTCCAATTTAACGATCGTGGCCAAATTTATATGGGACCACCCTTGAAATAAGCTCTATCGAACACAAAAATAATTTAGAAAATCGGTCCACATTTGGCGGAGATATCGCGGAACATACATAAAAAAATACAGACAAATTGAGGACCTCCTCCTTTTTGGGAAGTCGGTCCAAAATGGGGAACTTAAATGGGGTACAAAAATTATAACGAGAAATCCATGTTGATAAATCAATAAACAAAACCGTGAAATTTTGATCATAAAATAATTGATATTTACAAACTATCCTACTTATTAAATCCGTATAATAGAACGTAATTGCAAAACCCAAGTAACGTCATTGCATAAAGAATCATACAGCAGTGTTTCCAATTGGGGTATTTTTCCCAATTTTGCTGAAAATTGTTGTTGTGTTTAGTATGACGATTAGTGAATTCGTTTTCGGAGGTCCTTCTTTTCCTTTTTCCTAATTTTTACTTCGTTATTTAAAAAAATAGCGGTGACGTCACGTTCTTTTTTAGCGCGGGGGTTCGTAAGTCATATTTTGACTTGCAATTATTAAATAATTTGTGCATTATTTTAATGTTTTTTTAAGTGTGTTTATTTGAGACTTAGTTCTTTACAATAAACTAAAAAAAAATACATGCAAGTTCTCTATTCCACCGAAATCGAGGTAAAAAGTGCACTAATGTCGCGTTAGTGCCGAATCGTAGTCAAAATCAAAACGAGTGTCAAAAGTCAGAGGGCAGGAATTTTGACAATCGAATTCTATAGCAGAGACTGGTAAACGAACAAATGGGTCACCTGATGGTAAATGATCTTCACCGGCCATAGACACCCAAGACACGAAACGAATCATGGATGCGTTCCCAACTTAAAAGTACGCTATAGACTAGTCACTCGATTACTTAATTATGTTCATACTATTATAATTCTATAATTTAATGTTACAAAAGCGTATAGGCCACTGGAGGCCGAGCCGCCCGTGACTATCTACATATTAATTATAAAACAAACGCCCTCTTTTGGTATAAATAATGACAGTTTGTGTCATAAAATATTTTATTAAAAAATTGTTAAATAACGCATAACACCGTTCTCATTTTGCAATTTTTACGTAAGATAATTGGATTTTTGAGCAAAATTCACTTTGCACGTTCCGCTCTAAATATTGACACTTTTTATGTAAATTGTTTAAACCCGATGTGTCTCTGCGGAAGTAAGCGGTAATAAATAGTTACAGTGAAAAAGTAAATCGGAACCGCTTGATAATTGGTATTGTTACATTTTTATTGAGATTTTCCTGTTATGTCTAAAGAAACGCGAAATTTTGTTTAACGCCATCTATTGTCATTTTTCATAACTCATAATAATAACTAATAAGCTCACGCCTGTATCTCTGAAGGGGTAAGCAGAGGCGCACTAGGGAACTAGAACACCCACATTACGCCGAGCTTAGTTCCGTCCCAGATGTGATAGGGGGCGAGCCTATCGCCATATCGGGCACAAATTCCAGACTCCGGGCTGATATGGAAAAATCCAATATCACTGCCCGACCCGGGGATCGAACCCGAGACCTCAGAACCGTAGTCGTACCGAAATACCACCACGCCACGGAGGCAATCATAACTCGATAAAAGAAAAAATCATTTTACATTTTTATTACCTTTTTTTATATTTACTATTTTAGTTTAAGAGCTATCTTCAATTATATCATAACATGACCCTCGCTAACAGTGTGAAGTTTAAGTTACGCGAAGAAAATTACATAACAATCAATCATTTCTTGATTTAGAATCAAGACACGGATCGGCGGTCTACTTCCTATAAAATTAATTTGCATATTTTAATTTAAAACAACAATAAAGTATTTGTAAATAAAATGTATTAAACCTTTTTAATATTATATTGGCTGATTTGGCGCTTCTCACTTTTACCTTTTTAGTAATTAGAATTATTTCTATTTATTTATTCAAAAAATAATAAATAACTGGCAATTTACACGAAGCAATCAAACATTTTTAAAAGGTACCTATTGTTAATAATTTAGCGTGGTATTACGAATTATAAATTCGTTTCACTTCAATGTTACATTTAAAAATTCGATATAGTGACATCTATGATCTAAGAGTAATACTAATTTATAATATACAATAAATTGTATCAAGCGACATCTAGCGGTGAATAGCTAAACAATTTTTTTAATGATAAAATATCATATAATGTAGTACCACAATTGTTACAAAGATGACGCTTTAAATAATTTTGTCTAACTTTTCGAAATGTATGCAACGAATGTTTCCACACCATCATCATCTTTGGACCTATAAACCGGAGTAAACTGCTCTATATCTTCACTTTGCATCACTTCATGTAACGCTAAAGTTCTTAGTAACTTCTCCGATTCACTTGTATCGTCATCTCCTAATATTATTCTGTCGTTAATTAAATTGGAAAGGTTTATCTCGTCCATTGTTTTGTCGTCTAGTGTACTGGCATTCATTTCTTTGTTTTTCAAGCTTCGTCTTGTGTTGAATCCTGCCTCTCGTAGTTTCTTCTTCGCTAGTTCTATGAACGTTGGAGATTTCAATGTTTCACGTAACCAGTTCTTTATTTTATTCTTTTTGTCTTCTACACGCGCTTTGAATCTGAAATATCAATTATTTTGATGTTTACAAAGTCCGTGATTTTGACGTGAATTTTATTTTAGCTGTTACCGCAACTCCGTTTACGTGAATAATTCAATATTTGCCTCCACGAAAGAATCGAACTCAGTACCGCGATGATATCTAACCTTATCTTGATAGCTATTTCATACTTAGTACATCGCACATCTACATTTTTCTGTATTTATTACTGTAGAATATTTTGTACCATTCATACAAATGGCATGAAATTAAAGAATCTCACTTCTGTAACTCCTTCTCCCTTTGTCTAGCCTTCTCGATCTTAGGTTGCAGTTCAGGTACGGTGTTCGCCTCATTATTGCTGATGGTGGACTCCACCCAGTCTGTCACCTCAGACACTCGGCTGTACACGCCTGGTGAACGAGGATCGCCGCATTGCTTCCCTCCAAATGACACAATGCCGATGAGAACACCGTCTCTAACTGCTGGGCCACCTGAGTCGTGCTGTAAAAATCATAAAATTCCTTAAGCTTACCTACACTAGAAATAGACCCCACGTGGAAAACACCACAAAAACGGCAGTTTTTTTTTAAGACAGAAGTCGACGCTGCCGCGGTGCGGCGCGGAGCGTTCAGGTAATGTTGGCAACACAAATCTCTTCTGTGTACTAGGGTAACATAAATAGCGAGGGTACTTCTCGATGCTATACACAGTCTCCACACACAGGTAATGTGATAGACTAGTGTGACTCATGTAGAAGCCACAACCGCAACAGGCAAAATTGTCACCACAAGTTCCATCCATGTACTAGGGCAACATAAACAGCGTGGCTACTTTTTGATACTATTCAGTCAATGACTAAAGAAAAAAATATTTTCTCAGCGGAGCGGTTCTAATGTCAATGTCACAGTCCATTTGGCAAGCAGTTGGACAAATGGCGTATGGTAGTTGGCACTACAAATTCAGTTTATGTACTAGGGTAACATAAAAAGAAAGGCTGCTTTTCGATACTTACCACTATTATTTACAAACTGTTGAAAAATATTTTACAAGGATTATTTTTATGTTTTTTTTTATTGTGTTTTTATGTGGCCTTACATTGCAAGCGTCCTTGCCTCCCGTGGCATAACCGGCACACAGCATCCTCGGAGTTATGTAGAACCTATAGGACTTCTGGCATTCTTCTAGTTCCATCACTGGGACTGGCACGAATCGAATCCGGTCTGGGATGTGGCCGTATCCAGACTCCTTAAGACGAAAAAACATAAAATGACATAGGATAGGTAGAGTGCTAGTCCATTTGTGGTTCGTAAAACCTATTTGAAACTCTTTTAAGAGATTTTTTTCTTAAGCCAGATGATATTTGCAGAATTATTTTTAAGAAGCATCAAGTTAGCAACAATATTATCCCGCAGATAAATCTGACTGATGTAAGTGATAGAATATCGTCATACCAAACAATCCGGAGCTGTTTTGAAATTTAAAATTCAAATAATAAATAAAGGATTTGAACCTAGGACTCCGCAGTTTTTTCGTCTAGAACCTGGTAACCGTAGCATCATACTGTATACTATTTTGTCTACAGAATAAATGGGTTAGGTGGGACCGCTGTCTCACAGAAAAATAACTTGCACGTGCCTTTCGTACGGTGGATACAATTTCTGAAAGCCTACAATCCTCCTCTTCCAAATCCTATCATCATCAGCCACAGGACATCCACTGCTGAACATACGCCATCCCCAAAGATTTCCAGATCGACCCATTGCAACCGGCCTGCATCCAAGGAATTCCTGCGACCCTTATCAGATCATCTGTCCACCTACATGCATGACCTCCAGCGACGTCCTGGGACCCTTATCACGTCATCTATCCACCTTGCAAGTGGACGTTTCTGTGCTTGCCGGTAATATATCACTTATCAGTAGCCCGAGCATGAAAAACTAATGTAAATGTAAATGTATTCGAGTTCGCTGCGCACTGATGACGTTTGGTTAATATTTAATACAAATATCATAGACGCGCATCGAGTTCGAATACATTTACGGTTGTCAGAAATTTTCCTGCTCAGGCCGCAGATACCAGATAATAATGTCAATTATTAACAGCTTATACAGTACTGTCATAATTGTTTTTAATTACTTTGTCGAAATAAAAACAAGGCAGCAGGCAGGTATAAACACAACAACAAGGATGGGGCTTTGATATGTAGCCCGAGCACGAAAAACTAATGTAAATGTAAACTCGCTGCGCACTGATAACATATGACTAATATTTCATACAAATTTCATAGGCGCGCATCGAGCACGAATACATTTACGGTTTTCAGAAATTTTCCTGCTCGGGCTGCAGTTTGTGATTTGTAGAAAAGGGAACGGGATATGGCAGGAATGCTAGCAGGGAATTAGCGGGAAAATAAAATAGAAAGCTTGATGATTTGACTGGAAATGTGGATAAGGAAAATCACGCCGTGGACTCTACAAAAACAAACCTTATACTCTATACTTACATCAGTACTTCCCCAGCCAGTAACAATGAGGATATCCTGCTCCTTAATCACGTAGTCTTTGGATGGAAGGTTCAGTACTGCAATATTTCGACCGATTGGCATTGGTCTATCCAGTCTGAGAAGTGAGAAATCAAAATCCGCGCTGCCAGGCACGTATTGACGTGGGAAGAATACCTGAAAACAAATTGCATACATAACCTCACGTCTCTACTCTGAAAAGTTAGGCAGAGGCAACTTCTGAGAACTAGAACATATTTTTAGCGAGCTTATTGCCGTCCTAGATCGGATACGGGACGAGCTTATCACCATTTGGGATACCAATTCCAAGCTCCAGACTAATACTCGGTAGAAAAACCCAATATCACGTTACCCAACCCGGTGATCGAACCCAAAACCTCAGCACGGTAGTGATACCGTACTCGCAAGACAACTACGCCGTGGCAGTTAAACAAACAAAAAATTTGTGTGAAAACGAAGCTATTAATGGGGTTGCGGACCGGGACTGGAGGACTAGGGTTCAAATTCATCAAGCAAAACAGTTTTCGAACATCGGACTGAATCCTCTAGAGATTATAAAGGCGGTTATAAATTAAGCTGAATCCTTTCCGCAACATGCTAAATGATAAACTCACGGCTCACATAGAAGTGGAATGTGGGCAGGTAGAAAAAAAAAGGTAATCAATAATCTCTAGAAATTTGCCACAATTCTTGACCGCGAAGTCAAACCCAAGACCCTTATAACTCTTTGTAATATTTCCAATGAACCTACAAAGTAGAGAGGCTACGTTGAAGCAATAAAATCAGGAGTAGCGTTTATTGACGCAATAAATTCATTTGCTAAGGGTCGTTGTGAACTAGATTGATAGGTGTTTTCTTACGTAAATATATTACGGAGCCAGCTTGGCGTGGTCACACAAGTTATAGAAATGCTCTGGAGGTAACGTAAAGATATCTAAAGATATTTTGAGGTTTGGCATTAAAGTGGCCTGTATTGATAAAAATCACTTTACAATAGAGGTACAATAGAAAATATAAATAATACTACACTAAAATGAAAAATAATAAAATTGTAACTCACTAAACCTTTATAATCATAACATAAGCTCACGCCTGTATCCCCGAAGGGGTAGGCAGAGGCGCCCTAGCGAACTAGAACACCCACATTTCGCCAAGCTTACTTCCGTCCCAGATGTCATAGGAGGCGAGCCTGTCGCCATATTGTGCAGAAATTCCAGACTCTGGGCTGATATGGAAAAATCCAATATCAGATTGCCGACCCGGGGATTGAACCCGAGAATTTAGGATGACTTATATTCATCACACATGAATCTTAAAAACCATTATGACGTAACTTTGATCACTTTGTATATTAGTACCATTTCTACAATATTGGATTAATGTAATATAACAGTGGATTAAGAGAAGAACCGAAAAGAGTGGCGTGGTCAAGAACTCAAGAAGAGGCCTGTACCCAGCAGTGAGTGGATACAGGCTGATTAGATAGATAGAATATAAGGAATTGAGCCCTTTCAATTCTTAAATCGTTTATTACATTTATACTTATTTCTAATAGACTTACCTTATTGATTCTTGCTTGATATCCAGCACGGTTATGGAAGGAACTACCGGCACGTATTATGAAAGGTTGCAGTTTTCTTGTATCTCCGTCGTATGCTCTGTAAAATTTGTTTTTAATAACTAGGTACCCTCTTTCTTGAATAATAAGCAGCAATTAGGCGGGGACTGGAGAGTGGAAGGAATTTCCAAGATAGCAGTTGCAAGATTAATCTCAGGCGCGGTATACATACGTTTATAAGTTACATGTGTATGATTTAACGACAAATCGATAGCAGCGATAGCTCAATTGGGAATGGTACGGACTGCCGAGACGAATGTCGAGGTTCCAGACCAACCAAAAGTGCATACACCTCTGAGTTTTCTATGTTAAGTGTATTTTCATTGTGAATTATAACTTGCAATAACGGTGAAGGAAAACATCGTGAGGAAACCTGCATACCCGAGAATTTCTTTACAGGAATTTCGAAGGTATGTGAAGTCTACCAACCCGTATTAGGCCAGCGTGGTAGACTAAGGCCTAACCCCTCTCATTAGTAGAAAGGACAGAACAGTAATATCATGGGGCTGATATTATTATATATTTATTATTTTATTTAACAACAAATGAAGTTATAGTTAGCAACTGTGCATATCTGATTTATTAAAACTTTTGAAAGTACATTATATGAAGTCTACCAACCCGCTTTAGTCTTTCGACTAAGGCCTTGTCATCACGCAAAAAGATCTGCAGCCCGAGCAGGAAAATTTCTGACAACTGTAAATGTATTCGTGCTCGACGCGCGTCTATGAAATTTGTATGAAATATTAATCAAATGTCATCAGTGCGCAGCGAGTTTACACTTACATTAGTTTTTCGTGCTCGGGCTACTGAATCTCAGCATCAGCGAAAAAGGATTAATCCCAACTCACGATTCCAAACAGTGGCCAGCAGTAAGCACCCACTGCTCATCAATAATGGAGCCGCCACACCAATGCTTGCCGTTCCTAGATATCGCCACGTTGTAAGGGTACATGCTGATGCTGGTCTCCATACCGCCCACGATTCGCCGCACAGCGTACGAGCGGAACGCCCATGCTATATGACGGTCGTCGTGGCTTTCTGGGAATACTAGGAATCAAGAAAAAAATTAAAAAATATTGACACATACATAAGCTCACGCCTGTATCCCCGAAGGGGTAGGCAGAGGCGCACTAACCAACTAGAACACCCACATTTCGCCGAGCTAAGTTCCGTTCCTGATGTGATAGGGGGTGAGCCTATCGCCATATCGGGCACAATTTCCAAACTCCGGGCTGATATGGAAAAATCCAATATCACTTTGCCCGACCCGGGGACCGAACCCGAGACCTCAGGACGGTAGTCGTACTGAAATACAACCACGCCACCGATGCAGTCTTGAATAACAAAAAATATTGAATAAAATGCAGGTGCAGGGCAACTTCTACATGCAAAACAGTTAAACAATTTTGTAACTGCGGCACGAGCGGGAAAATTTCTGACAACCGTAAATGTATTCTAGCTTGCTGCGCAGTGCGCACTGATGATATTTGGTTAATATTTCATATTTTTATAGACGCGCATCGACTTCGAATACATTTACGATTATCAGAAATTTTCCTGCTCGGCCCGCTGGTTGTAATTTTTGTTTTTGCGGGTTCATCTTATTCTCACTGAGTTGTAGAATCACGGTATAGAGTTACGTCTACAGGGCGAATAGGTCGGCTGAACCGGTTTGATACCACTGTCTCACAGAAAACTGACGTAAAGTGGCTCACTGTCGCGTTTGATTCGGTGAGTGAGATTCCCAATTCTCCCTCCCTTTCTCAATCCCTATTTCCCTCCCTTTAGGTTGGCAACGCACCTATGATTCTTTTCGTTTCTTGGGTGTCTATGGGCGGTGAAAATCACTTACCATCAGGTGACCTATCTCCTCATTTTCAGTCTCCCAGTTTTATAGTTTGATGATCACTCTCATATTTTGATTGAGTTATTGTGGTTTATAATTCGCTTACCGATTGCTCATAATATTGTATCAGCTATAACCAGTGGAAAAGGTGCTACCACACTAGCTATACGTTTAAGAAGCATGAATGATCAGTCTTGAGGCTGACTCAAGTACTATCATTATCATCATCATCAGCCATAGGACGTCCACTACTAGACATAGGCATCCCCCTTTGATTTCCAGATCGACCTGTTGGAAAATACGAAATACTACCGTAATCGTCATTAGTATTAGCAGAATTAACATCGTAAGATTATTTACCAATATTACCTGGGTATTCTCTGTCTTCATGAGTTATTTTGTACCTCGTCGACATTTCATCATTCTTAAACTTATATTTTTCTTCCAACAATGTTTTAATTTCTTCTCTACTATCATGTTTGTTAGTTGTTCTTAAAATCGGGATCCCTTCTATCTTGATAGGCACGTCTTCATTGAAATCATCTGGCTCTAATTCTATTTTCTCAAATACTAGATCGTGGTCGTCTAGGAATTCTATACTCTTTAGATCACTTACTAGATTTAGCAATAAGATTTTTAGTATAATATTTTTGGCGAATCTCAAGCCCATAATTATCTACATAAAGCTTCTGGTAATAACAAACAATTAAACTGTTTTCACAATGTTTTCGAAATGTTAGAGTCTTGTAATCAATATTAGAAAACAAAAAAAAAACTATAGAAAACCTTGTAAAACACTGTATAATCTTCAACTAAGCCACACAAGAACTAAACACTAACTTATATTCTATCTTATTAATATTATACGCAAATACTTTTCAGAATATCTTTATATCACCATCTCTGAAGTCATATCACAAGAAATAAACAATTGATTACATGAACCACTAGCAAAGTTTATTCAAGTAGAAAAACTAATTTTATCTTGCAATACAATGTATGTGGTTCTGCACATGCATGACTTTCTATTGAGCCAGTAGTTACTTTTGACATTAACGACTTATTATTTGATAAGGCATATGGATTTAATTTACGACTATTCACGTTATGAACAGTTTCATTAACGTTAGTGTGTTTGTTTGTCACGTTACCAATTTTGTCTGAAAGATTCGGTTCAAGTATCGCATTTAACTTAAAAAGCTGGAATTTGTGCTCGCTGCTTAGATTTGTTTTTATAACTATGCCATATTTTATTAAAATCTATCAATGGTATATTTTTAACCTTAAACATTGCAGTTAACATACACCATTAAATGTGCTTATTTGAACTCCTTTGTGCCATGAATATTGATTTTGACAGACTTAAACTCTGTGAATTTGACAGTTTCTTTGACAGAGTTTGATAGCATAATGTTTACTATTTATTTGTTTACTGTATAATTTATTTGAACAGCGTTAAAACTTAATTTAATGACTGATACTGCAGCTTTAATTTTAGCTATATGTCTTCTTATAAACGATGTGCATTTTATGCAAGGTTTGTTACAATTCCTCTATTAACCACTTCCTGGCGCTATTCTGTAAGACCAAAGACTTTGTAAGACTGATAATCCAGCTAAGCCAGCCCACACACCGTAAAATTATTTATTCATCTAGAGCTTGGCTCTATAGAATTATCTAGATTCTAGAGCATGGCTCCATCAACCGTTTCATTGTTTTATTATGTTCCATTGAATGACGATTCATGCAAGCCATTTGCCTTGGTAATCGTGACGACTGACGACTACTAAAATAAATGAACTTTAGCACTCATCATCATCAGCGATAGGACGTCGACTGCTAAGCATAGGCCTCCCTCAAAGATTTCCAGATCGACCTGTTGGAAGCGGCCTGCATCCAGCGACTTCCCGGAACTTTAGCAAAATCACCAGAATTATATAACAAAGCACTAAGTAGCACTGCACTAGATGTTAAGTCTCATATGACCAGTAATTACCCCGGCCTATCCTCCAAAACGGAATACAGTTCACAACATTGCTTGTACAATGCTGCTTGTAGATAGACATTTCCGTGGTACTAAGACGAATTCTCGCATGTGAGAGCCCCTACGGAGCGGAGATGGTAAAATCCACTTATTGGTGAAAATTGGACCGGTTCGATCGGTTTGATACTACTGTCTCACAGAAAACCTACGTAAAGTGGCACCTTGCTGTCGCGTTTCGTTCGGTGAGTTTCGCACCCATGATTCTTTTTGTGTCTTGGGTGTCTATGGGCGGTGAAGATAACTTTCCATCAGGGGACCCATCTGCTCGTTTGCCAGTCTCTGATATAAAAAAAATATTGTAAAAAGAAGCTATCCAGATATAAATTCTTAAAACAGCATCTCAGCCCAGTACAAAAACTTTCAAATTTACTTCTACAGATTTAAGTTTACAGACAAGTCTGCGAAACAAACTATGTCAATATAAGTTATTTTTGCAGGGAGTTTACTGAAGAGTAAATATTTTCCTTCGAACCTCGTCTACCTTATAAGTGTATGTTTGATATTAGAAAGAGTTGCTTTGATACCGAATTTATTCAAGAGGAGATTTCCTTTGATATGCATATTTTTGGAGGTAAAGATAGCAAACGATTTGACCTCTTCGTCTACCTGCTTTTATTCTTATCATAATATCTTATCTTAATAAATACCACTACTCTGTTATTGTAAAATGATTTCACTTCTACTCTTGGAAGTATATGTAAGACTACTGACTCCTCAATGCTGATGATCTCCTGGTGCAATTAACAGCTGTATTTCTTTCTACCTGCCCCCACTTTAATGGGGGGTCGTCACATACAACACTCTTTTTCAAGCATGTTGCAGAAAATGATATGGCTTAGATTTTACCGGCTGCCTGCCCGACGTCAACTCCCCTCTGGGGATTTCAGTCCCGGGAAAATCAAATCAGGAAACATTGCTTTGCCCGACATGAGAATCGAACCTAGGACCTCCCGGTCCACAGCCCATATACGCTGCCATAAGACCTAGAATGCGATACTTATCAGCTGTGATTATTCTGAATACATACATGTCAAATGCTTCTTTCCAGATTCCACTAACCATAATAATTCTAGAAGCATCTCTCCTGTACACCTGGTCATACGTCCAGGACTACACACTCCTCAACGCTGATGATCTCCTGGTACATTTGACAGAGATAGACTCCCTTGAATGGCTCATCTGTCACATGTGTTGTGGACGGACAGATTGTTCAGATATTTTTGCTAATATTTTGATGAAGGTTACCAGTTTTTGTTTTTTGTTAAGTGCCTGTCTCTTTAGGTATAAATAAAGTTTTGTAGAATGAATTGCAAAGGCTGAAGCACTTATGGATGTATAGATTTTTTACTTTTGACGTTCCCAAAATGTTCCAAGCATACCACTAATTAAAAATCGAAAGGAATTGTAGTATAAAGAAAAAGAAAGGTTGAGGGTAGTACAAGAAGAAGAAATACCAGTAAGTACCCACGTAAGAAGGGTTGAGAGGGGAAGATAAACGCCACTATACTAATATTATAAATGCAAAAGTTTGTATGAATGGATGTTTCTTAAGCCGCGTCTCCTACACTAAAACATCGACACAAAACACCTACACAAAACGTATTTTTATCTATGGTCCATTGTTCTACGAGCAGAGGAGTGAATAAAAATCCTTGTTTTGTGTAGATGTGTGTTTTTGTGTTATGTTTCGAAAAAGCTAGTATAGGATACGCGGCTTTACTCAATCACGTCAGAACGGCTGAACAAGTCTAGATGAAATTTAGCATAGAGATAGATTACACATAGAGGCTCTTTTTAATTTCAGAATAGTTAATAAATTCCACTCGAACGAAGTCGCGAGCAACGACTTGAGGGGCCACTTGCAGCTCCGTGATAAATCTCTATTTGACCCAAATCATAATTTAAAGATAGGAGTGAGCTGTAGGATAAATCAAGTTTAGGTTTAATGTAGGATTAGTAATAAATAGTGTTGCTGCAAGTCGCCCTTAGTGAATGATTTTTTATAAATTTGTTAAAAGCCATATTAATTTTTACTAGGTTAGCATATTCCCCGAGGAGGTCCCGCCTCTTTTATTTCAATTAGTTTTATTAGAAACGATGTTTTGTTGTTATTATGCCAAATATGTAGGCTTTTCTTTTTGTCTTGATACCAAATTATAAAAAAAAAAATAACTTCAAAAATGTACACTTGAAAGTCTTTATATACAAAAACTAATTGTAATCGTTACAGTCTATTTTGCTTTAATCTACATTTTCAAGCTTACTAAAACGATTTTTAGCAAAACGACGCCGTCTCAAATGAATACCGTTCCCACCAATTAAGCACATTTTAAAATACTTTCGATTTGTATTCTACTCCATTGGATTAAAGTCTTATTCCTCTTGGCATAATTTGGGAGGTTGTGTAAATATTTTTTGCATTGTCACGTTTTTAAACGCGATTACGAGGACCTTAAATCTTTAAAATTACAGTTCATTTTTCCTTGTCAAAACGCTGAAGTATATTGGTTTATCATAAACACACAATGTTACTCAACTAAGATGAGTCGTCTCGGTTTCAGAGATAACATTGCAATTTTGTATGGCAACTCACGCGGGTCGTGTAACATTTATATTGCTATTGTGTTGCAAGCTTTTGCAAATTATTTTATCGCTACGTCAATTCTAACATATTTTAAGTGGTAGAGCGGCGAGGTAAATAAGTGTCTACAGCAAAATTGGGCCGGCTCGACCGGTTCGATACCACATAGCATAGATAGCAAACCGACGTGAAGTAGCAGAATCTATGTTGTACCGAAAATTATGAGGCAGGGGCGGTTCCGGCTGAAGCTTGGGCACTTCTCGCCTAGGGAAACCGGGAGCCGTCCCTAAAGCGCCGAAGAGGGCCACCGCGGGGTTTTTAGTCGGTATTGCTGGTGTAGGGTGTACATAGTGTTAGGGACTCGACCCAGTGTCGCCCGGATGTTTTCGATATCTCCCGGACTTTATGGCGCTGGGTCGTAAGACTGGCGACACCGACATAACCGTCACGTGGCGTGGCGGTAGTGTTAAAACACTTTTCCCCGCGATAACAAAATAAAGGGATGTGAGCCTATTCACCGTATACTAAAACGCTACTACTTAACTTTAACAGCTACTTACAATGAAAACTAATTTCGACCTATCCAAAGAATAAAGTTACATATGATAATTAATCGAAATTGTATCTTATTTTTCTGAGCTAATATTGACCTGTATATTTAATTAGTAAATATTTTTAAGCTATGTCATAATTTAACTTGTTATTACGCTATAACTTAAAAAAAAAAAACATTTGCTAGTTAAATATATAGGTCAATATAAGCTCAGAAAAATAAGAAAGCAATTTCGATTAATTATCATATGTAACTTTATTCTTTGGATAGGTCGATTTGTTCTTTTCAAATAATGTAACTCAAGGAAAAAGTGCGAAAAAATGTTGCAGATAAGAAATGCCTGAATGTTTTTTTAAAATAAGGACATTTTTACAGATAAAGCCGCCGCAAATGAGATAAGACGATCTTAAATGTTTAAATCGCATTTCAGTAGTTATTCGGTAGAGCGACGCTCTAGACAATAACGTCTACAGCACGAATGGGCCGACTCGACCTATTTGATACCACTGTCTAATAGAAAACCGACGTAAACTGGCAGACTGCTGTCGCGTTTCGTTCGGTGAGTGAGATTTCCAGAGACCCATTTGCCCCCTCCGTTTCCCAATACCTTTTCCCTCCCCTTCTATTCCTTCCTTTTAGGTTTGCAACGCACCCGTGATTCATTTTGTGTTTTGTGTCTTGGGTGGTGGAGATCACTTACTATCAGGTAACCCAACTGCTTGTTTGCCAGATTCTACTATAAAAAAATTACATATACATACATACACTTACGCCTGTATCCCATGGGGGTAGGCAGAGACTATTGAGCGCCACAAGCTACGATCCTGATACACCTCTTTTGCCTCTTCCACACTCATGCATTTTTTCATACATTTCCGCCGGTTGGGGTATTCCTCACTTGCCCTTTACGCAGATCATTTATTGATCTATGTATGTCCTCTTTGGGCGCCCTCTTTCGCCGCTAAAAAAAAAGGGGGCGTCTCGGGACCCTCGACAGAAGTGATAACTTAATAATGTAAGTTGAACTATTTAATACTGAAATTGTTTAACTTGAGAAAAGCTTAGGTTATTACTTAAATTTTATGCCCATACGCCCAAATGGTCAAACGCTACTCAACTTTAATGGCTTCTTATGGCTTCTTACATTGATTTTGCCATACAATTTTGACAGATAAGGCGGCATTAAACGACATAAGGCGGCCTTAAGTGTATGAACATTCGACGGTTACTTATTGAAATATTTAGGCGCTGTTAAACTTTAACCATAGGTTGTCCCTTTCATTTTTTAAACAATGTAACGCAAGGAAAAGTGACACGCTAAAGCGAAAAGATAAGCGAAAATGTTTTTATTAGTGCCTTAAATATAAAAACATTTTCGATTATCTTTCTACCCTGTGTATTAATATGATAAGAAGCCAGACAGAGTGGCGCTGGAACGCGTTACGTTACGAAGCGGTTTACCCTCCCATAAGAAGTGATCACTTCAAAAATTCAGTGTATATAATTTAAAAATCCGAGTGTTAACCGACAACCCTAAGCAATCTGTTGCTGGGCGGCCATCCCCGGGAGCCATTCGTTCACAGAGCAGCCATCACACGTGGAACTATATAGAGTCGATCGTGCCACTTCAATTATTCCACCTTCTGGAACTATCTAGATTAGATCTCGGTTCAAAGGAATCTATTCGCACAGAGCATTATTACTTGTAGAATTATATAGAGTGGTTTATGTATTTTGGAACTTTACTTCTGAGCAGTTTGAGGGTACTTTGTCAGCCTCACTAAACGTTCTTTTTTCAAAATTACGAAGGCGTTCTCAGCGGTGGGTCTACGATGTTCATCACGATGCTCTTTGTTCTTCTCTAATGCATTCCAAATGAAAAATTATTTTGGTATGGAACCTATTCGCCAGCTATTCACTATTTTTTAACCCCCGACCAAAAAAGAGGTGTGTTTATATTATAATCTGATCAGTGTATCTGTATATATGTGACTCTGTGTATCTGTGTGTCTGACTGTGCATTGTAGGTCATAAACGGATGAACCGTTTCTTTTTTTTTTTTTTGTTGAAGGGTGATCATTTAGTATGAATAGTTACTATATTCAATACGCCTAGTCTAGTGGCAGCATACATGGACTGTGGACCGGGAGATCCTGGGTTCGATTTCCAGGTCGGGCAAAGCGAATTTTCTAATTTAATTTGCCCGGGACTGGATCCTGAGAGGGGTTAAAAAACTAAGCCAAATCCTTCCTGCAACATGCTTGAAAAAGTGTGTTGCGCCGGCCCTACATTAAGGTGGGGGGATGAAGGCAGGTAGAGAGAGTTACTATACAAATCAATCCCAAATACGCGATAACATTAAGTACTAACAACTCTATAGAGATCTGTAACACCCTCGCACAACAGGCGGCAGTACTCCTCTCTCGCTCGGAGGGAAAGGTCGGTCGGTACGGAGGACGAGACATGCAAAGGTACGAAGCAAAATAAAATACATTTTCCATATAAATAAATGAAAACGGTTAATTAAATCGCGTAATTAATGATCGATATGAACCAGGAGTACATAAAACACGAGAGTTGAACGCGTAGTGACAAATTGATAGAGATGAATGTCTTCGCATCTCGTTAAGATGAATTGTGTTCGGTTATTATACCCTGGTAATTGTAACGTTATTGACATTTTATTTTTACGGTGCAAAAATATTTATTTTCTGTCTTTTTCAAGAATTTATGTGTTTTTCAAATGGGGTAAGTCTATTTTGAGTTATAAGGATTATATCAAGTCTGAAACGAGAACAAACTGAGGAAATCATTGCAACCATGTTTAATTTTACATAAAGGCCGATTTTTTATCAGATAACTGATTTTATAGGATAATGACCACGTAAAGGCAAGCGCAGCGTAGGACGTCCACCTATAAGGTGGACCGACGACGTGATAAAGGTCGCAGGAAGTCGCTGGATGCAGGCCGCTTCCAACAGGTCAATCTGGAAATCTTTAGGGGAGGCCTATATCCAGCAGTGAACGTCCTACGGCCGGTAATAATGATGATGATAAAAGGATAATTTAGGAACTTTGACAATTGTGTCATACATTATCTATCACGCCAGAATTATTACCCAGATAAAATTATCTAGGTATTTAATTGCATTTGCAAGTATTTAATTGCTTTAATAAAATTTTCATTTGATTAACTGTGTAACCCGACTACGGAAGGACCAAAAAGAAGGGTTATGATTTTAGCAGTCTATTTATGTTTGTATTTACGTGTTCCATTATAGCGCCTAGACTACTCATCAGATTTTGGTGAATAAGGTGTCAACCGATTCATTTAATACATAATATGATCCGGTCGGCATCTAAATTACATGTTTATTCCACTTAAAAAAAGGATGATGCGTTTCCGCGATAATTCTTTACGGCGCGACGTAAACATACATATATAAACAGGCCTCCCTTTTCACTAAAGGAAAATATATTAATTATATATTATATCCGTAAAAGATATATATCATACAAACAACATTTAATCTTACACAGGAAAAATAAGAAAGAAAACAACATAACATAACAATGTATAAATGTACAAAATGTATAAAATTTTCATTGCGAAATATGAATCATGAAAAATCAAATATCACATTAGACAATAAAACATTAGATTTAGTCTCGTCTACTGTCTTCCTTGGAGTAACAGTAGATGTCAAATTGCAATGGGGCCCTCACATACAAAAAAAATCTGGAAAACTGAGCTCAGCCATATTTGCAATTAGGAAAATAAGACAATTGACTGATGTGGCTACGGCTAGGTTGGTATATTTTGCATACTTTCACAGCATTATGTCTTATTGCATTTTGTTGTGGGGTTCTGCCGCAGATCTGCAGACTGTCTTTGTACTACAGAAGAGAGCGGTTCGCGCTATATACAACCTCCGATCCCGTGACTCTCTTCGAGAACTGTTCAAAGATATTAATATACTTACTCTGCCGGCCGAATACATCTTTCAAAACATAATGTATGTTCGCAAAAATTTAATTAGTTTTTCTAAAAACAGTGAAATACATAGCATAAATACGAGGAATAAAGAAAAACTTGCAATTCCTTAATTAAGACTCTGCAAATCAAATAAATCATTTATAGGAAATAGTGTTAGATTTTATAATAAACTTCCTTCCGAAGTAACTAACTTACCAGGTGATAAATTTAAATCCTATGTTAAACGTGCCTTAATGGCTAGGGCTTATTATAGCGTTGCAGACTACTTAGCTGATAAGGAAGTCTGGCGTTAGTTCTGCACACTGCACCAAGATGGTGACCTTAACTGAACCGAGTCGCCTTCTTCTTTTTTCTTTACTTTAATAGTAACTTTTTTAACTTTACTACAATAGTAATTATTTTAACTATAATGACATTTTTGATTAAAGTACATTGACTGGCTTGACATTAACATTAATATAGTTATCTGATAATAATATAGGACATTAGGTATATTTATTATATTTTTATTGTAAACAGACCGACCGATCGACCAATTTGGAAAGTGTATGCCATAAATTGTATAAAAATAATCATATAATGACTAAGCTTATTGTTTGTGATATATATAGATATAAGGATTTTTGTTAGTATGGGTTTTTGCATCCTACAATGCCATTTCACCTTTTAATCATTCTTTTGGTAATTACACCTCCAGTGGTATTGAGGATGCGTGAATCCATATAAATATGATTATCAATTGTATTGACAATTTGTAAATCAATTTTTTTAAAAAAGGATAATAGACAAAAGAAAATAAAAAAGAAATGGTGACAATTGATGATGAAAAAAATAAGCCCGGAGTTTCTTTCTGCCTTTCTTCTTCGGGTCGTCATCCGTAGGTAGCTAGAGAAAGGCTGGTAGGTTAGCTAGGATAGGGCCTCACGTACCAATCCCAACTGCTTCCAGTATTTCCAGTCAATCCCCTGCCACCATTCCTGCCATATGCCATTCCCATACAATCCATTCCCTTACACTCTATTCCTATTTCCCCTTATCACCCTATCTCAGCCATCCCATCGTTATTATGTCCATACTTGCCTGCCTGTTGTCTAATTCAAATATTTATTTTTATTTATTTTTTTTTATTGACAAGAATAGTTACAGCTTTAATAATAAACGGACTTACACATTTTCTTATATACATTTTTTTGAGCCAATTACAACTATTCGTAATTTACAATTGTGACGTAGTCGGTGCAAGAGGAATTATTAAATTTTTACACGACACTAAACGTGAGCAAATTCAGTTTAATAAAAAAGAAACTAAAGCAACATGAGACACTGACACAACCACATATGTAAATGTAACACTGCAAACGTAAACTCATAATATAACAATTACCCTCCAACCCTACCAACAAATACCGCACGCGCCACGCAACTATGCGTAGAACCAAATAGACAACGCTGAGCGGATGCGACGCATGTAATGCCTATCAGCAAGGTATTAAAAAAAAATAGGTAGTAAAATAAATAAATAAATAAATATACATACATACATACATATACATATATATATATATATATATATATATATATATATATATATATATATATATATATATATATATATATATATATATATATATATATACATATACATATACATACATACACATACACACATGTATATAAATATATACATACACACACACACATACACACACATATATATGTATTTATATAATAATGGTGGATTTTATAACACTGTGGGCACCCAGATTATAAATAATGGCAATATTAACAATTTGTTAAGTACATCTATATAAATGTATAAATTAACTGTATACAAATAAACGAACTGAAATATAATTGAATTAATTAAAAAATTTGGAATTCGGCCATAAAATTGCTAGAGCTGTCACAGTGAAGCAACTGTATCATTAACATTACGAAGGTTCAAACTCCGGGTCGGCAAAGACAATGGATTGACCGTCCATTATCAGCCAGGAGTCCGAAAACTTGTGCCCGTGATGACAGATTACAAAAGTGAACATAACAGCATTCACGAAACGTGGGTATGCTATGCAACTGCGCCGCCTACCTCATCGGTAATAACAGGCGAATGTAGGTATACATGTATATAAAAAAATACAATCTGTTATTAAATACTACTAGATACTATTTGGATCATAAATACAACACTTCACCTGTCTCTGAAACTTTTGCTTAGATCCAAAAAAAGGGTCAACGTTGTAAAAATATGTATTATATGTATTGGGTAATCTGGCAAAAACAGAGTTTTTACCGTAGTTTGTAGTGTGTTGTGGAACACGTAATAGTGGCGTGTGTCTAGTGCGGCGTCTCGGAGCAGCTAAAGATACAAGTTCGATTAGTTCGGTACAATCAAAACGCCCACGAATCACATCGAACAACAAACCCATGTCAAGTACCTGGCGGCGCTCTTTTAATGTAAGCAAACCATATTTACGGCAAACAGTTTCATATGCACTATCATTTACAATTTCTTTTTGTTTTTGTTTTTGTTTAAAGTTCAGAAAGCGTATAAATTTCTTTTGAATGCCTTCAATGCGGTTTATATAAATGTTATAGCATGGGGACCAGACAGGGCTAGCATATTCTAAGACGCTGCGCACATAGGCATAGTATACGTTTTTTAAACTAATCGGGTCGGAGAAGGGAACACATGTTCTCATCACAAAACCAAGATTGCGATAGGCTTTGCCAATTATTACGTCAATATGTGTGGACATTGTCATTTTACTATCGAAGTACACGCCTAAGTCGCGCACGCTATTTGTTCTCTCGATTACAACGCCATTAAAATTATAAGAGAATTGTAAAGGTTTCCTCTTCCGAGTGAAACTTATACATTGACACTTTCCTATGCTGACCGTGATCCTGTTTTGATTGTAGTACTTGAATAAATTATTAAGATCATTTTGTAATCGCTCACAGTCAGCAGAGGAACGAACCACCATGTAAATCTTTTTATCATCTGCGTATAACATATGATTAGCGTTTTTAAAGATATTATGAATATCATATAAGTAAGCGTTATAAAAGAGAGGACCAAGGTGGGAACCCTGGGGAACCCCAGATGAAATTGTGACATAGTCAGACCTATATCCGCCAAGTACTACCGCTTGTGAACGATTCGTCAGGTACGATCGAACCCACCGTAAGAGATCTCCGTGTATGCCCTGGCATTCTAGTTTACGTAGAAGAATATTGTGGTCCACACGATCGAAAGCTTTTTCAATGTCTGTGTAGACCACGTCAACTTGATTCCCATTTTCCATTTCACATAGAACGAAGTTGGAAAATAGTGATAGATTGGAAATGGTTGACCGGCCACGGAAAAAGCCATGCTGTGTTTGAGGTATACCCCGTATAAGAAGCTGGTATATTTGATCATACACTAATAACTCAAATACTTTACTTATTGTGCACAGAATAGATACTGGACGATAATTACTAATCAAAGACTTAGACCCCTTCTTGTGAATTGGAACAACCTGCGCTTGTTTCCAAACTGTAGGAAAAGTATATTCTTTTAATGACCTACGAAACAAAATAGTGACTGGATGAACGATACCATCTGCACAAGATGCGAATAATAACGGGGGTATACCGTCGCAACCTGCTCCTTTATTCTTATCCAGTGAGAGAAGTAATTTCAAAACGATGTCTTCAGTGACATTAATCCGAGATAAAATATTATCACTGGACACTACATTCACAGATGGGGGCAGGCCACTAGTGCTAGATGGTGATATGAACACACTTTCAAAAAACGAGTTAAATGCTGTACATATGTCACGACCCTGACTATAATGGGTATTGTTATAGGTAATTTTTTTAGGGTAGTTAGGTCCTCCTCTTTTAGACTTAACATATTTCCAGAAGTATTTTGGGGATATTTTAATGAGTTTTTCCGAGGTGTTTATAAAATTAACAAAGCAAAGTTTCTGTACACGGTGCTGTCTATCTCTGAGGAGTGAGAACTCGTCGTAATCTCTACAGTTGCCAGATTTTTTCCATCGTGTATGTATTTTCATTTTTTCCTTAATTATTTTTATTAATGCGGGACTATACCAAAACGGAAAAGAATTATTCTTAGAATTTCTTGAGATAGGAATGAAAAGAAGAAAACACGTTTGGAGTTTAGCATAAAAGATATCAACGGCATCATTAACATTATCACATGTAACTAATTCGCTCCAATCGGTTGATTTTAAGTGCTTGTTTATTGCTGAATAGTCAGCTTTGTGAAAATTAAATTTTGGATGTGAATTCATTTGAATAGTTTTAATGTATAAATCCAATACAAAAATATTCAACGAGGGGTGATGACAATCTTCTTTAATTAAAGCCTGTGTAGAACGTGATAAAGTACAAGGCAAGTTGCTAAAACAAAGATCTAGGATATTGCCATTAGAATTGCAAGTTAAATTATATTGATCTAGGCCTAAAAAATGCATAAGATCCACAAAAGAACTGGCCGCATCTGCAATTATTCGAGAACTGGAGTTTATTATTGTACAATTATTGGAGTTCCAAGATAAACAGCTAAGATTAAAATCACCTATCATGATTACATTGTCAGAAGGAAATTTATCCACAATATGTTGAATATTCCATTTAATATAGTCCAAACGTGCTGGTAGATCTTTCGGGTCGGGCGGAAGATAAGCTAATATAATAAACAAATTTGCAGATGATTTAATTACGCGTGCAGGTATACGTAAACATAATGTCTCCGTAGCGGCCGACGACGACCATTCATTACATAGCTCGGCAGCCAGCTCACGCCGTGAGCAAACCATCACCCCGCCTCCGGTTTTTTTATTTGTGTAATGACAATCGCGATCACATCTGAATATGTCGTACCTACTATCGCACAGTTCTGTGTCCTTGATGCCATTATGTAACCATGTTTCAGTAAATAACAAAATATCATAGTCATGCAATAATATATTATTATACAGTTGCAAACATTTAGACCTCAGGCCACGAACATTTTGGTAAAATAAGTTTAAGTTATCTTCACACCTATTAGTCGCCATGGTAATAAACCGTTAAACATAGTTGTTTATACATCAGCACGTCTCAAAATTGAGTGCATATACATAAATTGTCTAACATCTGGGCGATTCCACAGTATACATATTGTTATATATATAAATAAATAGAGATATAATATATTATATACGTATAACCAAATTAAGTTATAGTTTACTATGTTAGAGGAATTATTCCAAAGTTTACTAGTGTCAGTGACCTCATAATGCCTACCTTGGCTTACTGTTGTCCTAATATAACACAAACTTATAAAAAAGAACGAAATCACTTCACTTTCTTCAAGTCTTCCATATGCGATATATGTATAGAGGCGGACGTATCGTTTTTTCGGACGAAGATTTTGCCGTTGCGGATCCACACATGCTGGTAAGAAGCCGCAGCCGCAGTTTCTCGTGTCTTCTTGTAAAGGGTTTTGTAAAAAGGAGTGAGGTGCTCATTGATGTAAATACGCTGCGGATTGCCGTTTACTGTGGCATCGATATCATCAGTATTGAGACCTTTTTTCTTCCGTATGGCAGATATGATGGTGTCTTTAATAAGCTGACTTTTCATTTTTGCGATGATGTTTTTAGGCCTCTGCGTATTTGTAGTCTTAGACGGGACCCGATGGATGGTGACTAGATCCTCCATGCTCAGCTGGACACCGAGAGCTTTACATATTGAGAAGAGGCATTCTGGGAGACTTTCATTTCGTTTTTCCGGAAAACCAGTGATTTCAATATTATTTAGACGTTCTCGTTGCAGTTGTATATTATGGTCTCGATTGAGTGCTGAGAGGTTAAGTTTACAATCAGCTAATTCCTTCTCAAGCATTTGTAACTGTTTAATATCTTTAGATAACGATTGTGTATGAGCCTTTAATTCATCAGCTGATTTTGAATGATAATCCATAGATTTCGTAAGTTCTGATAGTTCCGATTTGATACGGCTATGCTCTTGCGTTATAATATGCATTGACGCCGTTACCGAGGTTACTTGACTTTTTAAATCAGATATTTCTGTCTTCATACTTTGTAGAAAATTATCGTTTGTATCCTTAAAATTATGTAGAAACGACATAATTTCCGTTCTAAATTCAAGAAAATCTTCCTTTGCAACATGATCCAGTTCTAATCGCATACGTTTACGGAATGACCTTTGTGCATCTGAGGCGGTAGATTCAATTTCGCTAAGATCTGGGTGCGAACCAAAGTAACTGGATACGCCGCTTTGTGCCTTCGGTGAACGTAGAACGCTCATGTTGACTGGTTGTGCCGCGATAATAAATATTGGGTAGTTGTAGCTTCGTGCGAAGAGCAGGAAGAAAAATGCAACCGTACTCGTCTTGCGGAGGTGAGCAGCGGGGGCGCGGGAAGGTCCGATACGTTGTAATGAGTGATGAAAGGTGACACAGTGGCAGACTAATGCCAAACAAATTTGTACTTAACGTGGATCAAATACGGATTATTTTTAAACACTCAATAAATGTGTCGTTAAAAAAAAATATTAAAATATTTTGCGCAAATTGACAACACGTCCGTCTCGGCCGACTGATTCGGATAGATATATAATGTAAATTATATTAATCCTAATTTAAAGATTTACTTGTGTTGACTTGTCATAAGTGCTTTTTTACATGCCTACGTGATCAATAAAGATTTTTATTTTTTTATTTTAACATAAAGTCACTCATGTATCTCCGAAGGGGTAGGCAGAGGCGCACTAGTGAACTAGAACACCCAAACAAATAATATTTACGTATCATAAATACATACATCTTTAAGTTTTTTTTTAATTGTACTCCGGTTAAGATAATAAAAAAAGAGTAGCCTTGCAATATGTCAAACACCTTTATAATGAAATTGTGAAAAAAGGCTTTCCATGAAACCGTGGTATCAAACCGGTCGAGCCGGCCCATTCGTACTGTAGACGTTTACTATCTTCAGCGTGACTACCACTCAAACAAAATTCGCATGAGACTAAATCCCTCGTAGGGTTTAATGTCAGACAGCCAGCAGGACATAAAAACTAAAACGAATCCTTTCCGGAATATGCTTTAAAAATGTTGCGCCGACTATACATCAGAGTGGAAATATTTCAATTCTAGCGTCCTCTTGTTGCCAAGATAATTTCCATCCCATAATCTGATAGGGGCGAGTCACCATATCGGCCACACGTTCCAGACTCCGAGTTGTTAATTAGCAGTAAGACATTGCCCGAACCGAGGATCGAACACGAGTCCTCAAGACAATAATCCTACCGCACTCGCAATACATACAGCCTCCGTGGCGCAGCGGGCGAACAACCGGCTGTGAAGCGTGAGGCGCGTTCGTTTCCCGCATTGAGACAAATGTTTGTGTGGCCCACAGATATTTGTTTCATGTCTGGGTGTTGTGAGACCGAAAGTCTCCCATAGTTTCTGATGCCCACGATACAGGTTATACCTAGTGTGGGGTCAGGACTAGGTGTGTGACTGTTGGGTGTATTTATTTATTTATACAACTACGCCAAAGTGGAAAATCTTTCTAAAACAAACTTTTGTCTAAAATATTTTCGTTGCCACGGTCTTTTACGCTCATCCCCATTGTTTTAAACCAATGGAGCAATGCAGCCACGTTTTGAGTCCTTGAGCCACTTGCTTTTGTTGAGCCGTCGCTCGGAACAGCTTAATCATCTAGCCGGCTTTTCAACAATAGTAATTTTACTTTTCTGAATAGATTTTTTCACACATGGTATTCTGCCTCAGTGGCGTAGTGGTATTGCGTGCGCAGTACGACTATCGTCCTGAGGTCTCGGATTCAATCTCCAGTTCAGGCAAAGTGATATTGGACTTTTCACTAGCAGCCCTAGTCAGGAATTTGTGCCCGACATGGCGATAGGCCGGCCTATCACATCTGGGACGGGACTAAGCTCGGCGAAATGTGGGTGTTCTAGTTTGAAGCCAACATTTTTGAAGGTTTTACTTCTACTATGTGTGAATCGCACACATATATTTTTTATAGCAGAGACTGGAATACGAACAAATTTGTCACATGATGGTAAGTGATCTTCACCGCCCAGGGACACCCAAGACCAAGACACAAAAATAACCATGGGTGCGTTGACAACCTAAAGGGAGGAACGAAAGGGGAGAGGAAAAGGGAGGGGGGAATAGGCTACCGGAAATCTCACTCACGGAACGAAAGGCGACAACAAGCTGCCACTTTACGTCAGTTTTCTGTGAGATAGTGGTATCACACCGGTTGAGCCGCCCCATTCGTGCTGTAGACGTGACTGCCTACAGCGTGGCTCTATCACTCATAATGACGTCTTAAGATGAAAAAGATGCGTGATAATTTAACGGTTTTTGAGACTCTTGTGTCCCTGCATTAATGAGATCTCCAATTTCGGTGACCTACTTAAGGTACTTTCAATCTTGAATCCAGCGCGTCATTGTTGCCATTATAGCGTAGTTTCCGATCGTGTAACACGAGCCCAATTTGCCAGGAACAACCAATCAATGTCATTAATGAACACTTGACATGATGTATGGTTGATTGTACAATGTACACCACACGTTATAAGGACATTATTCAATTTGAGTGACAGATACATACATGCTGTAGATAGTTACGTCTACAGCAGGAATGGGCCGACCGGATTGATACCACGATATCACAGAAAACCGACGTAAAGTGGCAGTTCGCTGTCACGTTTCGTTCGGTGAGTGAGATTTCCAGTGGCCAAATTTCCCTCATTTTCCTATCCCTATTTCCATCCTTTAAGTTAATGCACCCATAATAGTCGCAATAGTCTCTGCCTACCCCCATGGGATATAGGCGTGAGTGTGTATGTATGTATGCACCCATAGCTCTATTTTGTCTTGGGTGTTTATGGGCGGTGGATATCACTTACCATCAGGTGACTCATCTGCCCGTTTGCCATTATTTGCTATAAAAAAATACGCCTAAGAATCAACACCCAAAAGACGTTAACAATAAATACTAGTATATTTAATGGTTCGAGGATCAATTATTACAACATCGCGGACATCCCTAAAGCAAGATACTACTGTCATCAACATCATCATCATCATCAGCCATAGGACGTCCACTGCTGGACATAGGCCTCCCCCAAAGATTTCCAGATTGACCTGTTGGAAGCGGCCTGCATTACTGTCATAATAATAATAATAAATTATAATCACAAAATTGCCAAGTAAATTGTTTTTTATGCGATTCTCGGAAGTGTCCATGTACTTTATTTTATTTCAATTTAACATACTTATTATTAGCTACACAAAAAGTATTTTTTAAATGTTGTTGATTCTTAGGCTAAAACTGTATGACAGCTCCACAATGTCCAAGCAAATAGTGGCAGCAGAAGCAATTATCGTCCATAGTCTAGTGACAGCGAAGAAAGCGAGTGGCTGTGAACCGTGAGACGCTGGGTTCGATATCGAGGTAGGGCGAGGTGTTTAACACGATTTAATACTCGATCCCCCAAAGGGGGTTGATGTCAAAACAGCCGAATTTCTGAAACTTGGAAAAGTGTGTGCGCCGACCCCACATTTAGGTGTGATAAGGCAGGTGGAAGGAAAGAAATAGCAATATTTAAAACCGACTGCGAAGTGTCTATGCTCTTTTCTAAATAACTTTTAAAGCTCTACTAAAACTATTAACATTTCCCCACTCCATAGTTGAAAGCTGAGATCTATAGAGCGAACTTCGACAAAGTCTAAGTCAAAGTAACGAACTCAGTGAGGATTCTGACTCAGTCCGAGTCATTTTTTATAAGAAAATCTTTGCTTAGTATACAGATATATTAACTTAGATATATTAACAAAAGGAAATATAAAAAGTACCCTTAACCGACGCGAATGTATGAAGAGATTGATGAAAGTAGATGAAGCGAAAGTAGTGTGTCAGAATCGGGCGAAGTGGAAATCCATAGTCTCTGCCTACCCCTATGGGATACAGGCGTGATATTATGTATGTATGTAAAATCTTTGCTTAGTCTGTCTGTCATCTGTTTTTGTTGTGAAAAATGACTCGGACTAAGTCAAAGTTCGATATAACAATTCCAAATCCTCGCTGAGTTTGTTACTTTGACTTAGACTTAGTCGAAGTTCGCTCTATAGATCTCAGCTTTCAACTATGGAGTGGGGAAATGTTAATCGTTCAAATCGTACAATTTTCACCAAGAAAAAACACAGTTCTAGTACTTCAGCCTTGGTAGTTAAAACCAGTATAAAACCAAGGACACTCGTTTAGAACATTAATGAAGAAATTCTCGCTCTATAGATCTCAGCTTTCAACTATGGAGTGGGGAAATGTTAATCGTTCAAATCGTACAATTTTCACCAAGAAAAAACACAGTTCTAGTACTTCAGCCTTGGTAGTTAAAACCAGTATAAAACCAAGGACACTCGTTTAGAACATTAATGAAGAAATTCTCGCTCTATAGATCTCAGCTTTCAACTATGGAGTGGGGAAATGTTAATCGTTCAAATCGTACAATTTTCACCAAGAAAAAACACAGTTCTAGTACTTCAGCCTTGGTAGTTAAAACCAGTATAAAACCAAGGACACTCGTTTAGAACATTAATGAAGAAATTCTCGCTCTATAGATCTCAGCTTTCAACTATGGAGTGGGGAAATGTTAATCGTTCAAATCGTACAATTTTCACCAAGAAAAAACACAGTTCTAGTACTTCAGCCTTGGTAGTTAAAACCAGTATAAAACCAAGGACACTCGTTTAGAACATTAATGAAGAAATTCTCGCTCTATAGATCTCAGCTTTCAACTATGGAGTGGGGAAATGTTAATCGTTCAAATCGTACAATTTTCACCAAGAAAAAACACAGTTCTAGTACTTCAGCCTTGGTAGTTAAAACCAGTATAAAACCAAGGACACTCGTTTAGAACATTAATGAAGAAATTCCTTACTTTTTCTCATTTAGCGGCCACTCGTTTCGAGGCGAAACTTTTTTAATTTCAATAAAAAGAATCTTTCTTTGAGTATGTTTTGGATAATTTGAAAAGCCTTTTTGTTTCAATTGTGTTTTCACTTTTCGCTTGTTTTATGCGAGTACTAGTTTTGGTCGCGGTTACGCCATCGTGAGTCTGCCCCTTCATAAGAGTCTTCGGGGATGCATTTCCAAAAATCCTTTCTTAGTGCTCACCTACGTCATAAAAGGAAGCCGAGTGTAAAATTACTCGTTCCTAGCTCCAATAGTTTCGGCTGTACGTTGATACGTCAGTCAGTTTCTACTTTTATATATTACAGACTAACCCCTATATTCGTAATAATTTAGTAGAGCGTAATAAGACCGCAATAGTACGTTTCATAAAAATTGTATTCATAATCGTTCAATAGCGTTAAAATATTCTAACGTTCGATAGTGAAAACATGGCCGATTCCGATCAGCTGTTTTAAGTTTGATGTTCTTTCTTAATTATATTAATTTTGTTATAGTCTAGGACACCATCTAAGATTGATATATATATATTTTATTAATTGTTTGGAAACAATTAATAAAAAATATATAGCCAAGACTTCCTTCGAAGAGTTTATTTCGAAGCTTGCCAGAGATAAAAATAATATGTTTTCTGTAACCAGCAACATTGTATTCAATAAACATATATTAGTTCTCTTTTTCTAAACTAGGCAAAAGTAGGGTTATGCTTTTGATCAGACCAAGATTTCATTATGAATAAGTGGGTTAGATTACAGATAATAAAAGTAATTTATATACTATCCCACTGCTGGGCACGGGTCTCCTCTACTAATGAGAGGTGTTGGACCTTAGTCAACCGCGCTGGTTTAACGTGGATTAGTGGACTTCTCACACCATAGAGATTCTTGTGAAGACTTCTCAGGAATGCAGTTTTCCTCACGATTTTTTTTCCTTTAATTATTGTGCATTTATGTTAGTTGTTGTCCTTTTTGGTATGACAAATAAAATTTTCTTTCTCCTTTTCTTTCCGCCTCAGTGGCGTAGTTGTAATACGACTACCGTCCTGAGGTCTCGCGTTCGATCCCCTGGCCGGGGAAAGTGATAATGGGTTTTGCTATTCAGTATCAATCCGGAGTCTGGAATTTGTGCTCGATGTGACGATAGGCTCGCCCCCATCTGGGACGTAAATTGGCTCGAAATGTGGGTCGAATTCTTAAATTCGCTTCTGTCTACCCTTTCGAGTATAGCAAATAGACTTTTATATAACAAAGACTGGCTAACGAGCAGGTGGGTCACCTGATGGTATATGGTCTCTACCGCCCATAGACGCCGAAGAAACTAAAATAGTCGTGGGTGTTGCCAACCTAGAAGGAGGGAAATAGGCATTGGGTCACCAGAAATCTCACTCACCAAAATTGACGTGCATACCCTACAGACAAAGAAACACTGTGTACACTGACAGTTTGGTAAATAAAGAAAAATTCTCAACCAAAAATATAAATAATGCTCGACTTTTAAATCAACACGGGGCTAATAAATATAATGATAATGAAAAATGAAAACGATAAAATTTAAAAAATGAATTTTGGAAGTGTCTGTCCTATTCTGAACGCCTGTGCACGTGCCTGCTCACCAAACAAAACGCGACAGCAAGTGAAGCGACTTCACATCGATTTTCTGTGAAACAGTGGTATCAATCCGGTCGAGCTGGCCCATTCGTACTGTAGACGTATGTAGCTGTATATAGCGTGGCTCCATCACTCAAAAAAGATGAAAACGCTTAGCGAAAAATGATGTCAATAATTTATTTATTTATTTATTTATTTATTTAAAACACTTTATACATAATATGATATGTACAGGCGGACTTGATGCCTGAGGCATTTTCTACCAGTCAACCTTTGGGTGGTGCAGAGAATAAACAAGGCAGGTGTAAAAATTAATATAGAAAAGGAGAGGTGAAAGACATTGTAAATATAAAATTAATAATATTTTTAACAACAGTAAAATCGAAATAAAACTATTTTTATACGTTTCGAAGGCTTTGCAGTCTTCGTTGTCCTTTTAAGACTGCAAAGCCTTCGAAACATCGGGAATAAAAATTAAAAACCAAATCGTGATAAAATCCGTAAAAATAGTTTTATCTCAATGTATAACATTCGCGTAAACTTAAGAAACCAACAATAAAATCCAAATTATTCTGGCATATTCAAACGAAATATGTACGCTCCGCGATCAACATAACAATAAATGTTCCCCTTTTAACGGATAATCTGTTTCGAGCGAGAAGGGGCGGTTTATACCCTGTTGTTAATCCTGGCATCCAATTAATGCGGAACAATGAAATCCTATGACGGATGTTTGGCCAGTTCAGATTTTTATTAATGGCCGATCGATGGAAGTCGGGTGTTTTCCTAATTCCGGGCACACACCAACCGAACGAACGTTCGCGAATCTTAATACAGTTACAGTTTTCACTCGCCAAACAAAAGCTGTTTATCGGCGAGACGCGCATTTCCATAGAATAGGGAACTTGCATGTAATTTTCTTTTTAGTTCATTGTTAACAACTAGGTCTGGAATAAACACACCAAAAAGAAAAACATTAAAATATACACAAATCATTTAATTATCGCAAGTCAAAATATGACTTTCAAAACCCCGCGACAAAAAAGGACGTGACGTCACCGCGTAAAAATTGCTTTTTCTTGACATCTCAGTTGACACTGACGGCTACAATGACGTTTGAACCGCTATAATTGCCTATCGTTTAAAATTTCCCCATATCGAACAAAAATTTCCCCTAAAAGCTATTTCATTAAATAACGAAGTAAAAATAAGTTGCACTCTTGAATCATGAGCGGAGCGTTGGCAAAGTTACACGAAGAAAAGAATTTGGAAAGAGGAGGACCTTCGAAATCTCATTCATCAATCACTATACTAAACATAACAACTGTTTTCCGCAAAATTGGGAAAAACACCCCAACCTAGAAACACTGCCTAATGCAACGACGTCACTTGGGTTTTGCAATAACGTTCCATTATACGTAATTTCTAATTAAGATATTTTCTAAAATATCAAGTATTTTATCCTACAAATTTCATCATAACACATTTCAAGGTTTTCTTTACTGATTTATCAACACAATTGCTCGTTATAATTTTCGTGCAAGTTCCCCATTGTCTATAAGTGCGCGAATTCGATGCGCACTTATAGACATTTCTATGGAACCAAATAGTAGAGGTATTGCTCTAATACGAGTATTTCTTTTTTTCTGAATTTAATTTTGGCTTGTTAGAAACAGGTAGAGAAAGGAGAGGCAGTAGCTGCAGTTAATACTCTGTCCACGGACGTAAAAAAAGATGGACGGAGCGCTAGAAACATTAAAAGTGAAGCAGGGTTTTCGGCTCATTCGATCAGTCGCCGCCATTATGTGTCAATCAAATGGACCAAAAATCCTGCTTTACTCAATGTTCCTAGCGCTCTGGCCATCTTTTTTTTTACGTCCATGGCTCTGTCCAGGGAAAGTTATATTCGAAGAGTGTTATATCTATTGAATGTCGCCCACACAATGACGGTCAGTTCAAATCGAATGGAAACTTTTAATTAGTTCGACGCCGCTGCAATTACGTTTTGTGTGAATTTATGGGTTATTAGCATTCTATTTTGAATTAATTTGCAATTTAGATTTGAATTATGCTTTCCCTTGCAATTTTAGATTAGATGGGAATGAAATTATTGTGCTTTAATCACCCTATTTTATTAATTTGCAATTTGTATTTGAATCTCTGCAATGCTGCATCAAGAAGACATCTTTTGCGCTTTTTAACCGATTTCAAAAGAGGAGGTTATCAATTCGACTAATTTGTATGTAATATTGTTAGAATTGCACGATATTCGCATAATATGTTAGTCTATATAGGCTTCTGAACAGATTGCCGAACAGAGGTATGTTTAAATTATGTATGTTTGTCCACGTGTATCTCAGAAATTATAAATTGTATTGCGATGATTTTTTTTTTATTGGACTAGGTATTTTCCAAATTAGGAAATAGTGCAAGTTTCATCAAAATCGGTCCAGTAGTTTTGAAGATATGATAAAAAATAAATAAATAAATACACCCAACAGTCACACACGTAGTCCTGACCCACACTAGGTATAACCTGTATCGTGAGTGTCAGAGACTATGAGAGAATTTCGGTCTCACAACACCCAGACTTGAAACAAATATCTGTGGGCCTCACAAACATTTGTCTCAATGCATATGAACTTAAATGTGTGAAAATGGTAAAGTCGGTTTTAAGCTTTTATTAAACCTTTTTAAGGTCGTACTAGTGTCACGTTAACTCTTTAAATTTCGTATGCGCAAGTATTTAATTCCACAAGCATGTTTTCAAAACTGTGGCGACCCCCAGAGGGGCCGTGGCTACGTCCCCAGAGTCTCGCGAACACGTCGGCCAACGTCATTAAGGTACTTATCTATTCTTTACGATAGAGTTAAGGGAGTTAGCTGCAAAGGGTTTTTAAGTCCCTATGAAACTCGAAATGAATTTTCAATGTCAATTTTGGGTCGCAATGTCAGACTTCCTCCGACCTTTATCAAGTCGTCGGTCCACCTTGTAGGTGGACGTCCTACGCTCCGCTTGCCACGCTTCCAACAGGCCGATCTTGAAATCTTTGGGGGAGGCCTATGTTCAGCAGTGGATGTCCTGTGGCTGATGATGATGATGATGAATGTCAGAAATTTGAAAACTGTCTTAGACATTACGATCTTTCGTTTACAATGGAATAGTCTTCACTCTTGGTTGAGCTCCTGGAATTGTCAATATCCTTTAACGGTGGTATACATCTACCATCAGGTCCAGTGGCGTAACTAGGTGAGGCCCGGTGGGCCCCCGCCTACGGCCTCGGACTTGAAGGGATCTAGCGAAACCCCTTTAAATGCAGTAGTTCATTGAAATGTCACATTTTTTTGGGCTTAGCGTGCATTGGTCAGAGGACGCAAATTTATTTTTTAGATATGAAAGGGGGGTAAGTGGAAAGTTACATCCAAGTTTGTGTGGGGTTGCAACCCTTGTCCCACGGCCGCCATCTTGGAAAAAGGGGTGCAAAAGTAACTTTTATTCGTAGAACCATAAATGACTAAATAATTTGATTACTTTTACGCTTGAAAAAGTCGTCACTGTAAAAGCCTGTTTGTTTGGGGCCGGGCAGGATGGATTATATTGGGTAGATCTTGGGAACGAAAGAAAAGGGGCGTCGCTAATGCAATTTCGCCGACGTCTATATTAGTCCATGCTACGCCACTGATCGGGTGGGTCGTCTGCTCGTCTGCGTTGGTGCGCCAACTAAAAATAGGGGTGTCCTCATAACTTGTGTTATTCAGTGCTCTCTGCCAACCCTCATAGTATACAGGCGTTAATCGGAATACGACACCCGTTCCGTAATACTTTCATCAAAATTAGCAAATTTTGCTTTGTAAAATACTTTGTCGTTTAAAACTTTACAAAGCAAAATAATTTCGCCTTTTGTGCGGTTTTGTCTAAACAATGTCGGAATTTGAATAGGAATTTTGGAAGTCGTTTTTAGGGTCCCACAATTGTAAAATGAAATCCTCATAATTCCAACATTCCTACTGCATCAGTTTGTTTCTCCACCTGTACGTCAGTATGACATCATTTTACTCGGGATCTACATATGAGGACTGTAGAGGTATACCATAACATAAGCTCACGCCTGTATCCCCGAAGGGGTAGGCAGAGGTGCACTAGCGAAGTAGAACACCCACATTTCGCCGTGAACAGACATGTTGAAACGCTTTTTTAACGAACGTTGAAAAAGCTCTCGCGAGAATGAGGGCTTATTTAAAATTTTCAACGTGAATGTTCATCTCTACGGAACCTCATCTTTGTAAGAGACAGACCCTTGGAATGTTTTTTCGGATGAGAGAATTCCGTTCACTTCAATATTGACTAGGTAACCATAAATTGGAATCAAATGCCCTTCGGCCCTTCAGATTCGTTTTCACTTTCCTCTATCATCCATATTACTCCCAGAGGTTCCGTTCGAAGTGTTTCTTTATAACTCAATCAATTTTCACAGGCGCCCCCTTCATTCCAAAAGCGATCGATACCACTGACCTTTTGGAAAAAGCCTTTTTCTCGAGGGTTTTCCCGTCACAACAGCGTTCGAGTACCAGGCTCTCAGACGCGCTGCGGAGGTTTAATAACCGAGCGCAGTTTAAAGTGGCACAAGATGAGCACGAGACGAGGCTAAGTGATCACAATTTATGTTACAATTTTTTTTTCGCTTTTGTTTTCCTGGTATTATTCTTACTGTCAATAATTTTATTTTTAAAAAATACCAAAAATACTTTTAGCACTTTTTTGGCATTTCACGCTAGCAACTAAATCGAATTTAATGCCAAAAAAAAGTTTTTCTGGCGGGAATTCTGACGGTGTGGGTAAGCGACCACCCGTTTTAATGATTTCATATTATAATCTAAAGTTGTGCTTGTGGTTTAAATGTGTTGTGAATTTATGCGATAAACATCAACGAAGATGGTCAGTATGTAGAAGCTTATTGTCGGGTGGATGGGTCGACCATGTTCGATTCCTCCGCTGCGAGAAAATCGTCTAAAAAGCATCAAACTGGATGGAATTGACGCCAAAATTCCAGCAGGGCCTTGACATCGAACACAACCGATTTCATTGCACTTCCGAAAACTTAGATGTAAGAAACAACGTATAAAAAATAATAAAAAGTATACGTCTGAGGCTCAATTGCACCACTATTATTAACCTAGGGTTAGTCCTAACCGCAAGCTAAATTGACAGAAAATGTATGAATGACATGTAACTTAACTTGCGGTTAGGACTAACTCTAGGTTAATAATAGTGGTGCAATTGAGCCTTAAGGACATTGTATCCATGGCTATAAACAAGATAAAAAAATAATAAAAAAAAACTCATAACGACCGCAATTAAAATATTTCTAATCATGATGAAAAATCAAAAGGCTTTTCTCACGAATCACGTTTTGCGTATTAGTCTGTATTTATACAGTAAGATTAGGCTTGAGCCCATTCAATTGTGTAATAAATTCTGCTCAGAAAAATGCAATTCTACCGACCGTGGGCAACCGTCGAGAAGCGCAATATAAATCATTTTGACAAGGATTAAAAAACACAAAAGAGTTCGCATTTTGGAGGCTTTAGCCAAAACGATAACTGACGAATGTTTAACTTATATGCGTTGAAATTAAAAGCAATTACAATAAAGCTGAAATTGTGAGCAATATTATTTAATTATTCCGCGAAAATTAACCCCAGAACCATTGCAGAGCGTCTGCTAAATCGCTTGGGCCTTGAAATGAATTTGAGTCTACGGATTAATTTCATTACGAAGTAGGAATGACTGCTTGTGATACCGTCATTACGACGACGTGACGCCGTGAGGGAATCCCGAATCCTTTCTTGGAATATTCTTGAAGGATTTACTGGTTATAGGGGTTCTTACTTTTGAAGTTATTAGTCAAATTCAAATCATTTATTCTGCAAATAGGATATCTTATATCACTTTTACATGTCAGTTACGAGTATATATTGAAAAAATAATAGAAATAGTAACATGGTTTCTAACAATTGCAATAAACGTTGTCATTTTATTATTAGATTTTTTCGACCGTCTTCCAAAAAGGAGGAGGTCCTCAATTCGTCTGTATTTTTTTATGTATGTTATGCCGACATCTCCGCCAAATGTGGACCGATTTTCAAAATTCTTTTTGTTTTCGATAGAGCTTGTTTCAAGGGTGGTCCCATATAAATTTGGTCACGACCGGATTTGAAGTCGGTCTGTTAAGTTTTTAAACTTGTGATTATTGTTTTGTCGCCTCCATATCCTAGTAATTAGTAGTGCAGCGTAAATGGGATGAGGAGCGGGAGGTTCTGTATTCAAATTCCAACTAGACTGTCGAAGTTTTTTGTCATGATTTGGCCAGCCCATCCTCTTGGGAGGGTTAACATGAGGCCCTTGCCTACTTGATCCTCTAGCTGGTCGTAATAAATAAGCCGAATCCATTCTGCAACATGCTTAGATAATGGGAGTGGTATACAGAACCTCAGAAGAGATTTACTTCTGATCGGTTGATCCTACCTAACTACCTAACCACTGAAAAAAGACACAGTTTAGACAGTTACGTCTACAGTACGTTTTCTACAGCTCGACCGGTTTGATACCACTGTCTCACAAAAAAACCAACGTAAAGTGGCAGCTAGCTGTCGCGTTTAGTTCGGTGAGTGAGATTTCCGGTGGCCCAGTACCCCCTCTCTTTCCCAGTCCTTTTTCCCTCCCCTACCGTTCCCTCCATTTAGGTTAGTAACGCACCCATATTGTGTCGTGGGTGTCTATGGGCGGTGGAGTTCACTTACCATCAGGTGACCCATCTGCTCGTTTGCCAGTTTCTGTTATAAAAAATACATATTTATATAGATATATATACATACTAGCTTTTGCTCGCGGCTCCGCACGCGTATTTTGTAGGGCCAATGGAAAAATCTTTTGATTTGTCGATCCGTCCTGTCGTTTTAGTCTAAATATGGGCGACCCAGACATCGATTTTGAAGTAAATTGGACTAAAAACAAAGAAAAACAAATGGCGGCCACTTATGAGAGATTTGACAGCGGTTCTGTCATTCGGAACCACGGGGCGACTCAAATATCGATTTTGAAGTCAATCGGCCCAGAAACAAAGAAAAACAAAATGGCAGTCACTTTTGACAGGTTTGACAGCGGTTCTGTCGTTTGGAACCGCGGGGCGACTCAGATATCGATTTTGAAGTCAATCGGCCCAAAAACAAAGAAAAACAAAATGGCGGCCACTTTTGAGAGTTCTGAGAGCGGTTCTGTCGTTCGGAACCACGGGGTGACTCAGATATCGTTTTTGAAATCAATCGGCCCAAAAACAAAGAAAAACAAAATGGCGGCCACTTTCGATAGTTCTGACAGAGGTTCCGTCGTTCGGAACCACGGGGCGACCCAGATATCGATTTTGAAGTCAATCGGCCCAGAAACAAAGAAAAACAAAATGGCGGCCACTTTTGACAGTTCTGACAGCGGTTCTGTCGTTTGGAACCACGGGGCGACTCAGATATCGATTTTGAAGTCAATCGGCCCAAAAACAAAGAAAAACAAAATGGCGGCCACTTTTGACAGTTCTGACAGCGGTTCTGTCGTTCGGAACCACGGGGTGACTCAGATATCGATTTTGAAATCAATCGACCCAAAAACAAAGAAAAACAAAATGGCGGCCACTTTTGACAGTTCTGACAGCAGTTCTGTCATTCGGAACCACGGGGTGACTCAGATATCGATTTTGAAGTCAATCGGCCCAGAAACAAAGAAAAACAAAATGGCGGCCACTTTTGACAGTTCTGACAGCGGTTTTGTCGTTTGGACCCACGGGGCGACTCAGATATCGATTTTGAAGTCAATCGGCCCAAAAACAAAGAAACAAATTTTCAACCCCTATTTCATCCCTTTGTAGGATAAAAATATATCACACCCCATTTCTGTCCTTAGCGCTACTATCTATCTAACTATCCTCATACCAACTTTCTTAAAAATCCGTTCAGCGGTTTCTGGACTCCCATAAAAACTTTCATCCCCTATTTCATCCCATTAGGGGTTGATTTTAAAAAAGTAGCCTATTTGTGTCTTTGAACTCAAAGATGTCCACTATCACATGCCAAATTTCATAAAAATCCATTAATTAGACCTAAAATCCCCATATAAAATTTTCAACCCTTATTTCATCCCTTTAGGGGTTGATAAAATAAAATGAAGTACCCCATTTGTGTCCTTAGGGTCAAAAGTATCCTCATACCAAATTTCATCAAAATCCATTAAGCGGTTCCAAAATTCCCATACAAACTTCCATCCCCTATTTCATCCCTTTAGGGGTTGAATTAAAAAAAATAAAGTACCCTATGTCCGTCCTTGGGGTTCAAGGTACCCACATACCAAATTTCATCAAAATCGGTTCAGCGGTTTAGACGTGAAAACGCCACAGACAGACAGACAGACAGACAGAGTTACTTTCGCTTTTATTATTTAGTAAGGATGTACATAAATTTTTTTAATGAAACCACTCGGCAAATTGGAAAAAGCTCTGCAGTTTAGTTTTGTGGGCGCATCAAAAGCTCTACATTCGGCAAAGCTTTCAAAGCTGTCGCTTTGTGACACAATGTCGAGAGCTTTCAGACCAACCAGAGCACTCTCACAACGTCCGACTTAAGCCTTATGTGATGAAAAAATCATCACTAAATTACATATAGGTATGTAGGCCGTGTATGAGAGGCCGCGGGTTCGATTCCCGCACGAGATAAACGATCATATCGCCCACAGATGGTTGTTTCAGGTTTAAGTGTTGAGACCGAAAGTTGCTCGTAAAATATAATGATAATGATACTAACGACAAAATACTCGTAACTTAGTGTGGGTTCAGACACCAGGACTATGTGACTGTTAGAGTCTGGCTATTGAAAGTTAAAACTGGAATTATTAGCAAAGTTTTCACATGGCAATATTTAAAGTGCTCAACGTTCAGAAATTTCCCTTGATGTCAGGACATTTTTTGTAGTAAAAATATGGGAAAAGTTATCATAATGAAATACATCTTTTACCTGATTATATGATTTATTTTATTTCTTAACTAGGCGTAGCTGTGTAGATTAGAGATTGTGCACGACATGTCGATTATTGGTTTTCTTAAGCAATTCGAGTAAAAATGTTTTTCTATATACTGTTATATATGTATGTAGTTATACATTCTAATAAACAAAAAATATTTCGAAAAAAATTTGCAATAGAATTTACATTTAGGGAATTTTCTCAAAAACGGGGAATCTAAAGCAGTCATTGGCAACACTGATATGTTTAAAAGATGGCTGCGTGTAATGGCGTAATGGGGTTCCTTTACTGATACTTTTTAAATTTGCCGCGCTTTGAGTATCAACTTTCAGTAGCTAGACATTTTCTTTCAAACCTGCCCTTATCCTACATTAATGTGGGGTCGGCGCAACACACTTTTCCAAGCATGTTGCAGAAAGGATTTGGCTTAGTTTTTACGACCGGCTGCCTGCCTAACGTCAACCCTCTCTGAGGGATTTTCAGTAGCTAGACTATATTATATTAATTTATGGAGATAAAAAATATTTATCTGTCATCGAAACTTTAGACAGCGTCAATAGTTTACGAGTAGTGTAGGGCGGTCATTTTTATACCTCTAAGCATCAATATAATATACCCTAGATGCACAGTTCTTTGCAAATATTGTCCTAAAAAGTGGTCTCAGGAACAAAACAAAGAAAAAGATCACAAGTTCTAATTCAATCAACACAAATATAACCCTATACACGTGTTATAAAGTAGCTTTTTAAACTAAATGATCAAGCGTTCTTAAATTCGAATATTCAAATTTAGAATTCTATCGGCGTCCAATTGTAGGGAAAAGGATTGCTTAAGCACTTCTTTGCTGTCCCATTTTCCGAGCGTCAACTGTGCATCTAGGTAAATAATATATCGATGTCTCTAAGGAATAATTAAAAGAGTTCCGTTTTTACTATTTGGCTAGGGAACCTGATAACCTTTCTAATACGATTTAAAGGTAGAGTATAGATTTTAAACTACCCCCTTGAGGGCCTATTCGACCCTTCGGATACACGCTTAGGTACGGTGAATTATATCGGGTGTCGATAACTGCCTCGAAGGGTTGCCTTATCTGTAAAGCGTATTGTGCGAGGCAGTTTATTAAGGGTCTATTGTACCTATATGAATAATAATACTAGCTATTCCCTCGACTTTTAAACACATATACAAGGTGTTTCATAAAGTTGGTACCAATAACAAATCCATATACAAGGAGAACGATTAAAAAATAAAAAAATAAATATTTTTAAAAAAAATTATCAAGCATGGGAGTTTTAAAATCAGAATTCGATATATAAATCGTCGCAATAAGAATAGGAATGGCTTTGTATGTATTAAAAATATTTAATTACCACATAGATGGTTCGCAGCTGATCCAATGAAAGAAGATTTTCGTCACAAATCCAAGTTTCCATTATTCAATAATTACAAGTTTAAAAACTTAACTGACCGACTTTCAATTTACCGATCGTGATCAAATTTATATGGGACTAGCCTTGAAATTAGCTCTATCGAACACAAAAATAATTTTGAAAATCGGTCCACATTCGGCGGAGATATCGAGTGATATACATTAAAAAAGAAAAAAAAAGACTAATTGAGAACCTCCTCCTTTTGTGGAAGTCGATCGAAAACTATTAGCCTTACGAATTTTTCAACTTTACTGCTATATTGCTAGCCATCCTCTCTTTAACTATAGTTATTATTGATACCAACTTTAAGAACCACGCTGTATACATAGGCTCACGCCTGTATCTCCGATGGGGTAGACAGAGGCGAAAGAGAACTAGAACACCCACATTTCGCCGAGCTCATTTCCGTCCCATTATGTTATAGCCATATCGGATCGCGCTGTCTTTTAGGATAAAATATTTTTGTATACAAAGTTTCCCATATCCCATTCTTTCCATCTGTCGTTTTACCTTACTATGAGGTTGGTGCAACACACTTTTCAAGCAGTTTCAAAAAGGATTTGACTTCGTTTTTACGACTGGATACCTACCTGACTGCTCGTTTGCCACTAGTTTAACAGAAGAAATAGTAACGAAGATTGGGATGGAATATTGCGGCGGTTTGGCCATGTAGAGAGGATGCATTGAAAAGAGATTGACAAAAATTTATATGGCAAGTGTGAATGGTAGAGTTAGAAGGGGAAGACCTCATCGAATATTATTTTAACAAGTTAGAGAAGTATTCATAATAATATTCATAATAACTTTGTAGAGCGTAACTGGACTGCAATAGTGCGTTTCATAAAAATTGTATTCATAATCGTTCAATAGTGTTAAAACGTTTCAACGTTCGATAGTGAAAATATGGCCGATTCCGATCAGCTGTTTCAAGTTTAATGTTCTTTCTTAATTACATTAATTTTGTTATAGTCTAGGACCCCATCTAAGATATAAATATATTATTGATTGTTTCCAGCCAAGACTGCCTATTTGTTGCAAAGCTTGCCAGAGATAAAAATAATGTTTTTATCTGTAACCAGCAACATTGTATTCGATAAACATATTTTAGTTCTCTTTTAGCTAAAGTAGGCAAAAGTAGGGTTATGCTTTCGATAAGATCAAGATTTCATTATGGATAAGGGGATACACTCTAGAAAGGTCTAGTTAGAAGTGAGTAAGATCACGTCAAGTGGACCCCCCATTTACCACTTGATCATAAAAATTTAATCTATATATATTTCTCATAAGTACTTATGATGGAAAAATGATCCCCCCAAACGATTTTTAAAAATTTTGATTTTAACAACATTTTTTTTAGAATGAAAATTTTAAGCACTTTTAATTAAAAAATTGATTAAAAATCAACCGTAAGAGATAAATTCATGAAATTTTCAGCATCCATGGTCAAATGTCTATACTTTAAGAATATATTAAGGACTTAAGATTATTTGTTTATTTTCGTATTGTTAACTAACTTTTAATTTAACAAATGAAAATTTAACTCATTTCTTGGTAAAAAAATGCATTTTTTTTTCATCGGTCACATGCTTTACTCATTTAAGTTTAAGATTCCGGAAGAAAATTTCACTGCTCGCCATTAGTTTAAACAAAATGAATTTATTTATGACAGCGCGCCAGCCGCCGAGCGCTGTGGAAGCGCCGCGCTACCGAGCGTCTCGTACTGCATACACACCCAAAGTTCTTTTAAAAAAATGAATTTTGCTTTCTGTACGATTAAAGATCATGAGGTACATGAAAAAAAATACCAACCACGATGCGAACGCTTAACTACAAAAAAGTAAAAAAAAAAAAGTTAAAGTTAAAAGTTAGTTAACAATACGAAAATAAACAAATAATCTTAAGTCGTTAATATATGTATAGACATTTGACCATGGATGCTGAAAATTTCATGAATTTATCTCTTACAGTTGATTTTTAAACCATTTTTTTAATAATAATGCTTAAAATTTTCATTGTAAAAAAATGTTGTTAAAATCAAAATTTTTAAAAATCGTTTGGAGGATCATTTTTCCATCATAAGTACTTATGAAAAATATATATAGATTAAATTTTTATGATCAAGTGGTAAATGGGGGGTCCACTTGACGTGATCTTACTCAAGTACCCTAAATAAATAAACCGACGTTCATGATATGTAATAAGACTGAATAAATAAAAAAGTAACACCCAACAGTCACATACATAGTCCTGACCCCACACTAAGATCGAGTCTTGTGTCGTGGGCATCAGGAACTACGAGAGACTTTTGGTCTCAGAACACCCAGACCCGAAACAAATATCTGTGGGCCACACAGACATTTGTCTCAGTGCGGGAATCGAACCCGCGACCTCACGTTTCATAGCCGGTTACTTACCCGCTGTGCCACGGACGCTGTCATGAGGGAAAAGAATCTTAGGAAGTGGAAATCCGTTGGGAAAGAGGCGTTAGTCTATATATTATGTAGCAAATATAAACTATGATAACGTCATCAGATATACCTTTTCCTTCAGTATTACAAATTACCTCGCCCACGTTATGCAGCTTTGCATAGAGCTATTTATAAAATTCAAGTCGATATCTCCCACGCTCAAACGCTTTGTATCGAGTAAGCCATTTTTGTTTATTCTGATATCGTGCGAGGTTACAGTGGAAATGTTATGTACAATAATATTTTCGCCTTAGTCTATTGGCATTGTACATGAGCTATGAACCGGGAGGTCTTGGGTTCCAATCTCATGTTGGAAAAGTGGTTTTCATATGATTTCTTAGGTTTACGCGAATATTATTCATTGAAATACAATGATTTTTACGGATTCTATCACGATTTAATTTTTTTTTTTCATTTACTGATTTTACTATTTTTTAATTTTTATACATTGAAATAAAACAATTTTTACGGATTCTATCACGATTAAGTTTTATATTGCAAAGCCTTCGAAACGTCGGGAATAAAAATTAAAACCAAATCGTAAAAATAGTTTTATTTCAATTCTCTTAATTTTTTTATCACGATTTGGTTTTAATTTTTTGTGTGGTTTTACTAACACGTGTTATCCGGGACAAGTTTCCTCAGATGTAATTGATGTTAGGGTGGTTGAATCCTTTCTGCAATGTTTATTTATATAATTTGGCAGAAGACTTATTTATTTATTTATTTCAATTAGCACTACCACATCATACATATTAATCATAAAAGAAAAGAACAAAACTTAAATAATACAATCCATTCCAATATGTATGACAAGACTTACGGACTAATAATGTGCTTGAAAAGTGTGTTGTTGTTGTGGGATATGGGCCGGTAGAAAGAAAGTTGTAGAGCCATGCTCCGAGTGGTAGAGTCACGCTGTAGACAGTAACATCTACAGCACCAATGGGCCGGCTCGACCGGTTGGACACCACTGTATCACAGAAAACCGACGTAAAGTGACAGCTTGCTGTCGCGTTTTTTTCGATGAGTGATATTTCCGGTGGCCCATTTCCCCCCTCCCCTTTCCTATTCATTTTCCCTCCCATTCCATTCCCTACTTTTAGGTTGGCAACGCACCCATGATTGTTTTTGTGTCTTGGGTATCTATGGTCGGTGGAGATCATTTACCATCAGGTGACCCATCTGCTCGTTTGCCAGTCTCTGCTATAAAATACTTAATGATTCCGTCGACACCACATTTACCAGCATGTCCAAATCCCTCACATTACTAAGCTAAGTGTGATGGATCAGTGCTCCCGACTTTACGACTCAAGCTATAAACCCAGTTAGTACTGCTTTAGATGGATAAAGGATTTTGTTCCGATCTTAAATTCGAGGATTGACCTCTTGTATTTTTTTGTAGTTGTATGCGTGTGATATGACTATGAGGTCTGAGGTTTGATACCCGGGTCGGGTAACGTGATATTGATTTATTTTGCAGACACTGGCAAACGAGGAGATGGATCACCTAATGGTAAGTGATCTCCATCACCCATAGACATCCAAAACAAGAAAGTCATGGATGCGTTGCCAACCTAAAATGAGGGAAATAGGGATTGGGAAAAGAAGGGGGATAATTGGGCCACCGGAAATCTCACTCACCGAACGAAACGCGACAGCGAGCCGCCACTTTACGTCGGTTTTCTGTGAGACAGTGGTATTAAACTGGTTTAGTTGGCCCAATCATGCTGTAGACGTAACTGTCTATAGCGTGGCTCTACCATTCAAAAAGTATTTCTGCTCATCTTTTGGAGCCCATATGGTAGTAGGCTCGCCCCCTAGCACGTGTGGGGAGGAAATAATCTCGGCGAAATGTAGGTTTTCTTGTTCTCTAGTACGCCTTTGCGTACGACTTCATGGATAAGATCGAATCGGGAGATCGAAAGTCTCTCGTAGTTTCTGATACCCACGATACAGGTAACTAGTGTGGGTTCAGGACTATGTGTATGACTGTTGGATGCATTTATTACCTTAGTTATTGGCACTCCAAACTAAATTACAGTCCAATAGCAAACTTACAAACTTACATAAAATGATATAATATAAAATGTGCACAATCGCTTCGAAGATTTTGGAAGAATATTTTATTTTTAAAGTACATTAATATTTAAGTAGAGAAGTTGAAATCCGTCCGTGCGCCATCTTGTCGCCTCGTAAGATTTAATATACGGAAACTAGCGGTTAGCGGATTTTGTCTTTTTAAATATGGCTTTTTAAGTGAAAATTTTAGGCCCTTTTATATTAAGTGGTAGAGCCACGCTGTAGATAGTAACGTCTACAGCACGAATGGGCCGGCTCGATCGGTTTGTCACCACTGTATCACAGAAAACCGACGTAAAGTGGCAGCTTGCTGTCGCGTTTCGTTCGGTGAGTGACATTTCCGGTGGCCCATTTCTCTCCTCCCTTTCCCATTCCCTTTTCTCTCCTCTTTTATTTCCTCCTTTTAGGTTGGTAACGCATCCATGTTTCTTTTGGTGTCTTGGGTGTCTATGGGCGGTGAAGATCACTTACCATCAGGTGACCCATCTGTTCGTTTGCCAGTCTCTGCTATATAAAAAGGCGCGCTGATCACGTTATTTTGTGGGTGTTGAATGAGATTGAGCCGTCACGCTTGGCTATGAAAATCATTTTTTTTTCTAATTCAAATTCATATAATTTATTCCGAAAATAGGATATAATTCTCTATACATGTCATTTATATGTTTAAAAATAACGACGTCGTTTCGTGGCTATCACAGTTAAGGAAATGCCGAAACAAACTCAAGGGTTATCGCTTCTTTTAATGTCCAAATAATAGTTAACGTTGAGATGCAAGTGGAATGCATGGCATGAAATGCGTTTTGTAAGAACATTCATAGCAGTGAAGATTTTTAATCTGTGACATGAGTAGGCACTTAATAAGTTCAAGATGGTATCTTATTTCAGTCTTGGGATAACTTGACTATAATATCTGTTTCGATACCTTAGTCGACTTTATCCGCAGTACCGTTACATAGCCGAGCGTGACTGCCGAGTCTCATTCAATCACCCATAAAATAATGCGCGCTCAAAAAAATGTTCACTTAAAAAATTGTAAACCATTATAATTCTGCTCCTGTCACCGTGTCCGCACCCTTCAACAGATTGCTCAAAGTTTTTGTATTAACGGACGTCGGCCGGACCGGGCCCTTATTCATGCTATCTTCACAAGACGTGCCTAAGGGTCGACGTAAAGGGATCTGGGACACTAAAGTATGTTAGCGTACAATGCTTTGCATTAAATAGGCGAGAGAGGCAAAATTGTAATGCGTGAACGCTTTTCTCAGCTGACACCTTGGTCCATATGAATGCGGCACTACTCGGAAATGTCGACCGCACATGCGATTTTTTTCATTACTCATAATTTCTTCTTCTGAATATAGAAAAGGTGGTTAAGTTGCTATTTAAGTAACAAAATAATAAATAAAGAAATAACTATTGTAATATTAATATTAAAAAAACTAACTACCCGAACAGATTTTAAGCCTATCATATGCCTATTATATGACTGCCTCGGTGGCGTGGTGGTATTTCGGTACGACTACGGTTCTGAGGTCTCGGGTTCGATCCCCGGGTCGGGCGAAGTGATATTGGATTTTTCCGTATCAGCCCGGAGTCTGGAATTTGTGCCCGATATGGCGATAGGCTCGCCCCCTATCACATCTGGGACGGAACTAAGCTCGGTGAAATGTGGGTGTTCTAGTTCGCTAGTACGCCTCTGCCTACCCCTTCGGGGATACAGGCGTGAGCTTATGCATATGCCTAAAAGTCCAAAAAAACGGTGTGTGCAAGAACACACGACAGAACTGAATCTGCATCAAGGAGATGCGACTCGAGCCGACTTTACCCCAACGAGCGTTACATAGCCGAGCGTGACGTCTCTCATTCATTCATAACAAAAGCGCCAGCGCCGCCTCTCGAAAAAAAAATAGTTTCTTTCACTTCAAAATTCCCCCAGAACTGAAAAAAATAGCTGCAACACGAATCCAAGTACCAGGCAATCATGAATTCAAAATAGTCAACGCGCAATATCCGTTTAGGCGCGACGAAATTGTCCACTCCGGAGCGAAATTAAATTGTACCGGGGGTAAACATTGTCAGTAATTTCGACATTTCATCAACTAATGGTTGGTAAAGTAAATTGTAATGGGATTTCTGTCGTATTTACTTTCCCATCAACCGCAATTGCCGTGTTTTTTATAATTGATATATTTTAATAGAACCTTAAAATCGCCTAACATATATTTATAGTAGAATTGCTAATTAAACGGAGTAAACTGACATTTTGAATGTTGCCACTTTTTCATGGAATTAAATAGTGCTGCGGTAAAAAGATCAAGATTACTTAAACATTTCAATTCAGTGAACCATTTCATTCTTTCATTTTCTAAAGTCCGACTCAAAGTCGTAATTCCTGCTTAATGTGTAATTAGTACTGCATGTGTATTAAATTATACTCATAGTAAATTACTGCATGCTAACTTATGACATGTCTACTGGAATTATATTCATAGTTAATTATAAACAAAACTTACAAAAGCTATGGATGTGCGGAACGTAATTTTTCTCAAATAATAAAAGTACCTAATATTTATAATTTTCATCGTTATCATTTCGCGTGTCTGTTGTGATTATTAACGCAAAATTATTTACACAGACATTTAGTCGACGGCTAAAATTTTTAAAAATACGCGATAAAATTGTAATTTTGCAAGCTGGTGCTAAGTTATTGTTTCTATGAATGACAAAAATTTAACTATATCAAACACTACGTTTTGTAAGTAAGTAACATTATTTTGGAAAGCGACATTTCGATTAGTTTACTCCAGAAACAGCCTCCGTGTAGCCGGCTGTGAAACGTGAGGTCGCGGGTTCGATTCCCGCACCGAGACAAATGTCTGTGTGGCCCACAGATAATTGTTTCGGGTCTGGGTGTTGTGAAACCAAAAGTCTCTCGTAGTTTCTGATACCCACGATACAGGTTACACCTACCTACCCTTCTTGGTCTAGTGGCAGCACATATGGGCTGTGGACCGGGAGGTCCTGGGTTCGATTCCCAGATCAGACAAAACTATTTTTCTAAACCCTCCCACTACAAAACGTCAGAAAGGATGTAATGTATGGAACCTTAGATTAATGACAAGCGACTTGTGGTCACATGGAATGATGGAACCAGTGACTGAACTATAGGGTGACAACAAGGCTGGCAACGGGCCCCTGGCTGGAGAGGGCCCCTAGCCCGAGGTGCCGTGAACTTATGTTATATTTTTGATTATTTCAGTGATTTATTAAAATTCAATTACAATTACCACTGCCTCACAGAAACCGACGTAAAGTGGCAGCTTGCTATCGCGTTTCGTTCGGTGAGTGAGATTTCCGGTGGCCCATTTCCCCCTTGTTTTTCCCCTTTCCCAATCCCTTTTTCCCTCCCCTTCCATTTCCTCCTTTCAGGTTGGCAACGCATCCATGATTATTTTTGTGTCTTGGGTGTTTATGGGCGGTGGAGATCACTTACCATCAGGTGACCCATCTGCTCGTTTACCAGTCTCTGGTATAAAAAAAAACACGTGATGATTTCTACGGGGGCCTTATCCAATGAATTTGCCACGGGCCTCAGATGGTATAGTTACGCCTCTGCATGGAACCTTAAAAATTTTTAGGCCACGCTTAAGCACATTAAGTAGTGGAATGTTGTATAGTGTGGGCACTGGGCAGGTGATATTGAATAAGTAATGGTGAGACGATCGATACGTGTGTACGCGCCCTAATAATAGACCTGCTTTTATATACACCGCGTAATAACACCGTGGGATTTCAAGCTTGAAGACATCAGTCGATACCAGCGGACTGAGCAGGAAAGTTTCTGACAACCGTAAATGTATTCGAACTCGATGCGCGTCTATGAAATTTGTATGAAATATTAACCAAACGTCATCAGTGCGCAGCGAACTCGAATACATTTACATTTACATTAGTTTCTCGTGCTCGGGCTACTGTATTCCTGAGGTAGGCGGACATGCAACTTTTTTTATAATAATAATATCATCATTATTGTCCCGATAGTCGTTAAAGAGCCTCGACCAACACCTTAAGAAGCTCTCAATCGGGCGTTGGGTCAAGAGCCAGATACAGAAGGCAGTGTTATTGGACACGGCACGCATTGTGAGGCGGTTCCTTACTCTGAGACCCTAACCGCCGGTGGCTTGGGTCTCAAGCCTCGTCATCGGGAGGGTGATATTTTTTTTTAATATTTTTAAATGTGTTTTTTTATATTACTTATATTTAAAAATGTAAAAAAAAGATAAATTTAAATAAATGAGAAATAATAATATTAACACCCAACTGTCACATACATAGCCCTGACCCCATACTAAGATCGTGTCTAATGTCGTGGGTATCAAGAACTACGAGAGACTTTCAGTCTCACAACACGCAGACCCGAAACAAATATTTGTGCGCCACACAAACATTTGTTTCGGTGCGGGGATCGAACCCGCGGTCTCTCGTTCACAGCCGGCTGCGCCACGAGGCGATTATCTTACGTGATTTTTAAACATTCACAAAACATTATAGGGTGTAAATAATTGTAATAATCGCCCTCGCATTGTAATAAGTAGTTGATGGCGGTACTGAAAATTGAGATCAATTTTTTTGTATAGAAACATCAATCGATAGCCCCTGGATATAAATAATCCAACTTCGACGTGTGATACTTCCAGCTGGATTTGAATACTCTCCTCACACATCTTACCACGTAGTAATAAATATGAATACCGCGTGGAATTTAAATATACCGTATACTGAATAATTCCATACAAATCTATCCATTGCATGTTGTTTACATGCAATGCAATCAGAACGGTATGCAAGCCAAACAGGTGCCGTATGTGGGTATGCACTATTTTTGCTCTCTGTATTTCTGTATGGTGATTTCTTTTTTTCAATTACACTACACCAACCTGCCTAGGATATACAAATACAAATACAAATAATTTATTGAGTACCAAAAACATAGTTATGACAATAGTAGTAGAGCAACGGTCCCCGCACTAGGCACACCTGTATCGCGGGAGACCAGACAGGTTTACAGAGTGTTATTATCATGTAGAGCTAGAGTGAGCGTAACGAGCATCTTAAAAATGGGATAGCGACCATTGATGTAACGTATCAATGATAGCAAAAAATCTGAAAAACTTATAATTAATTAAAGAAAAAGAACGATAGTAAGTAGTAAGATAAGAAGATATATACTATAAATAGTAGTTATAAGAGAAGTATATAAAAAGAAAATTAAGAATGTTATGAGCAAGATGTTCAAGAATGGAGAATATTCATGTTAAGATTATCGAACAGTTATACAGGATTTGTCAAAAGTAGTTCTGTGTCGGAATAATTTAGGGTCAGAAGGTATTTTTTAAGTTTATTTTTAGTTTCGCTGTAGTTAAGGTGGTAAACGGAGCAAACAGTATTTATTTTATTATAAATTCTTGGAAATGCAAAATAGCTAAACCATTTGCAAAAAGAAGTGTTCACTCTGGGTATGATTATTTTTGGACGACGGATATATCTCGATAACCGACTGGAGAGATATTGTCTACTATATACTTTCTTTCTACCTGCCCCTATCCCACCTTAATGTGGTGACGGCGCAACATACTTTTTCAAGTATCTCGCAGAAATTATTTGGATTAATTTTACGACCGGCTGCCTGTCTGACGTCAACCCCCTCTGAGGGATCCAGTCAATTTGTTTTGCCCGATCTGGGAATCGAACCCAGGACCTCCCGGTCCCCAGACCATACATGCTGCCACTAGACCAAGGAGGCGACTGTTGTCTACTATAGTAGGATTGTCAATAAAACGGAGTAAACTGACATTTCGAATGTTGCCACTTATTCATGAAATTTAAATAGTGCTGCGTTAAAACGATCAAGATCATTGAAACGTCTTAATTTAGTGAACTATATCATTCTTTTATTTAAAAAAAAATCCAACTCAAAGTTGTAATTCCTGCCTAAATGTAGAAAGGATGGATGAAAGGAGGTTGACAAAGAAAGAAGAAGAAAGAAAGAAAGGAACTTTATTTAGCTAACAGAAAAGCTAATAAATATGGCAAGTGTGAATTGTAGACTTGGAAGGGGAAGACTTCATCGAACATTCTCTGACCAAGTCATACTCGAGATATACTCGAGAAAGGTCAAGTAAAAGTACCCTAAACCGACGTGCATGCATAAAAAATGTAGTGAGACTGAATGAGGCGAAAGAGGTGTGTAAGGATCGTAGCAAGTGGAAATCCGTTATCTCTACCTACCCCTATGGGAAAAAGGCATGAGTCATGTATATATGTATGTAAAAGAACATCTTAGTGTGGAGACAGAACTATTTAAGTCTATAGTGACACTTTATACGTTATCCCTCGAGCTACATATTATGCAATTTTTTTTTTTATAGCAGAGATTGGCAAACAAGCAGATGGGTCACCTGATGGAAAGTGATCTCCACAGCCCATAGACACCCAAAACACAAAAAAAAATCATGGGTGCGTTGCCAACCTAAAAGGAGGGCATGGAAGGGGAAAGAAAAGGGATTGGGAAAGGGAGTGGAGAAATGGGCCACCGGAAATTTCACTCACCGAACGAAACGCGACAGCAAGTTGGCACTTTACATCGGTTTTCTGAGACAGTGGAATCTAACCGGTCGAGCCGGCCCATTCGTGCTATAGACGTTACATCATATTTCCCTTTGTAATTTAAAGATATAAATTGTATTCCTTTGGTTCATTGTCAAGATGTGGGTATAGACGAGCGTTGTTCATTTCAAGCCATTAAAAAGAACTAAGATGAACGAATGTCTTTGACAGCACAAGGGTAAGGTCTGACCTCTATTTCAAGGTCGCTTCGACTAAGACCCCGATGCACGTGTGACCTCATTTGTCAACTTGACGACAGGCAAGTTTTATCGTCCATGCACAAGGAAATGCAAAAAGTATCGTTAAAATGCCATTAAAATGGTGGCTCTACATTAACTATGTCCATTCTTGGATGGTGAAAGTAGCTTTAGAAAAAAACGGTAGTACTTTTCAGAATAATTTATTTAGTAACTTCGGCACTTTCACATGTTTTAGCACTTTTAAATTATTATTTAAGTAGCTGTTCTTTAACCTTAGAACTTTTATCTCATCAATATGATATACCCTAGATGTACAGTTCTTTGCAAATATCTTCCTAAAAAGTGGTCTCAGGAATAAAACAAAGAAAAAGGTCACAAGTTCTAATGAAATCAAAACGACTAAAACCCTATGCACGTGTTATAAAGAAGCTTTTTAAACGAATTGAGCAAGTGTTCTTAAATTAGAATTTTGAAATTTAGAATTCTATCGGCTTCTAACTGTAGGCAAAAGGAGTGCTTATGCACTCCCTTGCTGTCCCATTTTCCGAGCGTCAACTGTGCATCTAGGTAAATAATTTATCAATGTTTTATCCCGATAAAAGTAGCCTATGTGTTATGATAATTTATGTCTAATTAACATCGATATCAAAGTCATCGATATATTATTTACCTAGATGCACAGTTGACGCTCGGAAAATGGGACAGCAAAGAAGTGCCGTCGATAGAATTCTAAATTTCAAAATTCAAATTAAAGAACGCTTGCACATTTCGTTTAAAAACCTACTTATAACATGTGCTTAGGGTTATATTTGTGTTGATTTAATTACAACTTGTGATAGTTTTTTTGTTTTATTTCTGATACCACTTTTTTTGAGGATATTTGCAAAGACCTGTGCATCTAGGGTATAACATATTGATGCTAATTAACTGCGAAATTTCATCAAAATCAGTTTTTGTAGATTTTGCATGGAAGAGTAACACACACACACACGCACACACCCATACTCACCAACTTTCACCTTTATAATATTAGTAGCAATTTGATATATTAATGTGGGTGTTCTAGTACGCTAGAGCGCCTCTGCCTACCCTTTCGGGGATGCAGGCGTGAGCTTATGTTATGTTTATGTAGAAATTCGATATATCATTAAAATATCCCACACCATTTCAACTTTACATCCCAGATAGTATACAAGGCTTCTTGTAAACCGATAAGACATACGATGTTCATTATAACCCCTCTACCCCCACCCTAAGTCCCTCCCCAGTCCCTAATGAACATTGGCTGCACTCAGCTCACTTTACACTTTACACAGACCACTCAGCGTTCCTCAGATAAATCTTTCAAGTTTATAAGAGCTTTTATCTCCGCCCTATCGCTTACAATGTTGACATTGATGTTGTATCTCAGGATTCGAATAATAGATGGCGTTTAATAATTCTGTTTACAGGACTAAGCTCTATAGTGCTTTGAAGAACTTATCCATTTTCGACCGATTTTCCAAAAAGGAGGAGGTCCTCAATTTTTTATGTATGTTACGCGATATTTCCGCCAAATGTGGATCGAATATCAAAATTATGTGTTCGAAGGTGCTTATTTCAAGGGTGGTCCCATATAAATTTGGTCACGATCAGATTGGAAGTCGGTCCGTTAAGTTTTTAAACTTGTGATTATCTTTATTACTTCACCTACCCTTATTACACCTCAGTGTGGGGTCAGCGCATGTTTTTGAAGCATGGGCCATCAATATATTATACCCTAGATGCACAGTTCTTTGCAAATATCCTCCTAAAAAGTGGTCTCAGAAATAAAACAAAGAAAACGATCACAAGTTGTAATTAAATCAACACAAATATAACCCTAAGCACGTGTTATAAAGTAGGTTTTTAAACGAAATGAGCAAGCGTTCTTTAATTTGAATTTTGAAATTTAGAATTCTATCGACGTCCGACTGTAGGCAAAACGAGTGCTTAAGCACTTCTTTGCTGTCCCATTTTCCGAACGTCAACTGTGCATCTAGATAAATAATATATCGATGGCATGGGCAGATAGAAAAAAATACTTAGAATGTTCCGAGAAAATATTCTCAATTTTTTTAAAGATAATGCAATCAGGTAAGTTAAAGTAGATGTAATTTGTATTCAGTATTTTTTGGCTCGTTTCCAAAACAATGGCTTCCGTACCACCATACAAAGAATACCATAAATCAATGCTAACTGTGATTTATTCAGAATTTTTTTAATGTTTGTAGTCGCCAAATGTGTCCACTACGATGGCGAAGAGTCAGTATCGATTCTTACCGGCTTATCTTTTACGGGTTTACAGACAAATAGCTTCATTGAATTTGTCATTCAATTATTTAAACCACGTTGTAGCTAATTATGTGTGGCTTCAATAGGCCAGCTCGACCGGTTCGATACCACTGTGCCAGAGATGTAACATGGCAGCTCGCTGTCGCTCGGTAAATTGTACCAATTTTTTAAAATTAATATTATATGAAATTATATATAGCACAGAAATAATAATATATAATAAATACACCCAACAGTCACACACCTAGTCCTGACCCCACACTAGGTATAACCTGTATCGTGGGTGTCAGAGACTATGAGAGACGCACGGTCTCACAACACCCAGACTTGAAATAAATATCTGTGGGTCACACAAACATTTGTCTCAATGCGGGAATCGAACCCGCGGCCTCTCGCTTCACTGTCGGCTACTCGTCTACTGCGCCACGGAGGCTGTCTATTTAGAAAGATATATTCTCAAAAGTAAAAAAGTTTGCCTTTGGACTTTTTGGTATCATGGGAGTATTTGATAAACATCACCAGATGTCTGATTTTTTCGTGGATTTTGAATTCGAAATAAATTCACAGGACAAAAACCTGAGATTCAATATATTTCTAATTCAAATTGCGCTAGAATTTTCTGCTCGCTTACCAGTCTCTGCTATCAAAATCCCCATTAAGTTCAATATAAACCTTTCATCTTACTTCAATAGCAAGAGTTCCTTAGTTTGTGGTCTATTATTTTACTAGATAGATACATAGATAGTAACTCTTTATTGTAAATACACACAGAAAAACAGGTAACATTAAATAATATACAAAGATACTGTGCCACAAGTGGCGGCCTTATCGCTAAAAGCGATCTCATCCAGGCAACCATATTAGCAATTTCTGCGATAAAAAACAACGTAACATCATTTTGGTATAGTCGGCATATTCACATTTCTATTTGCCACAATATCCAGTATTTTGCCAAGAAAACGCGAAGATAAAATCCTAGGTTATGAAAAACGATGTATGGAACGATGCTATATTCGTGTTCACTATATAAAGTAAACGTAAACATTGACTCCTTATTACAAACCCGCTTGTACCGCACACCCGGTTATTACGCAATTTGGTATGCGTTGGCTTCAGAGTAAAATTAGTGAATTTCTAAGTCTCGAAGTAAATTAAATTAAGGTTAATGAACGATATTTATCTCAGGCTTTGGAAAGATAATTTTAATGTAATTGGACTTTATGACCCTTACTTATAAACATTATTTACGCGCTTCTTAACTTTAAAAGTCTCTTTCATTTTCAAACAATGTGACGCAAGGCAATAAGTGACAAAGCAGTTTGAAAGATAAGAATAGCTTGCCTCCTTTATTTTAAAACAATGTGACGAAGGAAAAACAAACAAAGTAGGTAGTGTGAAAAACGGTTTCGACCGAAACCGGGACGCTTTCCGCCTAAGGAACCCCGGGATTGTTGCTAATTTGAGGGATCCAACTTACGCGCTTAACCTAGAAACTTTGAGCCGCCACGTGGTAGTCTATACACTGATCGCTAGACTGAGAAGACGGTTAATAGTGAACAATGTATTAAACAATAATCGCAAGTTTAAAAACTTAACAAACCGCCTTCAAATCCAATCGTGACCAAATTTATATATTAATACGCGAGCCTATCGCCATATTCCAGACAAATTCCAGACTCCGGCCTGATATGGAAAAATCCAATATTACTTTGCCCGACCCGGGGATCGAACCTGAGACCTCAGGACGGTAGTCGTACCGAAATACAACCACGCCACCGAGGCATAGTATATTATGCATGTAAAAAAATATTTTGTACGAATGCCCAAACTCGGCTCCAAGGCTTATAAGTAATGCTTCTTCGTCGTACATATGTAAATTAAATCGTTTTATTCAAACTGCAATTCGTAGATGCGATCTAAACGGTAACGTGTTTTTAAAGCCTTATTTACCCTACAGTGAAGCTTGTGTGATATTTAATATTCATACGTATGCTAACGTTTCTTTAATGGTTTAATACGACGTTCAAATGTTCAAAGATGAGCTCAAATGAAAGAAAGAAAGAAATAAAGTTTATTTGTCAAACCAAAAATAGGGCGGCATCAACTTAGGCTCAATTGCACCACTATTATTAACCTACAGTTAGTCCTAACCGCAAGTTAAGTTACATGTCATTCATACATTTTCTGTCAATTTAGCTTGCGGTTAGGACTAACTCTAGGTTAATAATAGTGGTGCAATTGAGCCTTACTCATATAAAATAAACGTAATTTAAAAATAACTCATACTAATATGTTGCGTACCTTCATGGCGACAAATGTGGTCAGCTCAGCATTATGCTGTGTTATGAGGGTTTTTCATTGTCCAATTACAAGAACAGAGCACGAAGCCAATCCAACTACGTCGTGGAGTAAGACAGGGAGACGTGATCTCTCCAAAACTTTTTAATACCGCGTTGGAGGACGCTTTTAAGATGTTCGATTGGAAAGGACGGGGCATCAACGTTAACGGACAATACATCTCTCACCTGCGATTTGCGGATGACATTGTCATTATGTCGGAATCTCTGCAGGAGCTGGAGGAAATGCTGAACAGCCTTAGCCGTTCTTCAAGACAGGTGGGTCTTGGGATGAACCTTGATAAAACGAAAGTAATGTTTAACAGTCATGTTCTCCCGAGACCTGTTGTCGTAGGTGACGCTACTCTCGAGGTTGTGCAAGAATACGTTTATCTTGGCCAAACTATACAACTCGGCAAGCATAACTTCGAGAAAGAGGCGGATAGGAGGATTCGGTTGGGCTGGGCGGCATTCGGAAAGCTACGCAATATTTTCGAGTCGTCGATCCCTCAGTGTTTGAAAACGAAGGTTTTCAACCAGTGCGTCTTACCCGTAATGACCTACGGAGCCGAAACCTGGACACTAACCAGCGGACTGGTCCGCAAATTCAAAATCGCTCAGCGTGCTATGGAGCGAGCAATGCTTGGCATTTCTCTGGTGGACAGAATTCGAAATGAAGTCATCCGCCAGAGAACCAAAGTGATTGATATTGCTCGCAGAATTAGCACGTTGAAGTGGAAGTGGGCCGGTCATGTCTGCAGACGGACAGATGGCCGGTGGAGCAGACATGTGCTGGAGTGGAGACCGCGTTTAGGCAGACGTAGTGTGGAACGCCCTGCTGCACGATGGACCGACGACTTGAGAAAGGTGGCGGGCAGCGGATGGATGCGGACTGCGCAAGACCGGGATGGTTGGCGCTCACTTGGGGAGGCCTACGTTCAGCAGTGGACGGCGATAGGCTGAGATAAGATATAATGAGGGTTTTTATTTCTTGTTTATATTCTTCTACAAGACAAGATTCTTCAAAAAATCTTAATTCTTTTTTTATAAGCTCACGCCTGTATCCCCGAAGAGGTAGACAGAGGCGCACTAGCGAACTAGAACACCCACATTTCGCCGAGTTTAGTTCAGTCCCAGATGTGATAGGGGGCCAGCCTATCGCCATATCGGGCACAAATCCCAGACTCCGGGCTAATATGGAAAAATCCAATATTACTTTGCCCGACCCGGGGATCGAACCCGAGACCTCAGAACCGTTGTCGTACCGAAATACAACTACGCCACTGAGGCAGTCAGTCTTAATTCTTCTGTCTTTTCTGATTAAGATTTCTGTTCCATGACTAAGATTTCTCCTTGGTCTAGTGGCAGCATATATGGACAGTAGACCGGGAGGTCTTAGGTTCGATTCCCAGGTCGGGCATATCAAATTTTCTATCATATTTTTGATTTGTCCGGAACTGGATCCCTCAGAGGGGGTTGACGTCAGGCAGGCAGCAGGTCGTAAATACTAAGCCAAATCTATTTTGCAACATGCTTGAAAAAGTGTGTTGTGCCGACCCCACATAAGTGGGATAAGGGTAGATAGAAATCGCGTTTCGTTCGGTGAGTGAGATTTCCGGTGGGGAAATGGGTTCCCCACTCCCTTTCCCAATCCCCTTCCCTCCCCTTCCATTCCCTCCTTTTAGGTTGGCAACTCACCCATGATTCTTTTTGTCTTGGGTGTCTATGGGCGGTGGAGATCACTTACCATCAGGTGACCCATCTGCTCGTTTGCCAATCTCTGCTATAAAAAAAAACTAAAATTATCTGTGGCCCAAATCTTTTCAATTTCTTTTAGGCAAGGCACCCACATTTTTTTTTGTGTTTTCGGATCCTTACGCTTATTTACTAGTGTCTATAAAAAATAAATAATAAGAAACATCCGCAATCCCCAAGTGAGTTTAAGGCGAGCTAGTCCGTCCTTAGGTACTAACAGAACATATGTACATAATGCAACCAACTGAAAGGCATAAATACTACAATTTACCTATCACACCACTACCACCGAAACTTCCGACAGGCGTAGTGATGTTACTGTATGTCATGTCGATAAACATTTAGGCCATTATTCCATCGATTATTTACATATTATTTACATAGATGCACAGTTGACGCTCGGAAAATGGAACAGCAAGGGAGTGCTTAACTCTTACTCACTCCTTTTGCATACAGTCGGACGCCGATAGAATTCTAAATTTCAAAATTCAAATTAAAGAACGCCTGCTCATTTTGTTTAGAAAGCTACTTTATAACACGTGCATAGCGTAATAATTGTGTTGATTTAATTAGAACTTGTAATCTTTTTCTTTGATTTATTGAGACTACTTTTTAGGAAGATATTTGCAAAGAACTGTGCATCTAGGGTATATTATTATATTGATTCCTTATTCATAATAAAACCCTTATCGAAGGTATAAACCTATATTAATTAAAACGCATTTTAGGCCTATAAAAAGGAATTCAAACTTCAACGGCCATATTTACACTATCGAACGTTTATAACCTCCACTGAGTTATTATGAATAAGACCGTTAGTTATTTAAGTACATCGTTAGGCGCGCTGTCACTTAATTTTGTGGGTAATGAATGAGACTGAGCCGTCACGCTCGGCAATGTAACGCTCGTTTGGGTAAAGTCGTGATTTTTTTACTTCTGTCGTACCGTTTTAATATAATAATAATAATAATAATATCTTTATTGCAGACTTAAAGTCCATAGTGTTAGTGTGTACAATAATGAATAAAAACTATAGCTATGTTACTGAAAAAGACAGAACATTGAGAAAAGAAAAGAAAAGTAAAAGGTAGACTGCTACACTAGAGCAGTGCACATTTGGCAATAGGCGCGTGCAAACGCGTCCAGTGCTCCAGTATAGGACAGTCCCACCGGTTACACAGTGCCTTCAAGATGCTGTTGGAGCTGGTGCGCCCTCTACGCATGAGAGATACACAACTTTTACGTATGATGGCATAAAAGTCATCAACTCCGGCATCAGCAAACATCCCAGAGGCGCTACAAAATCGCGGAAGCCCGAACAGCACCCTGAAAGCGTTATTGTACTGAACACGCAGCTCGCCATATGCTCTTTGTGTATAGCTAACCCACAGACTACACGTGTAGAGTGATTGACAGTAAGCTCTGAAGAGTGTAATTTTCACTTGTGCGGTACAACGTGCAAATCTGCGGGCCACCATATTGCTTCGAACAGCCAGCGCCCTGCGTGCCCTCTCAATATCTACATTATCATTTAAGTCTTCCGTTACCCAATGTCCCAGGTACTTAAACTTCGTTACTCGTGCCAGGGGGTTGTTATATAGTGACACCTGTGCCCCGTTCAAGTAGGATTTGTTACCAGCTTTAAACACAAGCAACTCACTCTTTTTTGTGTTGTACCTGAGGCCGTGAGCAACTCCATACCCTTCACAAACTAGGAGAAGCCGTCTTAGCGCGCCAATCGATGGACTCAGCAACACCATGTCATCCGCATAGCTTATATTGTTGACACACACACCGTCGACATGACATCCGATGCGGGTGTCGCTGAGCTCAACAATTAGCCTGTTTATGTACAGGTTAAAAAGTCTAGGTGAGGTAATCCCCCCCTGTCTTACACCACAATTCAACCTGTACATATCCGACAACGTTCCACCCCATTTTACAAAATTAGTTTGGTTGCTATACCAATATTTGAGCAAAAGGGCAACATCGCTTCCGACAGTGGTCTCATTAAGAAGTTTATTCCATAGAATGTCATATGAGACCATATCAAAAGCACGTGATAGATCTAGGAAGCACGCATTCACCGGAGTTTTTCTGTTCGTGTAATATTGAACAGTCTTCTTAACACACAAAATAGCATTCTCCGTACACAGACCAGGCCTAAAGCCAAATTGTGAATCATGTAGACTAATACGAGGCGCCATATGTGCGTCGAGCAGACTGTCCAATACTTTAGCTGTAACAGTAGCTAAAGATATAGGCCTATAGTTACTAGAGTCTGCCGGATCCCCGGTTTTATTTTTTACAATTGGAACAACTATGGTTTTCATTAAATCACATGGTAAATAGGAATGTCCTAAACACAACGTGTAAAACATAGCCAGTACTCTCGGCAGGTGTACACCAGCCCACCTCAGGTGTTCAACGCTAAGGTGATCATGACCCGGAGACTTACCTTTTGTCATATTTTTAATTGTACTAGCCACTTGCTTGGCAGAAAAACATTCAGTAATCCTCGTGTCAGAACACCCAGCGTCAGATATCCCGGTCGAAAGTTGTTTAGTGGATGGATGTGACGGTTCCACTTTGAAATGGCTAATAAACATATTCGCTATATCTCCATGGCTGTGTACACCCGCCACACTTTCCGGCAGGCTCGGCCTGAGGTTCAGGTTATTCGTATGTTTCCAAAATTTACTAAAATTATATGAACTATGACTATTTGCAATTATATCCATTTTAATTTGAGTCTGATTATCTCGACACCACTTCAGTTTAGTTTTAAAGACTTTCCGAGTACTACGCATATTATCATACAAATGCCCTGTCAATGGATGACCACATAAGTTCCACATCTTAAATGCAAGCCGAGCCTCCCGGTGTGCGGTTTTAACATGTTTATTCCATCCCAAAAGCGGTTTGTATTTAATAGCCATTCTAACTTTCGCAGTCATTTCAGCACTCTCCGTTAAAATACAAATTATTTTCTTATACATCTGATTTAGTATGTCCTTATGTTTTTTATCACTACACATTTTGTCTGCACACATAGTCATTTCAGGTGGAAAATCGATGTCTCTTAATCGAACACTACATAACTCAGCATATCTTTTTTGTTGATCTACATCCCTCTCACCCCAAGTGACATTATTGCAATTTGTACTGGGTAATACAGTTCTCGGCTCCATTAGTTTTAAATTTACTTGTAATTGTATAGGCAAGTGATCTGACCAATATGTATCGTATAATACATTTGCACTTACAATAGTACGACGCGCCGCCGCAGTCACTACGCAGTGGTCGAGCCATCGCTTACTCCCGTGTGCATCACTTATGTAGGAATACGAATCACTCGGCAATAGTTCGAGGTCCGCACAACACCACGACTGCTCATTACAGAAATCTATTAATTCACGATAAAATAACTCATTCGAATGTGCATTAAAATCGCCTAATATATAAACTGATGGAACATTACAACTCTCTACTATTGCATTTATATCGCTTAAACATTTAGTGAATTCGAGAATATTCTCATAACAATTAGTAGGCATATATACAGAAAAAATAAGCATGTCGCGATCTAATGTTTTAATTTTAATACACGCCAGACGCACATTATCGCACTGTACAATAGTCACTGATGTAAACAAGGTTTTCCTCCACAGCAAGGCCACCCCACCATAGGGCCTGCCCCTAAGTATTCCTAAAGATGTATCAACAGCAGACGTTCCAGTAGCAGAAAAATCCTTGTGAATATTTCCCAAAAAATGCAAATCGTGCGGCAGAAGCCAGGTTTCTTGTAACGCTATGATGTCCGAAGATACACACAGTCGCCTAACACAGTCAACCGAAGTTGTGACACATTTACAGTTAAAAGTAACCATTTTCACTGATGTATCCATGATGATTTAAGCACATACCGTTTTTTATTAGGCTTTTTTATCATGCCTATTGAAATCACGTTCCGGTCTGTATAAATATATAGATCTTCATATTTCAATCCCGATGTTATATTATAGTATAATATGTTACATAATATCTTAATTGTAATCACTTTACTGAGTAGTTACCGAGACAGACTAGGCCGGTAAAATTATATTTTCTGTTTTGAAGACTTTTGTGTTTATCATTTTTACCTTTCTTTCTTTCTACCTACCTTTATCCCACCTTAATGTGGAGTCGGCGCAACACACAAGCATGTTGCAGAATAGATTTGGTTTAGTTTTTATGACCGCACGCCTCTCCGACGTCACCTTCCTCTGAAGAATCCAGTCCCGGGAAAATTAAATGAGAAAATTTGCTTTGCCCGATCTGGGTATCGATCTCAGGACCTCCAATTCAGTGGAATAGGACTATCATATCATTTTGTTAGTCATTTTCTCCATAAAATAAAAATATATAAAACAAATTTTCTGCATTAATTTATCTAAGAACCCTTTTCCCACCGAGGCGGGGAAGCGCTTTCGCCACACGTACAAATAATTTAGCCACACTATAACAATAATCCAGAAACATCTGCTGTCTCTATAACCAAAGTTTGTCAGGGTTATCCCGTCTGCCATTTTATCTACGGGTCACTTCAACCCGCTGGTTTACAACCAACGTTTATACATAATTTATCCGAGAACCGTCATAAAATCTGTCGGTCACGCCGTACTCCTGCAAAACTTCCGACTAGTGATGTGACCTGAGTTCTTGATATATCGACAAAATTAAATGCAATATTTAAGACCCCGTATTTTTAAAAAAAAGACGCATAATTTTATGCTTTTTTGTGACAATTGTGGTACCTGTTAAAAGTTTACAATATGTATTCATAAACTGCAAATATTTTCAATGAATTTAAACTTTTATGTGAATTTCAAATTGAATTTTAGTTCACCTCAAGGCCAAGGCCATTTGCAGCTCCGCGATAAATCTCTATTTATCCCAAATCTTCATTTAAAGATAGGATTAAGCTGCAGGATAAATCGAAACGAATTCTAAAAATCGAAAAATAAGGTATAACTCTAGATTAGTAATAGCGCTGCAAGTCGCACTTATTGCACTATAGTGATTAAATCTGACGTTAAAAATAAATAAAAGACTACCTCGGTGGCGTGGTGGTATTTCGGTACGAGTACGGTTCCGAGGTCTCGGGTTCGACCCCGGGTCGGGCAAAGTGATATTGGATTTTTCCATATCAGCCCGGAGTCTGGAATTTGTGCCCGATATGGCGATAGGCTCGCCCCCTATCACATCTGGGACGGAACTAAGCACGGCGAAATGTGGGTATTCTAGTTCTCTAGTACGCGTCTGCCTACCCCTTCGGGGATATAGGCGTGATCTTATGTATGTATGTAAAAATAAATAATACCCACTATTCGATTGTGAAAGTAAAGACACTAATTTCATATTCGATTAACATTATTAATCGAGTACACTGTAATCCTCCAAGTGCCAACAATCATTGCCAAAGGTAATGGAATAAACTAACCTGCAATCCTCGAGGGGTAGTATCGGAATATTTCGTAGCTTTCTATCGTTCGATACGATTGATTTTAGGAGGAATTGAAGATGAGATTATAAATAATAATAAAATGGCCCTCAATGGTAATATTAGGCGCGTATTTCTCGTAGGTCCATATGCATCTACTTCTAATATTGTAAATGTCAAGGTTTGGATATTAGCTAACTGCGGAGTTTGTGAATTTGGTTTTTTGTTGTAACGCCAGGCAGAAAGACCCACATAGGTTACTTTTTGTCCTGGTACATTCCCATAGGACACAACTTCCATGGACTAAAACATATAATAAAAACATAACATTAGCTCACGTGGTACGCCCGTTCTCCCCAAAGGAATAAGAAAAGGCGAACTAGACAACTGGAACGTCTACGTTTCAAGCTTATTTTCATCCCTGCATGTCGTAGTTGGCGCGCCTGTAGCGCCACTAGCTACTCTAACCAGAGGCAACTTATGTGTAATTGAATTTAAACCTCAATTATTAATTGTGATCAGACTACTTGTGATTTCAACTCAGAGCCTCATGATTCTCAGCTTAAATACGCTACCACTTATGCGTAATGGTATTTTTAAAGATTCCAAATCTAAGTTTTATGCTCTTTTGGTACTGCCTTGGTGGAGTTGTTCTATTACGTGCCTGGTAGAATTACCCTCCTGAAGTCTCAAGTTCGATCCCCGGGTCAGGTAAAGTGATAGATTTTTCTATTTAGTGACAGCCCGGAGTCTGGAATTTGTGCCGAAATAGCGACAAACATGGCTACAGTAGGCTCGTCCCATGAAAATGAGCTTGGAGAAATTTCGGTGTTTTAAATTCGCTAGTTGGTCTCTTCTTACTCCATCGGGGATACAGGTACAAGCCTATGTATGTATATGTATGTTTTATGTTCTTAGTGAATTGTAAATAGTCGGATGAAGCCATTGGAAAAATTGCGTCAGTCGAATCTTATTAATGAGTTGGGTCTTTCTTAGCTGTTACTCGTGTGAGTGATTTCTTACACGTGATACGCATTTTATATCACCACATAATATTATTATTGCCTCGGTGACGTAGTGGTATGGCGTATGCGGTACGACTACCGTCCTATGGTCTCGTGTTCTATCCCCGGGTTGGGTAAAGTGATATTGGGTTTTTCTATTCAGTGTCAGCCCGAAGTCTGAATTTGCCGCATATAAATAATAAATAAATAAATATCAAATAACACCCAACAGTCACACACATAGTCCTGACCCCACACTAAGATCGAGTTTTGTGTCATGGGAATCAGGAACTACGAGAGATACTTTCGGTCTCACAGCACCCAGACCCGAAACAAATATCTGTGGGCCGCACAAATATTTGTCTCGGTGCGGGGATTGAACCCATAGCCACAGCCGGCTACTTGCCCGCTTCGCCACGGAGGCTGTCGATATGGCGATAAGCTCGCCCTTATCACGTCTGGGACGGAAAAGAGCTCGGCGAAATGAGCCTCTGCATATCCTTTCAGAGATCATTTTTTCTACCTGCCCTTATCCCAACTTAATGTGGAATTTGGCGCAATACACTTTTTCAAGCATGTTGCAGAAATGATTTGGCTATGTTTTTACGACCGGCTGCCTGCCTGACGTCAACCCCCTATGAGGGATACAGTCCCGGGCAAATTAAATTAGAAAATTCGCTTTGCCCGACCTGGGAATCGAACCCACGACGTCCCGGTCTTCAGCCCATATATGCTGCCACTAAAGCAAGGAGGCGACATATCCCTACAGAGATACGGGTGTAAATCAACATTTATTATTAAATACAGAAACTACGATATCGTATCATAGTTGACCTTTTTTCGGACTATATTTAGCTGAGTTATTAATATTTAAGGAAATTCTCGAACTTTGTTGGGCTAAGGCTGTATACTGATGTCTATTGATTTTTTGGTCCTTCGAATAATCTATCTTTGCTGAGGTAAACATATAACCGATTCTTGTAAAATCTAGATGATGTCGATTTAAATTATCCGTTATTTTTTCGGTTTAGTCTTAGGGTCTCCGAAATGATGAACTAGATGAATCATAGTCAAATCATTAAATATTAATAAAAAGCATAATTTAACTTTACTTCTATCTTTATGAGACTTCAATTCCATTTCATGGAGAGATTTTTACGTACGTTCGTAGGCTATTTACACCCAGACCCAATACAAAAAAATTATTTATTTCGGTACGGGAATCGAACCCGCGGCCTGTCGCTTCACAGGCTCAGCCACTAAGCCACGGAGGAATCTTAGTGAAACCAGGACGCATAGGTAGCGTTCTATAAAATTAGTCACTTAGGGCGACTTGCAGCGTTATTACTAATCTAGAGTTACTCCTTATCTCGATTTATCCTAAATCCCATCTTTAAATTAAGATTAGAAATAAACAGAGATTTATCGCGGAGCTGCAAGTGGCCCTTAAATTACACCAGTTTCCACAAATAACACCCACGTCATCGACATGAACTTTCGATAATCGATATCTATTATAAGCCACATCACTAATAGACACTCCGAACTCCGAAGCATTCGAAAATACAACCGATTTAAACACAAAAATATCTTTTTAAATGCCACATATTTGAAATTCAACTTCCACAGTTTAATTACTTTTTACATACATACATAAGCTCACGCCTGTATCCCCGAAAGGGTAGGCAGAAGCGCACTAGAGACCTACATCACCCACATTTCGCCGATCTTAGTTCCGTCCCAGACTGGCAAGTATATCAATTTCCTAACTTTTCTTTCTTACCTGCCCTTATCCCACCCTAATGTGGGGTCGGCGCAACACACTTTTCCAAGCATGTTGCAGAAAGGATTTGGCTTCGTTTTTACGATCGGCTGCCTGCCTGACGTCAACCCCCTCTGGAGGATCTAGTCCCAGGTAAATCAAATTACAACAATCGCTTTACCCGACCTGGGAATCCAACCCAGGACCTCCCGGTCCATATATATGCTGCCATTAGACCAAGGAGCGACATGATCCATTTACATTTAGTAAAACCTCCATTTATGCTATTGCTGAGCAAATGGCTAAGTATAGCCTGTCACTTTTTTCCTTGATTATTTTTTTTAAATTCAAACAATGTGACTAAGGAAAAAAGTGACAGGTTATTCTTTAGAATTTGCTCAGTTAGACTGGCTCGGTGGCGTGGTTGTGTTTCGGTACGCCTACCGTCCTGAGTACTCGGGCAAAGTAATATTGGATTTTTCCATATCAGCCCAGAGTCTGGAATTTGTGCCCGATATGGCGATAGGCTCACTCCCTATCACATTTGGGACGGAACCAAGCTCGGCGAAATGTGGGTGTATTAGTTCGCTAGTGCGCCTCTGCCTACCCCTTCGGGGATGTGTGAGCTTATGTGATGTTTTGTGTTGTTCAGTTAAACTCTTTTTATAAGTAAGGCCCATAAAGCCCAATTAAACCAGTAATCATATTTTCAAAGCGATCGCGTTTCGAATTTTCGACAGGCGACATGTAGGTGAATGATTTTAACTAGTTTTCGAACACGCTATGTAATTTTCTAGGCCTAGTAGCCTAGATTTATACGGAACAGTTAGGAAAATCATTTTTTATTGACATTCGAAAGCAGATAAGCACCTGGTGGGTAAATTGAGTGGCCACACTGTAGACAGTCGTGACGTGCACAGACGTTTAGTTCAGACAGCGGGTTTAGACAAGTGGCTTATGCGCTAGTCGAATAGAAAAATAAATGTATGGGGATGACATAAGAGAACGCCGCATACAGCGTACTCTTATGTCATTCCCATACATTTATTATTCTATTCGACTAGCGCATAAGCCACTCGTCTAAGCCCACAGGGTTTTTTTTTTTTTTTTTTTTTATAGCAGAGATTGGCAAACGAGCAGATGGGTCACCTGATGGTAAGTGATCTCCATCGCCCATAGATACCCAAGACACAAAAAGAATCATGGCTGCGTTGCCAACCTAGAAGGAGGAAATGGAAGGGGAGGGAAGGGGATTGGGAAAGGGGGTGGGGAAATGGGCCACCGGAAATCTCACTCACCGAACGAAACGCGACAGCAAGCTGGCACTTTAAGTCGGTTTTCTGTTTCTGTCAAAAATCTTGTAGAATGTTTTTTTTTCAACTCTTACATAACCATTATTATCATTATCATTCTTATCTCGAATAAAAACAACATCCGAGTACTGATATTTTGACAATTTGTTTATGGTCACAAATTCTTGGCCATGATTTATGTAAATAGCAAATTGTCAGGGTAGACAGTGGCTCTTATGGACAGCACGCCACTAGTAGACAGTAAAGTCTACAGCACGAATGGGCCGGTTGGATCTGTTTGATACCACTGTCTTAAAGTAGCTTGTTTTATGCGTTTCGTTCGGGGAGTGAGATTTCCCTATTCTGTTCGGTTGGCAACGCACCAATCATACATTTGCGTCTTGACTTCTTGAGTGTCTATGGGCAGTGGAGATCACTTACCATCAGGTGACCCATCTGCTCGTTTGCCTGTCACTGCTATATAAAACATGAGGTCCTAAGATCAAATCCTAGGTGGGGAAATCACATCGCTCCTATCAGAAACATTTTAAACTAGTTTTTCCCATTCTTCGTTCATCTAAAATTCAAATAGAGTGATGTTCCATGAGTTCCATGAGAGTAAATAATCTATATATATAAAAATGAAACCCGTTTTCCGTTGTCACGCCATCACGCGTGAACGGCTGGACCGATTTCGCTAATTCTTTTTTTAGAATACTCATCGAAGTACGAGGATGGTTCTTACGGAGAGAAAAAAATGAAAAATTGTCTGAAAAAGTCAAAAACAACACTTTTCTGTACTCCCATACAATCGATTCGTAATAATACTTAAAAGTCAATTTGAACTTTAATACCATACCATAAAGTTCAAGTATTAGTGGAGAGGTTCCGGGAAGGCAAAACAATTGAGTGTCGTTAGTATCTACTGGTTCGATTTGAAAAATTCTTTTTGTGTTGGATAGCCCAATTATCGACGGTGGCTATAGGCTATATAACATCACGCTATGACCAATAGGAGCGGAGCAGAAATGAAAAATGTTTAAAGCCGGGGAAGTTGGTATCTCAGAAACTACTGGTTCGAATTGAAAAATTATTTTTGTGTTGGATAGCCTATTTATCGAAGATGGCTATAGGCTATATAACATCACGCTTTGACCAATAGGAGCGGAGCAGAAATGAAAAATGTTAAAAAACCGGTGAAGGCGATATCTCAGAAACTACTGGTTCGAATTGAAAAAATATATTTGTGTTGGATAGCCCATTTATCGAGGATGGCTAGAAGCTATATAACATCACGCTATGACCAATAGGAGCGGAGCAGAAATGAAAAATGTTTTAAAGCGGGGAAGTTGATATCTCGGAAACTACTGGTTCGATGTGAAAAATTATTTTAGTGTTGACCGACGGGTTGAATGATGGGGTGACTAAGGGATACCTGACGGGGTGACTGATGGGGTGACTGACGGGGTGACAGACGGGTTACAGACGGGGTGACAGACGGGTGACATGCGGGGTGACAGACGGGTGACAGCCGGGGTGACAGATGGGTGACAGGCTGGGTGACAGATGGGGTGACAGGCGGGGTGACCGACGGGGTGACAGACGGGTGACAGGCGGGGTGACAGACGGGTAACAGACGGGTTGACAGACGGGGTGACAGACGGGGTGACAGACGGGGTGACAGATGGGTGACAGGCGGGGTGACAGACGGGGTGACAGACGGGGTGACAGACAGGGTGACAGACGGGGTGACAGGCAGGGTGACAGACAGGGTGACTGATGGGGTGACAGACGGGTGTCAGGCGGGGTGACAGGCAGGGTGACAGACAGGGTGACAGGCAGAGTGACAGACAGGGTGAGTGATGGGGTGTCAGCCGATGTGACAGACGGATTACAGACGGGGTGACAGACGGGAAGACAGACGCGGTGACAGACGGGGTGACAGACGGGGTAACAGACGGGGTGACAGACGGGGTGACAGACAGGGTGACTGATGGGGTGACTGACGGGGTGATAGACGGGTTACAGACGGGGTGACAAACGGGGTGACAGACAGGGTGACAGACGGGATGACAGATGTGGTGACAGGCAGGGTGACTGATGGGGTGACTGACGGGGTGACAGACGGGTTACAGACGGGTTGACAGACAGGTGACGGGCTGGGTGACAGGCGGGGTGATTGACGGAACCGCACCGAAGTCACGTACTATCTCTCGAAGTTTAGCAAAACATATCATTACCTTTTTAGAATTATTGTGCTATAGGTGCCTACGACTCACTCTTTCAACCCTCTCTCTCATACGCAGACGAAGTTGCGCGGGTCAGCTAGTTAATAATAATAATAAGAGGCTTAAGAGGCTCTCAATCGGGCGTTGGGTCAAGAGCCAGATACAGAAGGCAGTGTTATTGGACACGGCACGCATTGTGAGGCGGTTCCTCACTCTGAGCCCCTAACCACCGGTGGCTTGGGTCTCAAGCGTCGTCATGGTGAGGGTGATTTTTTTAAAAAAATTTAAATGTATTTTGTATATTACTTATATTTAAAAATGTAAAAAAGAATAAGAACAATAAAATTTAATATTAGCCCTGTAATATTACTGTCCCACTGCTGGGCACGGGCCTCCTCTACTAACGAGAGGGGTTAGGCCTTTGTCTACCGCGCTGGCCTAATGCAGGTTGATAGACTTCACATACTTTCGATTTTTTTTGTGGAGAAATTCTCAGGTATGCCGGTTTCCTCACGATGTTTTCCTTCACCGTTACAGCAAGCGATATTTCATAATGAAAACACACTTAATAGTGAATAATTATTGCCCTCTAAATATTTGAGACTCTCCTACTTTTCAGAAGTATATATATAAAACTTGTTTAGACGTATTATTAATACGTATTAATAATACGTCTAGATATTGAAAGCAGTAGCGTAACTTTTGACACTAGATTCGATTTTGACTACGATTCGGTTTCATTTATTGACTTAAATTTCGACTGAAATCGAGGTTAAAAGTGCGCTAATATCGCGTAAAAAAATTCCAAATGACAAGTTCTCGAATCTAATACGACATTACTGCACTTTTTAACTCGATTTCGGTGGAATTTTAAATCAATAAATGAAACCGAATCTTAGTCAAAATCGAATCGAGTGTCAAAAATCAGGGGCAGCTTAAAATAATACATACACATATTGCCCCTTACTTATAAAAATATTTAAGCGCTGCTTATCATTAACCCATAGGTTGTCCCTTTCATTTTTGAACAATGTAACGCAAGGAAAAAAGTGACAGGTTATTCTTAACCATTTGCTCAGCTAAAATGTTTTTATAAGTAAGGCCCATTAAGTACGTATGTATGGGTTATAATAACCACGTAGGGTAGTTATATTTTATTACGCCACGTCGATTACCAGGCATTCATGGAAACTAAGGAGGTAGTAACATACAAATTGCTAATTCCATACGTTATCTCCATCGATATAATAATATACCTAGATGCACAGTTCCATACAAATATCATTGTAAACAGTGTCCTCGACAGACAAAACAAATAAACATCACAAATTTAATTAAATTAACACAAATATGACCTTATAGACGCGGCATAAAGTAGCTTTTTAAATTGAATGTTCAAACGTTCCTATATTCGAAATTTTTGAATTTCTAATCGTTTTTGAATTTGACAATAATTTGACATTATTAAAAGAAACATTCTAGTCACTTGGACAAAGATTGAATGGAGTCGAATAGTTCTTGTATTTATCTGTGAGAAATTTTGACCACGTGGCGTACAATGTAGATGAGAATGGCGATATATCTATAATAATTTTACTTACATTAAGAGATAGATAGAGTATAAATGTTTAGAAGATAACAAAGCTTATGAGTTATGAATATGAAATAAGCACTGTTTTGCCTTAGCGTGATTCATAAATAAATAAATAACACCCAACAGTCACATACATAGTCCTGGCCCCACACTAAGATCGTCCTTTGCTCTTTAGATTCTTAATAATTTCTTTTAGACTATCATTTTGTTTTCTTAATCTTTTGTTCTGCCTTTTTAAGTTTTGCACTAAATTAGATTTAAGTTTAAATTTTTGGTTGCGTTCTTTCAAATTATCTTTCAAAAATAACGTCTTAGGTGTGTTAAAGATTGATAAAAATTCTGATGGTATTGGTGATTCTTCATTATTTATTGGTTCAATTGCTGGTTCCTGGAAATGAATATGTTTCCAATAAATGATGACGCCACAATTACTGTTGTAGTAATTATGCCTAACGACCGGTTCCAATAAATGATCTCAATCCGAGAATCCAAGATAAAAATGAAAAATTTAAAAATGAAAAATCGCGAGAATGAACCATTAAAACTATTATTTGACAGCGGAATGTTCAACTTTGTTCATGTTGGCATTTTTTTATGATCTGCACACTTTGATTGAAAACATTTATTAGAATTAGCCGCAAATTATTAAATAGTCATTTTACATGGCAGTATGTACCTAGTATATGCTTGATATTGATGAATTCTGTATCAAATATTTTTCAACTATTACACTTGTACTGCACCCTGCCTCATTTAAACTTGTAGTTACGACAATCTAAAATAAAGTTAATAAATGTGGCAATATTTATTTATTTATTTATTTATAGGTACACTAACAGCATACATATTGTTAAATTAAATAGTAAACATTAGTTAAGGACAATGTAGCTGATGACAATTTATCACCTTTATTTTTGGTACAGCATTCTTTTTAATTTTCCTAATCCCTTTTTCTGTATAATATCCATCGGAATCGGCAAAATGGTCTGAACAAACCACACTTGAGTAATTGGGTTTAAAATTTTCTTCTCTCCTTTCTTCGGAAATAATTTTACGCCATTTATCTCTTACTATTTCATTTCATGAAAATCTGTAATTAATAAATAAAATTAATAAAAAAAATCATAAATTTAAAATAAATATAATATATTTACAAAAAAAAACGACTCCATATATTTCATTGTTCCAAATCATGATTTTAAAAGGGACAAAATATTTTATTAACTGAATTCGTTAAATTAATTATTTTACACGTTTAGTACTTAATTTAACATGATTAAGGTTTTAAGAATCAAGTAAGGGAATTATACTTACTTAAAATATGAAATCCCATGTGTTTTGCGCTTTGTAAGAGTGTTATTTTTGCACTCTTTCACAGAGCATTTAGGCATCTTCACAGACGAACGGTCGGCGCCCGACTGACAGCCAACAAGTGCTTACTTACATTTTAAGCACTCGTTGGCTGTCCCACTTTCTGAGCGTCAACTGTGCATCTAGGTATATTATTATATCGATGGTTATCTCACAGGAATCGCATCGAGAGAACAGCTTCGAAACGATGGCGTGGCTCCGTGCGGCGGATCATCGCTGCTGTTGTATGTAAGTAACTAACCGCCGAATGTTCTTACACTTAAGTTGGCCTTATGTCTTTTAAGGCCGCCTTATCTGTCAAAATTGTATGGCGAAAAATCAATATAAGAAGCCGTTAAAGTTGAGCAGCGTTTGACCATTCGGGCGTAACTCTTTTAATCTCTTCTTACCTTATGACGTCCTGGTAAAATACGCTGAGTTCTTAAAACGATTATAAAACAAAACGTGGTAATTTTTAGAGTGGGTGGAGTCACGCTGTAGACAGTAAGGTCTACAGCACGAATGGGGCAGCTCGACCGGTTTGATGCTACTGTCTCACAGAAAACCGACGTAAAGTGATAGCTTGCTGTCGCGTTTTGTACGTTGAGTGAGATTCCCGGTGGCCCATTTCCCCCCTCCCTTGCCCTATCCCTTTTCCCTCGCCTTCCATTCCCTTATTTTAGGTTGACAACGCACCCATGATTCTTTTTGTGTCTTAGGTGTATATGGGCGGTGGAGATCACATATTATCAGGTGACGCATCTGCTTATTTGCCAGTCACTGCTATAAAAAAAAAAACATAAAAAACAATTTTGCCGTGTTTTATAAATTTCTAGCAACTCAATACCTATTTGTTTCCTCAAGGACAACAATGTATTTGGTTATATCACAAAACTTTATAGCATCTGCAATTTTTCATAACATTGAAAGGTCCAAACCACGTTCCCAATAAAGTTTGCAAGTTTACGACACGTCAGATATTCTTTACTTCAACAATGTTTCTGATCACTTGCCAGAAGTTACGCAAAACCTAGACTCGGATTGATGTATAGTTTTAAATGCTGTTTGTGCCAAAAGTTAAATATATTTTTCTATGAAAGCAATAGGCACTTATACATTACATTAGGATTTATCTCTGTCATGGGCTAGTTCAGTCCACGTAGGCTCGTAGGCATCCACATCGTTAGTGGAAAAAGATGGGAGAGTTCTTTGCCTAGCAGTTGGACATAATAGGATAGAAAAAGGAAAAGAACAAGAAACATTAGAATTGTATACCCGGATCTCTCGAAGACTTTGCGACATGACTTGGTTGGTTGGGTCTACTTACTACCTGTCCTACCTGTCTCTGCGTCGATCATCCGCCTGTTTTGTCGCAAGCCCTCGATTTGCTTCTTCCCTCTTCGCTGAAGAAGCATATATAAGCAGGTATGATTCTGGTGACAACTGGTCTGGTGATGTAATTGTTTGTTGGTAATCGCTAGTGCTTCAGGACTACACTGGCCTTACCACCAGCCCGCCTAGCATGCGCGCCATGAGATATCCCGATAATCGACTGGCGAGATGTTATCTACGTGTTGTCTACAATATTGTATGAAAATAAACGAGGACGCATGTTAGTGTTCGTAAACGAATAGAGAAAACTGGTTACAACAGGACAAAAAGCGTAGAAAAACTGTTCTCGTGACGCGCATGCTAGGCAGGCAGGTGTAGTCTTTTTGCCAAGTCGGGTAAAAAAAACATGACATGTATTTCAGACTTATTGACAAGACTGCCTCGGTGGCGTGGTTGTATTGCGGTACGGCTACCGTCCTGAGGTCTCGGGTTCGATCAACGCGTCGGGCAAAGTGATGTTGGATTTTTCCATATCAGCCTGGAGTCTGGAATTTGTGCCCTATATGACGATAGGCTCGCCCCCTATCACATCTGGGACGGAACTAAGCTCGACGAAGTGTAGGTGTTCTAGTTTGTTAGTGCGCCTTTGCCTACCCTTTCGTGGATACAGGCGTGAGCTTATGTTATGTATTTCAGATAATCTATCCTGCTTCACACATGGCTGCAGCACTGGTTGGGTGTCCGGTGTACTCGGGAACGAGGCTCTCACAGGAGGCGCCTGGCTCGCGGCTCTACCATGTCTGGTCGCCTTGCCTGCCGCGCCATTCTTCGCCGTTCTAGCAGATGCGAGAGGAAGAAAGGCGGGAGCTTTTTGTATCTGCATTAGTTTTATAGTAAGTATCAAGGTTTTATGGTACCGTATAGTAATTATATTAGATTTTCAACGCCTCCTTGTGGATCGGAAGATCCTGGGTTCAAATGTTAGGTCGAGCAACTACAGAGATGGTTACATCAAGCAAATGGCTGGTCTTAGAAACATAAGCCAAATCCTTTCTGCAACATGCTTAAGAAATGTGTTAGGCCAACCCCATATTGGAGGGTGATAAACGCAGGCGGAAGAATTATAACCGATGTAGTCTGATCATCGCAATCGATAGATAATGAGACACCAGAAATCTCACTCACCGAACGAAACGAGAAAGCGAGCTGTGCTACTTTACGTCGGTTTTCTTTGAGACAAGGGTATCAAACCATTTGAGCAAGCCCGTTCGTACTGACATAACAGTCTACTGCGTGACTCTTCCACTGAAATTCTCAACAACTTTAAATATTTCTAGTTAAGCTGGTCCCTCGCAGCATGGTGTGGTCCCCGAGGGGTTTGGGCAGCCAGGGTCGCAGCGGGAGCAGGAGGTGCGGGATCGCTGGCACTAGCTCCGCTGTACTGCGCGGAGATTGCGCCGAGGACGAGGGGACTTGCCGCTATGCCTGCGTTGGCTTGCAGGTATACGCTTTCAATGCTTTACAGGTTAATTGGAATAGAGCAAGTTTTACTCATTAGAGATTTGTTTTTATTTTTTATATACTGATTTCTTAAGTTTACGCGAATATTATACATTGAAATAAAACTATTCTTACGGATTCTATCACGATTAGGTTTTAATTATTATTCCCAACGTTTCGAAGGACGTCTGACCTGTGACAACGAAGACTGCAAAGCCTTCGAAACGTCAGGAATAATAATTAAAACCTAATCGTGATAGAATCCGTAAGAATAGGTTTATTTTATTTTTTAGTTAGTTAGTTTCAAAATTTTTACAACCTTCATGGTCACGGCAGCGGCGTAGCGTGGGTTTTCGCCGCCCGGGGCCGCCCCGAAATTTGCCGCCCTTTTCAACCGACTTAAAAAAAAGAGATTCTCAAGTCATCGGACTAATTTTGTACGAGTATATTACCCGATATTCCCGGCAAATGTGGACCGATTTCTAAAATTATTTTTGTCTTCAATAGAGCAGTTGGGAATGGTAGGGACTGCCGAGAAGATTATCGGAAGTTCTAGAACAACCTCAAAAAGAGCACACACCTCTGACTTTTCTATGTTAAGTGTGTTTTCATTGTAAAATATCGCTTGCTATAATGGTGAAGGAAAACATCGTGAGGAAACCTGCATACCCGAGAATTTTCCACAAGAATTTCGAAGGTATGTGAAGTCTACCAACCCGCATTAGGCCAGCGTGGTAGACTAAGGCCTAATAACCCCTCTTATTAGTAGAGGAGGTGCGTGCCCAGCAGTGGGACAGTAATATTACAGGGCTAATATTATTATTAATAGAGCTTAGGTAAACCGTGGTTAATCCTATATATTTGGACATTGTGCAGCTTGCATACTTTTTTAGCCTAAATCACCAACAAATATATGGGCAGAATTGTAACTTTGGCAACACTGGTAAAATATCATTTAAAATGGCAGCCGGATTATTCAGAGTAAAAATATTTTTTTTTTATGATTTCGAGATTATGAACTATCCATGAGATTGTAATAATTGATCTCTAAACTACTCAATTAATTACTAATAATTGTTAATGTCTTTTGGGGGAGTATCCATAGGCGGATTTGAACACTGTCCTTTGGTCGATATCTGGAGAATTTTAAAGCCGGTTTTTAATTTTTAGTGTTCCAAAGCCAAATGGAAAAAATGGAACGCTTATAGTGCGTTGGTCATGTGCGTCTGTCTGTCTATCCGCAGTTTAGCTCAAAGACTATCAGTACTAAAAAGCTGTAACTTGGTATGTGTATACATATCAATCACGCCAACAAAATGGTATTATAAAATCTTGACAAAAAATTTTTAGGGTACATCTAAAGTTGGGATGATTTTATTTTACGATTATCATGTGATGTGGGGTATCGTTGGATAGATCGTTTAAAAACATTACGGGTTTGCTAAAACCATTTTTAGATCCAAGAATTCGTTTGCGAAATATTAAGCTTTATTCTGCGAATGTTTGTTAGAGTCAAGTGTCCGCTCCCCCTACCACTTAAACGGTTGGTTCTGGAAATGTGAAAAAAATCATGGTAGTCGCACATACGAATTCGGGTTCCTCACTCGGGGGTCTTAACCTTTTGGGTCCCGAGCCCCGCCATCGTAGGGGAATACATTTATATTTATAAATATGTTTTATTTTATAAATATAAATGTATAATTTTTAATATGTATATTTAAAAATTTTAAAAAGCTACTATAATAAAGAGTACTAAACATAATAAAATATACACCCAACAATCACACACGTAATCCAGACCCCACACTAGGTGGAATTGAACCTATATCATGGGTATCAAGAACTAGAAGGGTCTTGCAGTTCCACTTCACCCACACCTGAAGCAAAACTCACTAAAAAATCTATCGCATTGTGGGAATTGACACTGTCATCGGGAAATATTTGATGTCACCAATAGCAGTGCAAACTAAAGACTCGAATTGGAAGTACATGTCCCAGATAATGTCCTAAAGTTCGGTCGTCAAAGTATCTAGCGGTCGTCGGGCGCCGGGGCGCTGTATTCCGCCCGTGTGCGACTCATCGACCGCGCCCCCCAGAGCCCACGCCGCCCCAGTGACCGCGCCGCCCCATCTCCCACACCGCTCCAGTTCCCGCGCCCGCGCCACCCAGCACCTGCGCCGCCCTAATGCCCGCGCCGCCCTAATCCCCTCGCCGCCCCAACGCTCGCGTCGTCCAGAGCCCACGCCACCCCAGCGTCCGCACCGCCCCAGCGCCCGCGCCGCCCAGAGCCCACGTCGCCCCATCTCCCACACCGCTCCAGTTCCCGCGCCCACGCCACCCCAGCGGCCGTGCACCCCAACGACCGCGCCGCCCCATCGCTCGCACCATCCCAGCGCCCGCGCCCACGCGCCCCAGTGACCACGCCACCCCAGCGAGTGCGTGGACCCAGAGGCCGTGCACCCCAACGACCGCACCGCCACCTCGCCCGCACCGCCCCAGCACCCGCGCCGCCCCAACGCCCACACCGTCCAGAACCCACGCCGCCCCAGCGACCGTGCCGCCCCATCTCCCACAGCGCTCCAGTTCCCGCGTCCGCGCCACCCAGCACCCGCGCCGCCCTAATGCCCGCGCCGCCCCAACGCCCGCGTCGTCCAGAGCCCACGCCGCGCCATCTCCCACACCGCTCCAGTTCCCGCGTCCGCGCCACCCAGCACCCGCGCCGCCGTAATGCCCGCGCCGCCCCAACGCTCGCGTCGTCCAGAGCCCACGCCACCCCAGCGGCCGTGCACCCCAACGACCGCGCTGCCCCATCGCTCGCACCATCCCAGCGCCCGCGCCCGCGCCACCCAGCACCCACGCCACCCCAACGCCCACACCGTCCAGAACCCACGCCGCCCCAGCGACCGTGCCACCCCATCTCCCACACCGCTCCAGTTCCCGCGCCCGCGCCACCCAGCACCTGCGCCGCCCTAATGCCCGCGCCGCCCTAATCCCCTCGCCGCCCCAACGCTCGCGTCGTCCAGAGCCCACGCCACCCCAGCGTCCGCACCGCCCCAGCGCCCGCGCCGCCCAGAGCCCACGTCGCCCCATCTCCCACACCGCTCCAGTTCCCGCGCCCGCGCCACCCCAGCGCCCGCGCCACCCAGCACCCACGCCGCCCCAGCGCTCGCGCCGCTCCAACGCCCACGCGCCCCAGTGACCACGCCACCCCAGCGAGTGCGTGGACCCAGAGGCCGTGCACCCCAACGACCGCACCGCCACCTCGCCCGCACCGCCCCAGCACCCGCGCCGCCCCAACGCCCACACCGTCCAGAACCCACGCCGCCCCAGCGACCGTGCCGCCCCATCTCCCACAGCGCTCCAGTTCCCGCGTCCGCGCCACCCAGCACCCGCGCCGCCCTAATGCCCGCGCCGCCCCAACGCCCGCGTCGTCCAGAGCCCACGCCGCGCCATCTCCCACACCGCTCCAGTTCCCGCGTCCGCGCCACCCAGCACCCGCGCCGCCGTAATGCCCGCGCCGCCCCAACGCTCGCGTCGTCCAGAGCCCACGCCACCCCAGCGGCCGTGCACCCCAACGACCGCGCTGCCCCATCGCTCGCACCATCCCAGCGCCCGCGCCCGCACCACCCAGCACCCGCGCCGCCCCAACGCCCGCGCCGTACAGAACCCACGCCGCCCCAGCGACCGCGCGGTCCCAGCGGCCATGCACCCCAACGACCGCGCCGCCCCATCGCTCGCACCATCCCAGCGCCCGCGCCCGCGCCACCCAGCACCCACGCCACCCCAACGCCCACACCGTGCAGAACCCACGCCGCCCCAGCGACCGTGCCGCCCCATCTCCCACAGCGCTCCAGTTCCCGCGCCCGCGCCACCCCAGCGCCCGCGCCACCCAGCACCCGCGCCGCCCCAGCGCTCGCGCCGCTCCAACGCTCACGCGCCCCAGTGACCACGCCACCTCAGCGAGTGCGTGGACCCAGAGGCCGTGCACCCCAACGACCGCACCGCCACCTCGCCCGCACCGCCCCAGCACCCGCGCCGCCCCAACGCCCACACCGTCCAGAACCCACGCCGCCCCAGCGACCGTGCCGCCCCATCTCCCACAGCGCTCCAGTTCCCGCGTCCGCGCCACCCAGCACCCGCGCCGCCCTAATGCCCGCGCCGCCCCAACGCCCGCGTAGTCCAGAGCCCACGCCGCGCCATCTCCCACACCGCTCCAGTTCCCGCGTCCGCGCCACCCAGCACCCGCGCCGCCGTAATGCCCGCGCCGCCCCAACGCTCGCGTCGTCCAGAGCCCACGCCACCCCAGCGGCCGTGCACCCCAACGACCGCGCCGCCCCATCGCTCGCACCATCCCAGCGCCCGCGCCCGCGCCACCCAGCACCCACGCCACCCCAACGCCCACACCGTCCAGAACCCACGCCGCCCCAACGACCGTGCCACCCCATCTCCCACAGCGCTCCAGTTCCCGCGCCCGCGCCACCCCAGCGCCCGCGCCACTCAACCCCCTCGCCGCCCCAGTGCTCGCGCCGCCCCAGCGCTCCCGACACCCAGTGCCCACGCCGCCCACGCGCCCCAGTGACCACGTCGCCCCAGCGACCGCGTGGTCCCAGAGGCCGTGCACCCCAACGACCGCACCGCCCCAGCACCCGCGCCGCCCCAACGCCCACACCGCTCCAGTTCCCGCGCCCGCGCCACCCCAGCGCCCGCGCCACCCTAGCGCCCGCGCCACCCAGCACCCGCGCCGCCTTAATGCCCGCGCCGCCCCAACGCCCGCGTCGTCCAGAGCCCACGCCACCCCAGCGTCCGCACCGACCCAGCGCCCGCGCCGCCCAGAGCCCACGCCGCCCCATCTCCCACACCGCTCCAGTTCCCGCGCCCGCGCTATGCCAGCGCCCGCACCACCCAGCACCCGTGCCGCCCCAGCGCTCGCGCCGCCCCAGCGCTCCCGACACCCAGCGCCCACGCCGCCCGCGCGCCCCAGTGACCACGCCGCCCCAGCAACCGCGCGGTCCCAGAAGAAGTGCACCCCAACGACCGCGCCGCCCCATCGCCCGCACCGCTCCAGCACCCGCGCCGCCCCAACGCCCACGCCGTCCAGAGCCCACGCCGCCCCATCGCCCGCACCGCTCCAGCACCTGCGCCGCCCCAACGCCCGCGCCGTCCAGAGCCCACGCTGCCCCAGCGAACGCGCCGCCCCAACGACCGCGCCGTCCAGAGTCCACGCCGCCCCAACAACCGCTCCGCCCCAGTGCCCGCGCCGTCCAGAGCCCACGCTGCCCCAGCGACCGCGCCGCCCCAGTGCCTGTGCCGCCCCGAGCCCGCGCCGCCCCGGCGCCCGTGCCGCCCAGAGCTCGCGCCGCCCCGTCGCGTCGTATTGTGTCGCGTGAATCCGTCGCACTCGAGACACATGGTGCATTAGCGCATACGTTTTGATTTTTTTATTTCATAAATACCTATACAAAAATGCAACGATTGCCGCCCCTTCTCATGTGCCACCGGGTGCTATGGACCCGACGCTACACCAGTGGATAATACCTAGTGTGGGTTCAGGGCTATGTGTGACTGTTGGGCGTATTTATTTATTTTCTTTTTATGCTGAAAAGAATTGCGGCGCTTGTCGCACCGCGCGGTGTGCCGCCCCACTTCGGGTGCCGCCTCTCTTAATTTGCCGCCCCCCTTCATGTGCCGCCCGGGGCCCGGGGCCCCCCCGGCCCCCCCCACGCTACGCCAGTGGGTCACGGGTTGAGACTGTGGTATCAGTCCTCGTATCCTCGGTACTAAAATCCATTCCGCATCGTCATTTCATCCTTATAATGATTCATACCTTTAGATATAAAATATCCATAAGTAATTCATTCAGACGCGTCTTTGGTTTAGTGGCAGCAAATATTATGTACTGTGGACCAAAATGTTTTAGATTCGTTTTCCAGATCGGTCAAAACAGTTTTGCTAAAAATAATTACCTCAAACTGGAGGATTTAGAAAGGAATAGAGGGGGCGATTGACATTAAACCGGCAGCCGGTCCTAAACGCTAAAACAAAATGTTTTTTCCAAGTTAGAATTTTGCGCCAATCCCACATTGAAGTGGGATAAGGGATGACGGAAACATAGAAAAATGATTCCTTCATTCTAGTTGCGGTATCCTGTTCGCGTATGCTGCTGGTGGTGCTTTGTCTGCGCATGCCTTGTCCTTATCTATGGCAGTCCCACCGACTGTGCTCCTGGTGTCGCTAGTATGGCTGCCGGAGACGCCCTCGTTCCTTATCAGCGTTGGAAGGATACAGGTAACAAATAAGAAAATAATGGGATTTTTATATTGCTCTAAAGTCGCCTCTTGGATTTAGTGGCAGCATATTATAGACTGTGGACAAGGAGATCCTGGATTCAAACAAATTCTAATACAGAAGGTGGAAAAATAGAAAGGTATAAATGCTGTAGACAACATTCTACATGACTATATTAACTATCAACATTCTAACGATTTGATACTACTATCTTTATAATGATTTCTTAGGTTTACGCGAATGTTATTCATTGGATAAAACTATTTTTACGGATTCTCTCATTACAATGACACCTTAGTCTGACCCCTGACCACGAAGGCTGCAAAGCTTTCGAAACGTCGGGCATAAAAATTAAAACCAAATCGTGATAGAATCCGTAAAAAAAATTCTATTCCAACTACTATATTCGTTCGGCATCTGAGATTTAGCATGGGCGAAATTCCACATACCATTTTCAATCAGCAATACCTTCCTTTAAAGTTTGCGTCGCACCAATCCTTCTGGTATCGTGGGCATCTATAGATAGATACGATGGGGATTACTTACCATCAGCTGACCCACTAGCTTTAAGTGGACTGCAGGCCAGGAGGTTGACTCCTGACGCTCGATTCGAACTTGAATTCGATTCGGATTCATTTAATTAAAATTCCACCAAAATCGAGTTAAAAAGTGCATTAATGTCACGTTAAAATTACCAAATGACAAGTTCTCGAATATTATGCAACATTAGCGCACTTTTAAAGTAGATTTCGGTGGAATTTTAAGTCAATAAATGAACCCAAATCGAAATCACAACCGAATCGAGCGTCAGGAGTCACTCCACAAGCTCCATGTGCCGCTGTTTATTTCTGGATGGTGTTTAGTATCACTATACTATTTTCAGGATGCCGCCAAAATAATCTGCTGGTTCGACGGATCTGACTTTCGAGAAGACCTCACCGATGTGATTGAACAGCAGGAGGTCAGGATTAGGACCTCAGACGGTTACGGCGGCAGACGGGAGGCGATGCGGAGGCTGGACTCTGATACCTTCCAACCCATGCTGAAGAGGAGTAGTGGCCTCGACTCCAGCTCAGAGAAGAAGAATGAACAGTCAGCTTGCAGGGAACTTTGTAGGTATCCCCCCTTCAAAAGGAGGAGGTCTCAAATCATTTGTCGACCGACTTCCAAAAAGGAGATGTTCCTCAATTCGTCTGTATTTTTGTTACGCGATATCTCCGCTAAATGTGGACCGATTTTAAAAATAATTTTTGTGTTCGATAGAGCTTTTTTCAAGGGTGGGTTATATTTATCTGTTATTGTCAAATCATCTCTCTTGTGGACGTTTGCACCTGCTTTGTACATCTCTGAACCTCCTGAAGGTTGACTGGGAGAGAATGCTCTTAGCATTAAGTCCGCCTATATAGGTACTATATGTATATGAAGTGTAAATAAATTAATATAAATTTGGTCACGATCAGGTTTGAAGTCGGTCCGTTAAGATTTTAAACTTGTGATTATTCTAACCCGACTTCCTCGGAAGGAGGGTATTGTTTTTTGAATTTCTTTGGAATGCCCTGCCATACAAGCAGCTTAACGGATTTCAATTTCAACATACATGGTGTCGTTTGATTTGACTCATTATTACATAGTCTATATTAGAGACTCTATAGTAATTCATTATTTTGCCTGTGTATTAAGAGGTACACCGATAATGACAGCCATAATTTATTTATTTTGCAATAAGAAAGACATGAAAAGCTGACTATAGTCGCCTCTTTGGTTTAGTGGCAGCATATATGGGCTCTGGACCTGGAAATACATTTTCAATTGTCAGAAATGTTCCTACTCGGGCCGCTGATTTTAGGCTGAGATCTATACAGCGAACTTCGACTAAATCTATGTCAAAGAAATGAACTCGATGAGGATTTGGTATTTCTAAATCGAAATATGACTTAGTCCGAGTCATTTTTTACAAGAAAATCGTTGCTTAGTCTGTCTGTCAGTCTGTTTTTCTTGTAAAAAATGGCTCGGACTAAATCAAAATTCGATTTAAAAATTCCAAATCCTCAGCGAGTTCGTTCATTGACTCAGACTTAGTCGGAGTTCGCTCTATAAACCTCTGATTTGTTGCAGTCCGTCACCGCCGCTCCCGCCGAGCCCTGTTGTCGTGCTGTGTGGTGCTGTGTGCGGCGGCGGGCAGCGGCGCCGGCGCGGTCAACAGCTTCGCCGCCGCCGTGCTCAGGCACTCCGCACACGCTGTCCCCCTTCTCAATATGACCGCTTACAACTTTACTATTTACAATGGGTAAGTTTAATTAATTCTACGAGCTATAACACACTTTTTGTAAGCATGTTGCAAAAATTGATTTAATTTTTATAATCAGCTGACCTCACGTCAAACCCTTAGGGAATCCAGTTCTGAGCAAATCGTGTTAGTAAAACACTTAGGATTCAAATTACTATCAACCCACAACCCCCTCAGTCTACAATCTCACAATGCTCAGATAAAAATATTTTCTTGTCAAATTTTTATCCAGCTGTTCGTTTCACAACCTAGTACCCACAAGCAAGACTATCTGTATTATACAGTTTTTAAATACCATCATGCAGAGCAGCGATACCTCAGTTGGGAATGATACGGACTGCCGAGACGTGTCGGAGGTTCGAGACCAAACCCAAAAAAGAGCATACACCTCTGACTTTTCTATGTTTAGTGTGTTTTCATTGTGAATTATCGCTTGCTATAACGGTGAGATAAAACATTTATACTCGAGAATTTCTTCACAAGAATTTCGAAGGTATGTGAAGTCTACCAACCCGCATTAAGCCAGCGTGGTAGACTAAGACCTAACCCCTCTCATTAATAGAGGAGGCCCGTGCCCAGCAGTGGGACAGTAATATTACAGGGATGATATTATTATTTATCATTGTTAATAGACTTTCCAAGTGCATTTTATTATTGACCGCCATTTTACTTCTAGATCGGAAGCCCGAGTCTATATTTTTATTAGTGTATTTATGAATTCATTAATTCCAGAACTCTTCCACGGCCATTATTCGAGAGATCGGAAGCTGGTTCTATTTTATGCGGCACTGCCCTAGTACTAGGTGCTGCTGTCGCAACAGTGACCGTCGACAAGCTTGGTAGGAAGGTAAACCTTTGAAACTTTTACATGATAATTTTTAAATAAGGCAACTATGCTTTTTTGTACATATCTATCGGTATTTTCCTTCAGATGCTTCTCCTCTGGTCGTGTTCAGGCATAACTTGCTGCCTCGCCGTACTCGGAGTTTACTGCGACCCCCAACTGCGTATGCACTCCTGGTACACGCATCGGCTGTGGCCTTACAGAATCAACTTAAAAGACAAGACTTACCAAAATACGACTGAAGATCAGTTCGGAAACCTAACCAAGAACCTGATGAACGTCTCCAGACCTTGGAGAGTTAACGACAGTTTTGATGGATGGCCCAAGGTTCAGAATGGAACTGAGGAGGGCCAGTCGATGTGGGCTCCTGTGATACTGCTGTCTACTGTGCTGTTCCTGTATAACATCGGATTGGGTTCCGTACCTTATGTATTGATATCGGAGATGTTTTCTATCAATGTAAGTAATAACACATAACATGGGTACATTTTTAAACATAAAGCAGATTATTCGTTTCTATATTTTCAACTGACTGCCTCGGTGGCGTGGTGGTATTTCGGTACGACTACGGTTCAGAGGTCTCGGGTTCGATCCCCGGGTCGGGCAAAGTGATATTGGATTTTTCCATATCAGCCCGGAGTCTAGAATTTGTGCCCGATATGGCGATAGGCTCGCCCCCTATCACATCTGGGACGGAACTAAGCTCGTCGAAATGTGGGTGTTCTAGTTCGCTAGTGCACCTCGGCCTATCTAGTATACGGACTTGAACCTATTTATCTTGCTAGCGAATTATTAAAAAAAATAGCAAGCAGTGATGATGATGATAGCTTAGTTGAGAATGGTACAGACTGTATCAGTGTCGGAGGTTCGAAACCAACTCCAAAATCGAGTGTGTTTTCATTGTGAATTATCGCTTGCTTTAACGGTGAAGGAAAATATCGTGAGGAAAACTGCATACCCGAGAATTTCTCCATAAGAATTTCGAAGGTATGTGTAGTCTACCAACCGGCATTAGGCCAGCGTGGTAGACTAAGGCCTAACCCCTCTCATTAGTAGAGGAGGCCCGTGCCCAGCAGTGGGACAGTAATATTACCGGGCTAATATTATTGTTATCAAATTATAAAAGTAAAGCATAATACTACGATACATTTCACAAAACGGTTTTGTTTGCATCAACTAAGTATGATAACACGTGCTATCTAGATAACGGGATATTTACTATAAATTCCTTCATTATCAGTCAGCGCTGCTGTTTATTTTACTATCTATATACTATTCTTAATTATAATAATTACTGATTATTTTTAACGTTTATTTTGTTTTTTGTTACTTTCAAAACTACAATGTAGGGTCGGCGCGAAACATTTTTTGTTGCAGACAAGATTCAGCTTAGTTTTTACGGTTGACGTCACGTGCATGACGTCAACCTCCTCTAGAGTATCCTGTTCCGGGCATTGTGTTAGAAAAACAGCATTGTTTGACCCTGGACCGTCTGGGTGACCGCCAGGAAAACAGAGATTTATGTAAACAGTGTGGATCTGTCACATAAAATACCTAGAAGTAAACCCGCGTCTCCTGCACTAAAACATTACACAAAACATCTACACAAAACATGTATACTTTATCTATGTTCCATTGTTCTACGAGCCATCCAGTCCATTGTTCCAGGAGACAACTAAAATCATTGTTCTACGTATGTTTTTGTGTAAATAGAAAAACTAGTGCAGAAGATGCGGCTAAGTATCAATACCATTTCCAGGTCAGAAGCCTAGCATCAAGCCTGCTGATATCCTGGATGTGGCTCAGCAGTTTCATACTCCTGCGCTACTATGGAACCATGGCTGTCTCACTAGGGCTCCACGGCACCTACTACATCTGCGCCACCATCACATTCCTCGGATCCTTGTACATACTCTTCATCATACCAGAGACGAAAGGAAAATCTCAAGAGCAGATTAATGAGGTACTTGATGGACCCCTCATGGTTTTAGGAAGGAGAAAGACCGACCAGCGATGACAAAGGCTATCGGAGATCATAATGGTGTTCACTTTGATGTAATTTGTGATGTTCATGTGACCAAGAGGTAAGCCAAAGTAGTTTAACAAGTGTGATCATAGATGGCGTTCGAAATATCAACGCCATTCTGTAAAGATGGCGCATCGTGGAATTTTAAATACGATATATACGTGTTTGTTGATTTGGTTTTAAAGCAAGTTAAAGTTTCGTTATACGGAATTAAAAATTAATGGTTTTTACTATGAACCACAACAAAATAATTAATGCTGATTTTATGGAAATGTTGATAATTTGCGTTATAGTCCAAGATACGACAGTTAGACATCTACTTTTAATCACATATGTCTAAAAAAAATATTATGTTATTTTTACGATTATGTTCCCACCAAAAAATTTATAGTACTTAAAGATTATAACAATAATTTAAAATCATATCATTCGTGACCTAAATTAGTATTGTTCTTCATACTTCCTAACATACCTTAAGAGCTTAAAAGAGAGCTACTTACTGTAATATTGTAAACAATTTTCGAGTCAAAATTCAAATCAAGCTCGCTACGCGCTCAACGGATTTATATGAAAGGTTATGATTTCACATATTTATTTGAATACCTACTCGATAATGATTAGTAAAATGTCAAGTCGCCAAAGACAATCGTTCTTACCTGCCCGGCTAGCATGCGTGTCACGATATATCTCGATAACCGATTAGAGAGGTTGTCTACACGTTGTCTATAATACTGTATGAAAATAGACGACGATGCATGTTAGTCTCAGTAGACAAATTGAGAAAATCGGCTATAATACGACAAAAACCGTAGTTATTTTTTTATCATGGCGCGCATTCTAGACAGGCAGGTCCTGATTCTCTATGACCATACGAATACTGAATGTACTCAGGACATGTTGAGTTGAGTTAAAGAAATGAGGCCCCTGCCCGCCTAGCATGTGGGCCACGAGATATCTCGATAAAATAAAGTGTATAGTGTCCGTAGACAAATAGAGAAAACCGGTTATAACAGGACAAAAAGCATAGACAAAATGATCTCGTGGCGTGCATGCTAGGGCAGAAATAAACAGCCTTTATACTATGGCGTAGGTCTGGCGTTCACGGGCTTTTGCTCTATAAAGAAATAATTAAAACAAGAAGTATATCGTCTCATATATAATAAAAAGTGACAAACTTAATAGAGCTCAAGTAGACTAATCTAAGTATACCATATCTTACAAAATGTTGTTGATTCAATATATAATAGAATAATTTTAAGTCTCTTATTGATCTGATTTATACCTGTATTTTTTATTTATAAATTTATTTATTTAAGAGTTAATTACTTTAAGATTTTACAGTGTAGTTGAATATCATGCAATTTGTATAACATTATTTAAGTTTGAAGGGGTCATGGACCATGTGAGTTTTCCTTAAATCCGCATCTGCACATATGATTTGTATTTAACATGCAGCTGTGTATCAAGGCAATATTATTTCAAATCACATTTTCACACATTCACTAACAAATGTAAAATAAAAATGCTTTCAAACTCAATAGACTACTAGAATTAGTATGTTAATAACAAATATTTACTCAAAATACAATTTATACCCATGAAAATATTTTGTTACAGATTTATCTAAACTCAAAAACATATTTGACTTAGTTTAGGATGTATTAACGTATTACCAAAACTTTGATAGTTTGACTAGATGCGGATGTAGAACCAAATTTGAAAATAACCAAAAATATTGGAATTTTAAAATAAGTAAATCATAATTATCGGATTATTAGCATAATCCCCATATAATATTTAATGTAACATCTCTATTTTTAATAGATATTATTTAATCAGGAGTTCACAGGCCCCACGAAATTGTTCTAAATCCGCACCTGGTTATTTTAAAAATACATTTCAATGACAAGTGATTGTGTAATGTAAGTGTTTTTAAACGAATGTCACATTATTTGGAATTGAGTAAAGTTTATGCACTAAGGATAGGTTAAGTTGTGTTTTGCCAAATGTTCGTGTTGTAAGAAACATAATGTGTTGTTATGAAGTGAGACAAGACAAAGTAGAGTAAGTAGCCTGTGGGCTAAGCCAAGTGGCTTATGCGTTAGTCGAATAGAATAGTAAATCTATGTAAATATATATTTGCCCCCTTATTCATAATAACTTAGGGGCGTCCATAAATGACGTGAGGTGTTTAAGGGGGGGAGGGGGTCGAGTCAAATCTCATCTAATCTTACGTTAGAGAGAGGGGGGGTCTCGGCAAATATCACGCAATTTTTTTTCTGATTGAAACAAAAAAAACTACTATTTTGGTCCATTTAATCCAGATTGTACATGCGTTTACGTAAGAAACTCACATTTTGAAAAATCTCACGTGAGATTGGGGGATGGGGGAGGGAGGGGCAGAAAATTTAAAAAAAACACCTCACGTAATTTATGGACGCCCCCTTAGTAGAGCGTAAAAAGACCGCAAAAGTACGTTTCATAAAAATTGTATTCATAATACCAACGTTCGATAGTGAAAACATGGCCGATTCCGATCAGCTGTTTCAACTTTGATATTCTTTGTTAATGACATTAATTTTGTTATAGTCCCTAAACTATCCTGGGGGTCCTATACCCCATCTAAGAATGATATATATTTTTTATTTATTGTTTCCAGTCAAGACTTCCTATTTGTTTCAAAGCTTGCCAGAGATAAAAATAAAGTTTTTTCTGTAACCAGCAACATTGTATTCGATAAACATATTTTAGTTTACTTTTAGCTAAACTAGGCAAAAGTAGGGTTATGCGTTCGATAAGACCAGGAGTTCATTATGAATGAGGGGGTTATTATATTTGACTAGCGCATAACTCACTTGGATAAGCCCGCTGGTGTGTGTATTTTTGTACCTAACCATATAATAATTACATGTGATAAAAATACGAGTTTTGTTTCAGAATCGGTCTGTGAAGGCGCGACTCCTGCACCTGTTTTTTTTAAACAAAACTCATACGAGAACCTGATTTTCGCTGTCTCCTGCTTATAAAACAATGGACGATAGATAAAAATATGTAGCGAAACCATGTTTTGTGTAGGTGTTTTGTGTAATGTTTTAGTGCAGGAGACACGGTTTAATAATTTCCATAACGTTTTGTTTTTGTTTACGCAAATCACAGATTTAAATACATTACGGATTTGATACACCTCAATCAAAACATTAGAATAATATTAAAACAATTAAAAATAATAATTGTAGTGTAATAGTGTAATCTAAAATATCTAAAGAATTTTAATACCTATAAATAAATGTAAATTCCCTGATAAAGGGGGTCCAGAGTCCCGCAAGCTACCCAAATCCAACCCATTTATTTTGTCTTGTCTCAAAAGGATATTGAATTAAGATTATTATAAAGCAACGTACACACATCACTCGAAATAAAAATAATTATTTTTTGATCAGGCCACTGTTACATAATAAGTATAATACAGATACAATATATTTATGTAATATTTATAATAATAAGGATTTGGGAAACATTTGTAATTTAAAAGATTTTTGACCAAAAATCCCGTGGGAACATGCTCTCATAGTCATACTTGGATTAAGTTAAATATAGGATATTAGTCACCTCCTTGTTCTAGCGGCAGCAAATATGGGCTGTGGACCGGGAGGTCCGGGGTTCGATTCCCAGTTCGGGCAAAACGAATTATCTAATTTATTTTGCACGGGACTGGATGCCTCAGAGGTGGTTGATGTCAAGCAGACAGTCTGTCCTAAAAACTAAACCAAATCCTTTCTGCAACATGCTTGAAAAAGTGTGTTGCGTCGACCCCACATTAAGATGGAATAAGGGTAAACGGATTCACTAACGCCCGGTTCCAATATACAATCTCAGTTCGAATGTGCAGATAGATTACAAAAAATAGCCAATAAGAACACAGTTTGAAAATGACTCCGTCAAATGAGTTGATTTGATTGGTTCATAATCGCGATCTATCTGCACTCTAAACTGAGATCGTTTATTGAAACCGGCCGTAAATGATTTGATTTGGGTGATTTCTCAAATGTTTCTCAATCATCGCATAAATCAATTATCCCGCACAAACGTACAAACTGTTAGACAGATTTTAGCAAGATATTAATGTTGATATTGTATTTATTCGTATGTTGGTACGTCACGTTGTGATCCATGTTTTGTATGGACAGTGTAAATGTCATGCGAATTAGCTCACGCATGCGGGTTCGATTCCTCGTTTTTAAAATGTGTGCATTATTAAACAGAGCGAATCAAAACGAGACTCGGTGTGTTTATTTGGTATAAACTCTCGTATTTGCACAGAAATGCGAAAACTTGATTCTTTCCGTCGTTTCGACACATTATCGCTTCGCATCTGTTTGACTAACCTCCAGTTTCTTCATGTAAAGCTAAACTAACTGAGCTAAAGTAAAAGCAATAACTTTTTAAAAGCTTAGCATTACGGATACCTTAAAAACAAAATAAAAGCAATTGTTCAAATTGTAAATGCATTTTGACCGTGACATTATACACAACGTGTCGATCTTACAAAAGCCAGATAAATTTAAGACTGCGGACACGACCTCAGCGGGCGCGAATAGCGGCGCGTTTCAATTCATAGATTTATATGGAATTGGCCTCGAAGGCAGCGGCGTGGAGAGCGGCATACGAGCGATGTGCACCAGTCCAAACGGTGCTTTGCTGCGCCGCTCCCCGCGCCGCCGCCACCGCCGCTCCGTGTCCGCTGACTTCGTGTCCGTAGCCTTAGAGGCTTATATTCGGCAGTAAACATCCATGATGAGGAAAATGTGCTGATGATGATGAGGTAACTTTTAACCGGGAATAAGTTAGATGTTTTGAAAGTTAATTTTTTCTTTCTTTTCTATCTGCCCTTATCCCACCTTAATGAGGGATCGCAGCAACATATTTTTTCTAGCATATTGCAGAAAAGTTTTAGCTTAGTTTTTCTACGACCGAAAGCCTGTCTGACGTCAATCCTCTTTTGGAGGATCCAGTAAAAAAAAATCGTGTAAGAGAAGCACCCCGCCCGACCTGGGAAACAAACCCAGGACCTCCGGGTTTACAGCTCATAGCTCTGCCACTAGACCAAGGAGGCGACGTTTAGTATTTGATTAAAAATATGAAAAATGTATTAAAGAATTAAAATTATCATAGAAAAGTTGCTTAGTTTTTGAAACATCTGCCTACTTTTGCTTTCGATGAAGAAACTGGAGGTGATATTAAAGGAATTGTACTGGCGTACGTGGGTTGATCTACATGGCATTAAACTTACTAATAAACAGCTTTAAATGTCATAACATCTTTTATTTATAGTAAATACTAGCCGCTGCCCGCGACTCCGTTCGTGTGGAAATTTATTTTCCTTTAAAAAGTACCCTATGTGTCAATCCAGGGTGTCAGCTACCTCCATACCAAATTTTTATCAAAATCCAACCGTTTAAGCGTGAAGAAGTAACAAATATACAAACAAACTTTCGCCTTTATATTATTAGTGTGATTATTTATCCAGAGACACCCAAGATACAAAAAGAATTATGGTTGCGTTGCCAACCTAAAAGGAGGGAATGAAAGGGGAGGGAAAAGGGATTGGGAAAGGGAGGGGGGAAATTGGCCACCGGAAATCTCACTCACCGAACGAAACGCGACAGCAAGCTGCCACTTTACGTCGGTTTTCTGAGAGACAGTGGTATCAAATCGGTCGAGCCGGCCCATTTGTGCTGTAGAAGTAACTGTCTACGGCGTGGCTCTACCACTAAAAATTCTTAAAATAATCTGAATCTGCGAGAGAAATGAAAGTCTAATCCAAAACGAGCTGATGATTTTCACACAAGAAAGCTTAGGTAATGTAAATAGTGCTTTATTAGTTAAATCGAACATTCCTATTCTATTTTATTAAAACACTGGATAAAATAAAAACAAATCAATAAATAAAACATAATTTAATCGAAAACAATAAACATCAATAATCGAGATAATAATTATCACATAAAATAATTTCATCCCACATATAATATGCAATGATATTTTCAGTAACTGTATCAGACTGTAAAACATTTTTTTTTATAGTTCGAAATTAAATCTCAATAATTTATTTGTGACATAAAAATACAGTCTTAAGTTACGCGATGCTATGTAAATTGAAAAAACTCCGTTGGTAACTTTTGTCATTAGATAGATAGATAGAAACTCTTTATTGCAGACACACACATAAAAAAAACAGATAACAGAACAGGTGAGCAACAGAATAACTGTGCCACAAGTGGCGGCCTTATCGCTAAAATCTCTTCCAGGCAACCATTCCATTTGATAGACTTCACATGACTTCAAGTTGGACTCGATGTCATTTCGTTACATAAAATTCCATCGAAATTCCAGCGATTACATTCGAGAACTTGACATTAGCGCACTTTTTAAATCGATTTCGATGTCATCAAGTCGAAGTAAAATCGATTGGCAAGAGTTACCCTACGGATTATATTAGTTAGGGGCTGTTCAAGTGTTACGCAAGCAGAATTTTTACAATTGTACAAACCCCTCAGCAAAAGTAAGCAAAGCTCTTACCACGACCACCGAGGAGTGGTTTTGTATTCGATTTTATCCCATAGGTACGATACATGCACTTTTCAATGTGCTTTGATTTGGTAAAAGAAAGTTCGATAAAGTAAAAGATAATACTACTGACGTAATCACTATCCAGACCTCCCATCACCCATGTCATCAACAATAAGCAGATAAAAGACAAAAGTTTGACGAGGGTCGCTGGTTTTTTAGAACTACATTGTGCTTAGGTATAGTGTAGTTACTTGAATAAAAAAAAAACTTCTCTCATTAGTTGAAGAGGCCTGAGCTCAATATTGGATAACTATTTTATAGATTTTAAAAGCGCGGTATAATCATGGATATATAATACTCGCACTAAAGATGGCTATATAAAGTTTTTTTCTTTCTTTATTTAAATAAATTCTTCTTTTATACTTGCCACGATGGAATCATAATATTAGTGCATTATATTATTGATTATTGATTAATATTCAATCTCACTTTTGCACTTTTGTTTATCTTCGTTTTATACAACACGACGCATTTATGTTCCGCATTCATCTGGCAGCTTGACAATAGCATTGCTAATTTTAATTTAAGCGAGTAGCACCCTTCCCTCTCTCTAAAATCTCTTGCTATGGCTTTTTATCAGAAGCTGACAAATGAGCAGATTAATCGTTACGATGGTTTTCAGTGAATTCTTAGTATCACTATATATGCCGGAGAGAATTTACAGCACGAATGGGCCGGTTCAATCGATTGGATACAACGATTTCACAAAAACCGACATAAAGTTCAATTCAGTAGTTCATTGCTGTGTTTCGTTTGGTGAGTGAGATTTCCGGTGGCCTAATTCTCCCTCTCTTTTCCATTCTCTGTTCCTGTCCTTTTAGGTTGGCTATCGTCCATCATTCTTTTTGTGTCTAGGGTATATAGAGGTATGGGTGGTGTAGATCACTTAACACCAGGTGACCTACCTTTATTTGCTCGTTTACCAGTCTATAAAAAATAAAACTGGTGAAATCAGCCCATTCATGCTAAAGACAAAACTGTTTACACTCTAGCACTACCACTATCGCTTTGCAGTTGCAGCATCACTGGCAGATGAACATCAATAACTACTTCATATCTCGATCATATAAATAAATAGAAATTCCTCTATATTAATAACTAAACTAAAACACAATCACAGCCTCATATTACCCTGAACAATGTCATCATACAGCTTCTGAGTCAACGGAATGAACTCCCAAGTCTTCTGGTCAAGGAAAAACATTGGGTCTTTGTGAAGATTCAAATTATACGCTTCTTCTAGTAACTCTTTCTTTTTGAGTTTGAATGTAGCTGTCAGAGGAGTCTCAGGAAGTATGCGAAGGAATAAAGGCCTGGCGTACACTGGTAGAGATGATTTTAAACCTTTTGCTAATGCTGTTAGGTCTAATTTCTTTTCTGGGTCTGCTATCGCCGCCATACCCGCTTTGCCTTCTATATGCGGTATCTGTGGAAGAATAATAACATTAGAAATGAGCTTTAGAGCCTAGAGCCTTATGTACGAGTATTTATATCTCTTGAAACCACTAGTCTCACATCAATTGTTTTGATCATGGTGTGTGACTAAGGGAACTTAAAATAAGTTATTTTAGCTATGATATGTTGATCCGGTGAGAGAAGACAAAGATGTAAAACATTAAGCGAATAAAAATACAGGGTTTCATTTAGAAGAGAAAGAAATTCAAGAGAATATTTATTAAGATTCTCCAATATTTTTCTTCTTACCGTCACTCCATACACGACCGCGTCCTTCAACCCAACTAGAGAGCTGATGACACCTTCTACTTCAGCAGTCGATACATTCTCGCCTCGCCATCTGGAATATGTAAGTAACTATTACCAGCTACTCTTTTTTACTTGCCCTTATCCCAGTCTAATTTGGGGTCATGCAACACACTTTTTATTTGTGTAGTAGGAAGGATTTCGCTGTAGTTTTTAAGACAACGATTACGATATTTATGGTGGAAATCTCCTCCCTTCTCCGGCCATGTTTGGTTTGGTGTCTACATTAGGGGACTCACCTGCTTGTGGATCAGTTACTGCTATAAAAATATGGGCAAAGCACTCCACAATTAAACTCTATAAGTTATTCATGGACGGTGAATACTTTAGTTTATTACTTTTACTTCTAGAGTCTCACACCTTCTAACCCCATACTAGGTTTAACCTGTCTTGGAATGTCCGTGACTATCAAAAACTAGACACAACACCCATAACCAATTCACTCATTTCACAATTAGCTATTCTCTCACTGCGACACTTGACTCTGTTAAAATGATCTGTGACTGCTGTTACTTGACTGCCATTTTCTGCTATTTACCTGAACGTATCCCCAGTCCTGTCCTTGAAGTAGAAGTACCCGAAATGATCCATGACCAAGATATCCCCAGTGTTGAAGTAACAATCTCCTTCCACTCTGACGTCACGCACCATCTTCTTCTCAGAAGCGGTTCGATCAGCATACCCGGCGAATGTCAGCATGGCTTTCTTTGAATCGATTTTACCGAGAAGCAGTCCTAAAATTATAGAATAGAATTTATTTCATTGTTTGAACGCGCTGATTTCTAGAATTTCAAAGGTGATTTTAAAAATTCTTTCAATATTTAAAGTTCCAGTATACCAGAAAGATAAACGACTATTACTACTCGGGAAATAGTCTTTTATCCAAAGAGTGGATTTATTTATTTAAAACACAAAACAGGTAACAATCAAATATAGGTACAAATTGCTACAAACAAGGTTTTTTAACATAATTATAACCCAAAACTCGTGTTCTAGAATTAACAAGATTCAAGAGCAACAGCTAACTACAGATAAAACATATTCTTTTGGAGTATTTTACATTATAAATCGAGATACAACCCATGTTAATTAATAAAATACATTAGCGAGATTATATACATCGAGATACCCATGTTCATTATTAAAATACACAGTAATATTTGGCGAGATTAATGTTTGTCGGCTCTCTACATTGACATCTCCCAAATTATGACTTCAAGCCGACGAATTTACTTCCACGCATTTATTTATACTATTTATTTCATATTTAAGCCAATTATCGGTAATGTATCGATGTCGATAAAGCTTTTCGCAAGTAGACCAATTCTTAATTATTATTTTTTTCTTACCAGGTTCATGAGGCCCGCATGTAATACATCTTCCATTGCTGTCTCTTAATATCTCTCCAGTAATTTCATCACATCTAAAACAGTTCTGTAAGTTAAAAATAGTAAGAGAGTCTATCTGAGTACCTAGGGCTCCGCTTTTACTTTCTACTTACTTCACAAGACTGAGTGGATATATCGATGACACCAGCCTGCTGAGAAATCCGATAGCTCCAACTTTTGAGTCTAAGTTCACTGAAAATAAATAATTTAAAGATAATGTACAAATAGGAGCTTTTTAACTGCGTTTACGTCGTTTTACTTAATTAAAACTAAAATACCTTGACACAAACCGCTACGGGACCCTTCCTTATTTTCACGCTTTTTACATTAAGGCCTTACGTCAACAACACGAATGAGCCGGCTCAACCGGTTCGATACCACAGTTTCAGAGAAAACCGATGCCACAACGCATCTGTGATTCTTCTACATCCATAAAGCTTATCAATCAAAATTGACCAACTTGAGCGCTGCTGATATAAAGTACCAGGATATCATAAAGTAGAAGTTACTCACCAAGATTACTATTCCCTTCCGTAGCTCCATAAAATTCAAGAACCTTCTTAACACCAAACCTCTGCACGAACTCCTGCCATATCTGTGGCCTTAGTCCATTGCCGAATATGACCTTAACTTTATGTGCCCGGTCATTGGGGCCTGGCGGTACTGATAACAGATATCTACAGATTTCGCCTATGTACTGCGCCGCCTGGAAGTACATCAAAATATATGACAGGATTTCCACAAGGCTGAATAATTCTAATATTTTTTATAGCAGTAGCTGGCAAACAAGCATGATGGATCTGATGATAAGCAATTTCTACCACCCTCACTTATAATTAAAGGATCATGGGAATGTTGCCATCATTAATGGAGGGGGAATAGGGATTGGGAAGGAAGGTAAGGGGGTATTGGGCCACGGAAATAAGTAAGTAAATACACCCAACAGTCGCACACCTAGTCCTAACCCCACACTAGGTATAACCTGTATCGTGGGTATCAGAAACTATGAGAGACTTTCGGTCTCACATCACCCAGACTTGAAACAAATATATGTGGGTCACACAAACATTTGTCTCAATGCGGGAATCGAACCTGCGGCCTCTTGCTTCACAGCCGGCTACTCGTCCACTGCGCCACGGAGGCTGCCAAACCTCATCCAATGAAACGCAATAACCTGCTGCCGCCTTACGTCGGGTTTCTGTAAGACAGTGGTATCAAACCGGTCGAGCCAGCCCATTTGTACTGTAGACGTAACTCCATCACGGCATAGCGAGATAATACAAATTCCAGACTCCGGGCTGATACAACTTTGCCAATATAACTTTGCCCAACCCGGGGTACCAATCCGAGACCTCAAAACGATAGTCGTACCACGCATGCAATAACAGTACTCCAGTATGCGATCACACTTAAAGAAGTTAGCTCTTGTCACCAATGAAAATCATACTTTTGCTATTTAAGTACAAACCATGACCAACAGAATATTCTTTGACCCAGGATTAAATAGAAAACTAATTATCTCATACTTACAGTACAGCCATGCTTCGCAGCATCACTCCAGTAGTTGGAGGCGGAGAACTTCTTCCTCAGAGCGACGGTACAACCCAGTACTATCGCCTGGCCTGCCCCAAGCACCCCTCCAGCAGTATGGTGAAGAGGTAGCGGATCGTATACCACGTCTGAAGAGTTAAGCCGTGCTGATTTATGCACTCCTAGTGACATGAGCAGGTACCTACAATATTTAATTTGGGTGAATTAAAGGAAAAAAATTAAAGTATGGGAATCTGTTCAGAGGTAGTTGACGTGATGCAGGTAGGTAGATGATCGTTAAAATTTACTTATATTGCGCAGACCCCACATTGGAGTGGGATACGGGCATGTATAAATAAAAAAAATCCTGCGTTTGACGCCATTTTTATTAAATTAGTTGGGTACTGCTTGTGATTTAATCAAAACAGGTTTCTAGCATCTCTTAATCATCATCATCATCAGCCATAGGACGTCCACTGCTGGACATAGGCCTGCCCCAAAGATTTCCAGATCGACCTGTTGGAAGCGGCCTGCATCCAGCGACTTTATCGACCTTTACCATCTCTTAATATACATTCCTTTTTGGTCTCGTTGAGTCGTCGCCTTGATCTAGTGGTAGCGTATATGGGCTGTGGAGCTAGAGGTCCGGTTCCCAGGTCGGGCATAGTAATTTAAATTGCCTGGGACTGGAAACCTTCAGAGGCGGTTGACGACAGGCAGGAAGCCGTTAAAACTAAGCTGAATCCTTTCTCTAACATGTGTGCTAAAATGTGTTGCGCGACCCCACATTGTGGGATAAGGGCAGGTTGAAAGATACCATTATTTTTGGATTCCTGTATAATCAGTTTTAAGAATTATCGGAGATTATACTCGTATATTTTTATTATCTTTGTTGATTACATTATCAAAAGAAACTTATAACATTTAATAAGATAAATTCATTTACTTAGATAACTTTAAAAAAGGCTTTTTACCTAATATTTGTAATAATGGCAGCTTTAGGAAACCCAGTAGTTCCGCTGGTGTAAATGTACAGTAATGTATCCCGAGGATTACTGGAGACTATCGGAAACTCTTCAGCAGTCATTTCTTTCAAATCAGTGGCCAGTGGCACAGCGTCTTGTAGAAGATTACTGCTGTCTCTTTCTGGCGAGTTAAATTGAAAGAGAGGCATGTCTCGGATCTCGTTCTGGATTTCTTTAATGGCTGTAATGAGATAATATTATCGATCTCTCGCTCTCTCTTTCTTATTTAAATTTGTTTTGTTTTTCTGTTCTGTTTTGTTTTGACAGCCTCCGTGGCGCGGCGGGCGAGTAGCCGGCTGTGAAGCGAAAGGCCGCGGGTTCGATCCCCGCACCGAGACAAATGTTTGTATGGCCTACAGATATTTGTTTCGGGTCTGGGTGTTGTGAGACCGAAAGTCTCTCGTAGTTCCTGATACCCACGACACAAGACTCGATCTTAGTGTGGGGTATAAGTATGTGACTGTTGGGTGTTGTTATTTATTATTTATTTATTTTAAATTATGAACATTTTACTATTTATGTACCAGGATATCATAGAGTCAAAGAGATTACCATCACTCATCTCGTCGCCGAACACCACGGCTTTACATCCAGCGATCCTCAGGCAATGGATCAGCTGCGCTCCTCTCAGATTCGTATTGACAAGCGCCGTGATAACCTTAAGTTTAGCCAGGCCTAGCCACAGAAAGATGTACTCAGGCTGTGTCTCCATGAATAAGGCTATCACTTCTCCACTTTTGAAGCCTTGACGCTTGAAGTACCAAGCTATTCGGTTGCTGAAATCGTCGCCCTATAAATGGAATGTGCTTGTATTTATGTGAACCTAGTAACTTTTTGTTTGTTGGTTTCTGAAACTGAATTTTGTTTTGTTTGTTGACAAAGCAAATTATTTCGCACGACGCGTATTTTACGCCGAACTACAAGTAAACACGCGACTTTTTGAATCACAGCCAAATATTTTCCCAAGTCTACAAGCGACAGTGGATAATAGATATCAATATTGTTTACCTCACGAAAAGTCAACGCTCTTTCTCCCATCACAAACGCTTTCTTCTCGGGAGACATCTTGGCCACGTCTGCCCATCTAGTAACAACTGTCTTGCCTTGCTTCTCCCAAATCCATATCTTGAACATGGTCGCCAAAAGAACACGAAGACCACTGAAAAAGTGACATACATACATAATAATATACTGGCTCACATCTATACCCACGAAGGGTAGGCAGAGAGGAATATAACATCTAAAATGTAATATCCAATACCTTATCTCACTGAAACATACCAATTGCATACCTTATATATGAATCCAAAAGCAGCGATAGCTCAGTTGGGAATGGTACGGACTGACGAGACAAGTGTCGGAGGTTCGAGACCAACCCCAAAATGGAGCATACACCTCTGACTTTTCTATGTTAAGTGTATTTTCATTGTGAAATATCGCTTGCTATAACGGTGAAGGAAAACATCGTGAGGAAACCTGCATACCTGAGAATTTCTTCACAGGAATTTCGAAGGTATGTGAAGTCTACCAACCCGCATTAGGCCAGCGTGGTAGACTAAGGCCTAACCCCTCTCATTGGTAGAGGAGGCCCGTGCCCAGCAGTGGGACAGTAATATTACAGGGCTAATATTATTATTATTATTATTATATGAATCCAGGTCATGTACCTCTGTACATAATCAAATACGTTATAGCTGAAAGGCCAAATTCACTAACACCCGATCGTCCCAAACATAGGGCCTTACAGCTCAGCCATTTGCTGCAAATGGTTAAAAATAGTCTTGTCACTTTTTTCATGCCTGCCTCGGTGGCGTGGTGGTATTTCGGTACGACTACGGTTCTGAGGTCTCGGGTTCGATCACCGGGTCGGGCAAAGTGATATTGGATTTTTCCATATCAGCTCGGAGTCTGGAATTTGTGCCCGATATGGCGATAGGCTCGCCCCCTATCACATCTGGGACGGAACTAAGCTCGGCGAAATATGGGTGTTCTAGTTCGCTAGTGCGCTTCTGCATACCCCTTCGGGGATACAGGTGTGAGCTTATGTTATGTATGTGACATAACCTGTCACTTTTTTCATTGTGTCACATTGTTTGCAAATGAAAGTGACAAGACTATTTTTAACCATTTGCTCAGCTAAAATGTTTTTATAAGTAAGGCCCATTGTTTTATTTTTATTACTTTTTTAGCACGTATAACTATCAATTATGTATTCGAATCGAGCACGATACTCGAAAATAATTCATCCTAGGTCCTCAGTAACGTAATTGTGAGAATGTAGGTTACAATATCTATTTTCTTATTATGGGTCTGCAGCCACAACCGACGGCGTCTCATATTCAAATTTAATATGAATCAATGATACAAATTGCCCCACATTTGAATGAATAGGCATTCAAATAGTGACTTATTCTATCACTTCGGATTCATACTACGGTGTCGTACTGAGACGAGATGAATCGGATATTCATGTATAATGAACATGAAGATTTTTGAGTGGTAGAATCAGTAAACAGTAAGTTCAGAAGGAAAGCCGGCTCGCCCGGTTTGATATCTCTGTCTCTCAGAAAACGTCTCCTTTTAGGTTAGCAACGCACTCTTAATTTTTTTCTTGGGCATCTATGGACGTTTGAGATCACTTACCATCAGGTAACCCACTTGCTCGTATGCCAGTCTCTGCTATAAAAATATTGAGAATAATAAAATAAAAGTGAAATTGTTTTTTGAATGTTTTAACAAACATAAATAAGTTCACGCCTGTATCCGCGCACTAGTGAACTAGAACACCTACATTTGGCCGAGCTTAGTCCAAGATGTGATAGGGGGCAAGCCGATCACCATATCTGGCACAAATTACAGACTCCGGACTGATATTGTAAAATCCAATATCACTACCATTGAATGTTTTTTTTTTTTTTTTTTTATTGCCATAGTGGGCAGACGAGCTGGCGGTCCGCCTGATGGTAAGCGGGACCGTCGCCCATACACTTAAGCAATGCCAAGGGCACAGCCAAGCCGCTGCCTACCGTGAAGTGAGTACTCTTTTTAAACCTCGCTTAAAGAGGGATAAGTCATAGCGCTCGGGGAACACCGAAGCAGGGAGTTCATTCCAGAGCTTGCATGTACGTGGTAGAAAAGACCTCTGGAAACGCACCGTACTGCTACGGATTGTTTCCAGGTGATAAGGATGAACTCTACTACGGTGTCTGGTGGTACGATGGTAAAATGGTGCCGAAGGCACCATGTTAAACAGTTCCTCGGAACACTCCCCGTGATAGAGGCGGTAGAACACACAGAGAGACCCAAAGTCTCTCCGCAGCCCCAACGCCTCCACTTTGTCCGTGAGATTGGGATCGCCGACGATTCGAAGTGCGCGCCTTTGTAAGGAGTCAAGAGGGTCGAGCAGGTATTTTGGGGCCCCTGCCCAGAGATAAGAACAGTACTCCACGTGAGGACGGACTTGCGCTTTATAAAGCGTCAATCTATGTCCCTGCGTGAAGTATCGCCTAGCTCTGTTCAGGATCCCCAATTTCCTACTAGCCAGTTTGGCTTTGCCCTCCAAATGACTCCTAAATTGCACTTTGTTCGAAATATCTACGCCGAGGATCCCAATACTCTCGGTGACAGCGAGGGTGACTCCTTGGAACTGTGGCGCCATGACAAACGGGTCCTTCTTTGCAGTGAACGCGCAAACTTGTGTCTTGGATGGGTTAAACTGAACTAAGTTCATTTCACCCCATTCGGAGGCCCGCCCCAGAGACCTCTCGACTTCAGACACAAGTTCGGACCGTCTTTCTTCCACGGTATACCGAGGTACATTCTGCTGGCCGATGTATCGCGCATGACACGTACTGTCATCTGCATAACAATGCATGCCGTCGATGGACAGCATGTCATTGATATGCAGGATGAATAGTGTCGGCGACAACACCGAGCCTTGTGGAACACCAGCATTAACGGTTTTGGTTGCGGAGGTACAGCCGTCGACTACGACAGCTATGCTCCGGCCATCCAGGAAGCTGGCAATCCACTTACAGAGTCCCTCGGGAATTCCGTAAGTTTCCAGCTTTGACAGAAGAGCTCGGTGCCATACCCTGTCGAATGCCTTCGCTATATCCAAGCCGACGGCAATGGCCTCGCCCCCACCCTCCAAAGCCTCCGCCCAGCGGTGAGTGAGGTACACAAGGAGATCGCCAGCTGAACGACCGCCACGGAAACCGTACTGACGATCGCTGATCAGTTGGCGATCCTCAAGGTACCTCAGGAGCTGAGTGTTTATTATTTTCTCCATGACCTTGGAGAGCAAGGACGTGACAGCTATCGGCCTGTAATTTGAAGGATCCGATCGGTCACCTTTTTTAGGGATAGGATGTATGCGAGCGGTCTTCCACGAAGCCGGAACCCGGTTGTTCTTATAAGAGAGACGGTAGAGACGCGTGAGAATGGGAGTCAACTCAGGGGCGCACGTCTTAAGAACCACTGCGGGGATACTGTCAGGCCCACTCGACTTTCGGATGTCAAAGAGCCTGAGCTCCCGCCTAACCGCACGCTGTGTGATGCGGATTTCAGGCATGGAGCACTCACAGCGCCGAAGTTCTGGTGGAGTGGCATCCTTATCATCCAAAGCCGAGTTTGAGGCAAAGGTTTCAGCCAGGAGGTCGGCCTTTTCCTCTGCACTGTGGGCCAGACTGTTATCGAGTTTACGCAATGGCGGGAGACTGGACTGGCAGAAATTATCTTGTACAACCTTGGCAAGCGACCAGAAAGCACGACTACCAGCGGGGTAGCTCTTTAGCCGCTCGCCAATCCTGCAGATATGTTCCGCTTTGGCCTTGGCAATCGCCTTCTTGTTGGATCTAGAGGCGGCATTGAATTTCCGCTTTTCCTCCTTGGCAATAGGATCCCGACACCTAATGGCGTTATTCCACGCCATATATGCAGACTGCTTGAGGCGCGCAGTGGCGGCACAGGCACTGTTGTACCAAGGCCCACTACGACACCCCACCGGTATTGTGGTGCAAGGGATGAACAATTCCATCCCCATTAAGACCACATCCCTGACGCAGTCCGCACATGTGTCAGGATCATCGGAGGAGAAACAGAACCGCCTCCATGGGAAGGACGCAAAGAACTCGCGAAGCCCATCCCAGTCTGCTGAACCATATCGCCAGACCCTACGAGACCCGGTCGCTGAAGGGCGACCAGGATAGTTTGTAGGAGCCGACGTACGGATCAGGCAGTGGTCCGATGTCCCCAAAGGGGCATCAACCACTACGCTGTATCCGTCGGGGTGTGTGGTCAGCAGAAGATCCAACAGAGATGGCTCATGACTCACGATATCTGGGACACGGGTGGGCTGTGTCACCAGTTGCGAGAACCCATAGGCCAAGGCCATCTCGTACACAGACCGACCCGGGAGATCAGTAGTCCGAGACCCCAACCACTCTTTATGATGAGCGTTGAAGTCACCAAGAGCCACTACCTCCGCGGATGGGTACTGCTCGAGAATACGGTCCGTCCCCACTTGGACATTCTCAAATAGTTGAGTTGATCCCGTGTCACTGGCATGAGACCTGTAAAGGCAGGCGTAGACCCGGTTACGACCCCCGTAGTCCACCTTTAGCCATAGTATTGACAAGTCCCGATGCTCGAGGTCCCTAAGGCGGCGACAGCATATATCACCCCTGATGAAGACACACACACCAGCTTTACGACGGAATGAGTGTTCCAATACGTAACCGGGGTAATTCAGGTACGAAACATCATCAGGGGTGGATATTTGAGTCTCCGTTAAAAAGAGCAGGGCAGGCCGCGCCGTCTCGAGATGGTAATGGACGGCGTTGAGGTTGCTGTGTAAACCCCTGACATTGCAGAAGTCTACGTTTAATGTGGATAGAGTGGCCACCGTGGAATGCCTGCTTCTTTTTCTTGTCGTTTTCATATCAAAAAGAGTTTTACGGGGAAGGGATTGAAAAGCCAAGCGCTATCCGAGAAAAAGTGCGGAGTGTAGTGCCAGACTGTCGTGCGGCCGGGGAGGGGAAGCGGCGCGAGGCACGGAAGGGCCCCCGATGCCCCCCCGTGTGCAATCGCCAGGATCCACTCCAGTCTCCCACTCTGGCATGACGACTGCACGACGGGATTTTCGCCGGTTGGCGGGACAGCTTCCCAGGGAGGGAGTTTAAATGGGAATCCTTGGGTTCAGGTCCCCTACTGACCGGCAGGCGGCCGGTGGCGACCGTTCCATCGGGTCTCCCTGTACCCAACACCCGCCACCCCACCTAAGCACCCGCAACAATCTGGACCAAAACTCCGCATGTTCCGGTCGACGCCTGACCCACCAAACCCTAGGGAAGGAAAAATTGAGGAAGGAACGGCTACCCAGCCCTTCCACCGGAACGCATTACTGCTTGACGGTAGAAATAGGCTGGGCGGTGGTACCAATCCGATCGAGTTCAGTATTGAGAGAAAAAAAATAAACTTCCAATACCAAACCCTACCACCAGTGGTAGGGATGAGGGGCAGGTGAGGAGGACACCAAAGCCGCGGAAGGAAGGGGAATGCGGCAGTGGTGGCTCGAGGGGCCGGGGTCGCTTACCCGAGCCATTCCTTGGGTCGGAAAGGTTGACACAGGAATGACCCTCTGACACAAAACCATTACCATTGAATGTTTTACTATTAGTAAGAGTAATTAAATACATCTAAATATCACACACATAGTCCTGACCCCATACTAAGCTTAAGTTATATCGTGGGTATCAGGAGCTTTGACTTACGGTCCCACATCACCCTTGTGGGATATAGGGCCGAATGGTCAAACAGTGCTCAATCATCCAAGTCATTTGAGCACTACCCAAAGTTAAGCAGACAATAATTTTTGAGCGGCATGGTCGTACGCACTTGAGAAGACTTGGCGGAAAAATCAGCTGAGAATCAATCATTTTGCCACAGATAATAAAAGTTTGTTCTCGATTACAAAATTTTTATAAAATTATATTTTTGTTTCGTTTCACGTAGAATCATTTTATTTCATTTATTTTTTTTTAAGATAATTATAATAAACTAGCTGACCCGGCGAACTTCGTACCGCCTAACAGTTAATGAATGTCGTGTTACTTGTATTAATTAATATATATAGATAGAAACATAAAAGTATTTTATTATGATGAATGATGATGAATACATACCGAATGAGAATAAAAATTAAGAAAATAATAATAATTAAGTACTTCAAACACATATAAAAAAAAATATTGAAAACTATGTTTTGCAGATTGGGATACACTCGGATTAATTCATTAATGGGATTTTCATTCAAGCACCTTGTGGTAAACGACATTCTTTGTTTTTTGGTCAGGCGCAAGAACAAATAAAGCGGATGGTTTGCCGACACGTGAGCATGCCACGTACAATTGACCATGAGAAAAACATGTATTTTCCAGATTGAGGCCACAAATAGTCAAGGATTGGCCCTGTGATTTGTTGATCGTCATGGCGAAGGCAAGACGAATCGGGAATTGAATTCGTTTAAACTCAAAGGGAATATCCGTTGGGATCATCGGAATCTTTGGAATAAGAACTTCCTCATCTTTAAATTTTCCTTTAAGTATCGACGCGTGAATCACATTGCTCATCAGTTTTCTTATCACTAAACGCGTTCCATTGCACAGTTTTGGTTGGTTTAAATTTCTAAGCATGATAACTACCGAGCCAACCTTCAGTTGTAAATTGTGCGGTGGTAAACCAGGCACATCCAAGGAGTTTAAAAATTCAGTTGGATAATTAGTGGCTTCTTCTTCGTTTGTTACACAGTCGATTGATTTGAATGAATGCAGAGTACCTTCGATTTGATTTTGAATTTTAAAATTGAGGTCATCTACATATTTATTTTTAGCGGCCAAAATTGCTCGCTCACTTAACCATTTAGTATTTTTGTGGTTAGCAATGATATCTGGGAATAATCGCTAGAAAATGTCGTGATTCTAGTGTTTCGCCGTAAAGCAAGGAGCTCAATTGCTCTGGTGGCGGGACCAATAATGGCAATTTCACTTTACCACTAAGGCAGCACATACCAGGCGTTTCACCAGCAAACTTCAATACTGGCAAGCAACGTCCATTGGACCAATGCAAACTAAACGATGCAAGCTGTAGTCGATGGTGCAATCATATAGAAACGCTGTTCGATTCAAATCAGTACTTGAACCATTTCTTCTTGCACTTCGAAGATTATTCCTCTGTTCATCTGTACGATAAGCTCGACGATTTCTCGTTTCCAACCTAGCCGTTTCACGAGCTGCCTCTCTTTGCTCTTGTGTTTGAGAAGCACGAATTAAGGCCCTTCTTCGCTCCATACTAACGCGGCGCTCTTCTCGTGCAATTTCTCTTTCTTCAGCAGATAATTGATTCGCGATATTCCGTTGCCTAATTGCATTACGGCTCCGGGAAAGATTAGATCTTCTAGGACGCGGCATTGTTATTAATGCACTCGCACAAAAAACCACCAAATACAATAACAGTGCCTGAACTTTCGAGAGATAGACAATAGCATCAAAAAAAATCATAGATAACTAATAAAAAGACATTTACACTTTTGTTAAACTGTAGAATAAATCTTAGGTATTATTTTTGGAAATAAAAAATTAAGTAATTAAAAAAATATTTACACAAATTAATGTTTATGACAAACAAATACAACAGTACCTGAACTTTCGAGATATTTAACGAAAAATAAATTTCTGAACGCTACATGAATAATTGTTACATTTGACAGGATTGGACAACAAATGTTTGACATATGATAAACAAATGAGCATTTATTGACATGATTAAGTATTCATTACACATATCGAGTTTAGTTAGTTAGTTAGTTTTATTTTTTATTTTTTTTTTTAGTTTTTAGTTTTTTTTAGTTTTTTTAGTTTTTAGTTTTTCACTATTTTGAATATGTATTCTGCTATTCGGGGAGGAGACAAATCCAACGAATCAAAAACCATGAAAATTGGTTCAGCACATCTCGAGTTATAAGTGTTGTAACAAACCCGTCTTTGTTTTATATATATAGATAATTGGCAGAATACATGATTCGATAATGTTTATTTAACCTTTTTGCATTCCATGTGCCATTCCGATCATATTTCATCTGTAGTAAATTTTTCTGTAATGTTTATGTTATCTCTGTCTATCTTTTGTTATTATTGAAACGGAACTTAAAATGGATCTTTTTATAATTTATTAGTATCTTGTTAAAATATTTACCACTTGGCAGTATGTATCTTTCGTCCTTAGTCAATGATTTGTGTGGAAGAATTGAAAAAAAAAATTGGCAAATGGCGACCTGTTTGTTTATATTTATTTTCGTAATTAAATAACTGTGTTTGTTGTATGTGAAGTGATTTTGTTTTATGTAATAAACATCAACGCAGGAGAGATTATGGAAACTATGAAGTTTGGATATGGAGGATATTTCTTGGAGCGTTTCAATGAAGAAGAAGAAGTCTTCTTGAATTTTTCTTGCCAGGGACTGTGTCTGACCGTGTGAAGAAAAATACTCGGCCCGATCTGAGAAAGGAATTCAGGACGTCCCAGTTCACGCCGGCTTCAGCAGAACCATATAAAAACCATTATATTGGAGAGGATTGAGGAATTCGGCAACATGCAGTAGTGTTGAATCGGATTTAATAAAATTAATCATTGTATTTTTGAAGTGTTTTATTTGTCTTGGCTTCTACGAGTGCGATAAATTGAGGAAAAATACATTTTATTGAAATCAAGGGGTAGGTAATAGGCATATATTATTAAACACTACACGGAACACGGAAATCATGAAATACAAACCTATGCCCGCCATTCCATTCGCGTGAAATTTTATTTATTTAAACAAATCTATCCTACAGAAACCATACATTTTTCCGGGGAAAAAAGTAGCCTGTGTGCTATTTCAGACTTTAATCCATCTCTGTGCCAAATTTCATTCAGATCAAAAGAAAGGTGTGAAAGAGTAACAAAACATCCATACATCATCACAAACTATACAATAGTTTCATTTGAGATTGGTCGCAGGTACTCTCAAACGGATAATCTAAGTCTCAAACTAATGTCGATTAAATGATAGCTGTCAAACTTTAGGCACTTGTTGACCATGCCGTTTTATGAAATAAGCGGGCCTTAAACTGGGTCCTGCTTACATTTAATGTGAAGAGATAGGTTCTGTTTGACCATGCCAAATTGAAGAATAACGAGTGCTTAAATCGGTAAGGCCATCCTAAATATTTAGGCAGCGTTTGACCATTTGAGGGATAGTCTTTAGATCCTGCTGTAGACAGTTACGTTGATCGGTTTGATAAGACTGTCTTACAGAAAACTGACATATTATGGCAGCTCGCTGTTGCATTTCGACTAGCTATCAAGATTTCCTATGATCTTATATCACATATATCATCATCATCATATCATAGTCATCATGCTCTTCCTTAAGATCACCAACGCATCCATTCTTTTGGTACCGTGGGTGCCTATGGTGGTGATAAATTAGAATCTGATGGCCAACCTACTAAGTTAGTAATTTCTGTTTTAACATCTAGTATAATATGATTTGATTCACTCAAATGATATGATCTATGCAATTTGTTTCACGATGAATCATTATGTATTCCACTGTTGTCGCATAAGCATGCAATTTAGTACATCAATGCTTCAGGCATCACGCAGAGTATAATAGCGGTCGCATAATGAGTACTAATCTTGCATACTGCTGTCATAAGCTCACGCGTATATTTCCAAATGTATAACAGAGGTGCAACTAAGGACTACGACCACCAATAACCCTTGTAACGTATCTTACAAGGGTCTCTTATTTTACAATACCAAGCAATGAAGCTTATATGTTGTCTTTATTGGAATTAATAATATAATTGAGATGGTAAACATAAAATATACTATTTGCAGAATAAGTTATTTTAATTTGAAATCAAATACAATAGACATGGAGTTAAAAGTTGGAGAAGAGAAAAAGAGAGCGAGAGGAGAGAAGAGAATAGAAATTCTAAAAATAAACGACTAAGGTGTAGACAGAAGAAGTAAAACTACATATAAGGTTAATCGAGCTTATACTGAGATAAGAGCTTATGAATGACGAAGAAACAAAACACCGTGCTGTCATAATTGTCAAATTTTATCTGGGTTAGGGCTTCTGCACCTGAGATGGGCTGAAATTCGATGCCCAAGAAAGACTTCGGTAGCAATAAAATAAAAAGCACCGGAATCGTTTCATGTGCGCCACAGGTTTTTGGTGGTTAATTTCAATGTTTCGATAAGCTGGCATAAAAAATAGATTTTATTACACATAACATAACATAAGCTCACGCCTGTATACCCGAAGGGGTAGGCAGAGATGAACTAGTAGACTAGAACACCCACATCGCCGAGCTTAGTTACGTCCCAGATGTGATAGGAGGCGAGCCTATCGCCATATCGGGCACAAATTCATTTTATTTATTTTATTACTTACTTACTTACTTATTGTTTTATTACTCTCGGAGGAAAAAAAAGGAGTGTGTATATACACTTTATCATATTAATGCGTAATTTTTTTTAGATTAAATATTGAAATAAATCATAATATGTCGTAGATAACAGTGTTAAGAAAGTACTTAACCATTTTGTTTACATTTTACGGTCAGTCATTGTACCTGATGATAAGGATAGTGAAGAATAATGTCGATCAGCGAAAGACATTCTGCCCTTGGTATGCTAGTCTAAACTTCTAAAGATACTGCGACCTAAGCAGGAACATTTCTGACAACCATAAATATATTCGAACTCGATGCGTGTCTATGAAATTTGTATGAAATGTTAACCAAACGTCATCAGTGCGCAGCGAACTCGAATACATTTACATTTACATTAGTTTTTCGTGCTCGGGCTACTGGACACTTGGCGACCTTTCAACGCAACTCGTCTGAACGCATTTTTACTTTCATCTTTTGGGTTAATTATGTTTGGTGTCTACACGTTCAGTATTCTTTATTTTAAAAGATTTTTAAATTTGAAGAAGTACATTTAAGAATATCAAATTATTCCCCTCCGATGGCGAGGCTCGGACTCAAGCCACCGGCGATTAGGACCCCAGAGTAAGAAACCTCCTCACAATCTGTGTCGTGTCCAGTAACACTGCTTTCTGCATTTGGCTTTTGAACTCAATCACCAACATTGAGCCTCTGAAGATATTGATCGGGGCTCATTGGTATTAAACCATGGGCAGAGATGACTATCGGAAATGGCTGTTGAATACCCATCCCACATGTGAGTAACCTCATGTGTCAGATCTAAATATTTAGTGGTATCTACATATCATGTCTATTCTGTAATTTACTATGGTCATAATGTGCTAATATTCATTTCTGACCATATAAAGACCATTGTACATGATGTTAACCCTACCACAGTACCTCATACCTTGTGTGGATTACGTTCCAAGAACAATTTAAATTCAGGTCTCCTAAGAGGTTAGCTAGCGACATGACTTGATGGTTGGTTAAAGCGAGTATGAGGGTACATCCTTGGGTCCAATCATCAGTCATCCGCTTGTTCTCTCGCAGGCCCCTTGATTTGGTTCTTCTCTCTTCGAAGTGTAAGCATTATTATGCAGATCAGCATGATTCTAGTAACCATGGATAAACTCATTCTTTGTCAGTTACTAGTCTTACGTACTGCAATTTAAGGTTCCAATTATTTTGAATCTTCAAACTTCTATGAATGGCTACAACAAAAAATAGCATAACGAGGGCTCATATTGGACAACTAGGTACATCCTAGTAACGCGTCCCCCGGTAAACAAATTACCAGGCGATCAGGAGAGGCCAAGGTCCAAGTGGCAATTGTCGCGGACACCTTGTACCGGCACAATAGTCATAACCACGTCCGGTGCTTCCATTGTCGACGTACCTACACGATTATGCACTCCTGGTATTTATGAAGGATTCCGTCGCGGGGACGTGGGAAAAGATTCGAGATGTCGTTCGGAAATAATGGCTAAATTGTTTATAGGAAAATCATCATCCTTACTATATTGTAATAGGGATCTGATTTCACTGATTCACATCGTGATAATGTAATAAGAAAAATGCTTCGCGTGCTGTGGGTAATATGGCTCACTTGTGACATCTAAGGACATAGTATTCTTGAAAACGTACCTTGAGGCTTTATAGCTTGTCCAAGGTTTGCTGTTTCCCCGGTCAACAAAATATATCTACCGTCATTCGTCAGTAATACAACCACATCACTTCAATGACTATTTGTGACATATCAGTTTTATTACAAAAATACAGTTACATACTTTAATAATTGTAGTTAGTTTGGTTTTACAGAGTTTCCTAAAGTCAACATGCATTGTTTCCGCGGAAGAATAGCGGACTTTGTACTGCTTGTATTGGACTGTAAACAGTCTGGCCAGAGATATGCGATACCTCTTGTGACCTTTGCTTTCCTAGTACTACTGGGCGATTGTCTGATGTATGTGCTTATTATTTTTTACAAACTAGAAGGGCTGCTTGCTGTCTTATATCCAAACTCATCAATATTTTATACCAATATCTTGAAATCCTAAAAGATTTCAAATCAGTTTATTAGATACAAAGATTTTCATATAATCACGGACGTATAAAAAAAGATGGACGGAGCGCCAGGAACATCGAAAGTCAAGCAGGGTTTTCGGCTAATCCGATTGGTCGCCGCCATTACGTGTCGATAGATGGAACGGGCCGAAAACCCTTCACTTTCAATGTTCTTAGCGCTCCGTCCATCTTTTTTTACGTCCGTGCATATAATTTATATCTTTAGACATTTCACCCTAGTTTTATACAAAATAGTTTTGGCTTGACTTGACTTTACTTCCATGATGGTCTTTGGGCAACCGTAATCATTTACCATCAGGTGGGCCAGCTTGCTTGTCTGCATTGGATAATAAAAGAGAATAAAACATTCAAATTTATCTTATCAATGCAAATCTATCACTGCAGTCTGCATATAGCTACTTTTAAAGTCAACGACCTGGTGATATTTTGAAGACAGTCCGTCTCCAGTAGGAAGCAAGACATTAAATTAGATTACCCAAATGTTGAGAGACTGTACATTAGACGTAATACGCTTGTGATCCTCTATGGTTAGGCAGAGAATAGAGTTCCAAATTGCCTTATTATAACATTTAAATTTTATGCATTCTCATACATACATAGACTCACGCCTCTTCCCCGTGAGGGTAGGCATCCTTACACACCTTTTTCGCTTTATTAAGTATTATTACATTCTTCATGCATGCACGTCGGTTTTAGGTACTTCTAACCTGACTTGGTCAGATAACGTTCAATTAGGTCTTCCCCTTCTAAATCTTCCATACACATTTGCCATATATATATAAAGTGGTGAGGAATGAGCTTTGGTCGGTATTGTCCATGTATTGGTTGGACGGCAACCTTGTTCGAGCTCTGAAATCTTTGTATAAGGACTCCAGTGCTTGTGTGATAAATTGGTCATAGACTGAGCGGTTTAGCATCGAAAAGGGTGTTAGACAGGGATGTGTAGCGTCACCATGGCTGTTCAACCTATTTATGGACAATTGTTTGCAAGATTTGAGAGGAAATGAAAGTGGATTAAGGATTAATGAGTTACTCGTCAAATTTCTAAACTTTCTCTGACCAAGTCAGAGGTATACTCGAGAAAGGTCAAGTTAAAAGTACCCTAAACCGACGTGCATGCATGAAGAATGTAATGAGACTGAATTAGGCGAAAGAGGTGTTTAAGGATCGTAGCAAGTGGAAATCCGTTGTCTCTGCCTACCCCTATGGGAAAAATTTGATTCTATTTATATTCGTTTTGTCAACCTCTTTTCATCCATCCTCTCTATACTCCCAAACCACTGCAACATTCCTTTCTCAATCCTCGTTACTATTTCCTCTTTTCCAATCCCAATCCCTTTTTCCTCTCCCCTCCCATTTCCTCCTTTTAGGTTGGCAACGCACTCATGATTATTTTTGTATCTTCGGTGTCTATGGACGATGAGATCACTTACCATCAGGTGACCCATCTGTTCATTTGCCAGTCTCTGCTATAAAAAATCTTGTAAAAAATGTCTCGGACTAAGGCAAAGTTCGACTTAAAAATTTCAAATCCTCACTGAGTTCGTTTTTTGACTCAGACTTAGTCGAAGTACGCTCTATAGATTTCAGCCTATGTGTGAAAATTGTAATCATCCTTTGTAAATTACTATAAAGTGAAGAATGTAGATAATGGCTCCGGATATATTATTATGCATAATGTTATTTTTTTAATTAAACGCTAGTGACCTTGTGAGGAATTAACATACTTCTGTAACACATAAACAATGTCCATATTACTTACATAGTACTCAGTTTGATAAAAAAACGCTTTTTTTCTTTTTAAAATGCTTTTATATAAGGCCTTTGCGACTTATATATATATAGTTCTAAGATAACACACACACACTGCCTCCGTGGCGTGGTGGTATTTCGGTGCGACTACGGTTCTGAGGTCTCGGGTTCGATCCCCGGTTCGGGCAAAGTGATATTGGATTTTTCCATATCAGCCCGGAGTCTGGAATTTGTGCCCGATATGGCGATAGGCTCGCCCCCTATCACATCTGGGACCGAACTAGGCTCGGCGAAATGTGGGTGTTCTAGTTCTCTAGTACGCCTCTGCCTACTCCTTCAGGGATACAGGCGTGAGCTTATGTTGTGTAGTTCTAAGATAAGTTTGTTCAAATATAAGCTTATCCCACAATATGGGGTCAGCGCAACACACTATTTCAAGCACGTTGCAGAAAGGATTCGGCTTAGTTTTTACGACTGACTGCCTGGCTGACGTCAACCTCTTATAAAGGTTCCAGTCTCGGGCAAATCAAATTAGAGAATAGGCTTTGTTCGACCTGGGATTCGAACCCACGACCTCGCGGTCCACAGCCCATATATGCTGTCACTAGACCAAGGAGGCGACTAGATTGAAATAACTATAAAATATAAATTATTCTAGCACATAATATTTACCTACTGACTTAGGCTCAGATCTATAGCGCGAACTTCGACTAAGTGTGAGTCAAAGAAAGGAACTCAGCAAAAATTTGGATTTTTTCTAACTTCTACTTAGTCCGAGCCATTTTTTATAAGAAAAACAGACTGGCAGACAGAATAAGCAAAGATTTTCTTTTAAAAAATTACTCGAACTAAGTCAAAGTTCGATTTAAAAATTCCAAATCTTCGCTGAGTTCGTTTCTTTGACTCAGACTTAGTCGAAGCTCGCTATATAGATCTCAGGCTGAGATCTATAGAACGAACTTCGACTAAGTCCGAGTCAAAAAAACGAACTTAGTGAGGATTTGGAATTTATAAATCGAACTCAGACTTAGTCCAAGTCATTTTTCACAAGAAAAACTTTGCTAAGTTCAAGTCCACAAAACCTTGACTTCGGTCTGTCAGTTCGGCATGCAGTAATACCAGTATCGAAATACTGACATAAAATGTAGAAATTGTTTTATTCATTCTAACGTTTTTTAAATTAAAATACCAAAACTATTGTTAGAAAATGTTTAATAATTAAAGGTACGAGATTTTCTTATATTGCAGTACAGTTTATTATACTGTAAATCGATCTATTAATTATTAAAGTTTAACGAAAATAGATAATTTTGTTTGGAATAAACTTGTAACCCAGAAGATGCCAAAAAAATAGACAAATGTTTTGACAACTTCCAATATTGTCCTGAATAATAATTAATATAACATTAAACCCGAAACCGTGCTCAGAATTAAAAAAATCGTTCTGCTGAGCCATTTGCAAAGCGCGAAAGGTGACCCGAGAACCAGTGGGAATGGACGGACGGCGGACTTCATCGCGGCGACCCACAATGCAACAGTGACCATCATGCTATTGCTCCAATAATATTATCATCATCATCAGCCACAGGACAACCACTACTGAACATAGGCCTCCCCCAAAGATTTCCAGATCGACCGGTTGGAAGCGGCCTGTAACCAGTGATTTCATGTGACCTTTGTCAGGTTGTCTGTCCACCTAGCAGTCATATTAAACAGACAGTGAATCAGTGAATCAGTGAAAGTACATATTATATTAATTATTATGTAGTCGGCCTAAATAATGTATAGATATTTTGAGAATGAATTGGTTACATGTTGTCAGGAAATTGATTTGCAGTAGGTAAATAAAATAATAATTATCATGAATAATATTTATTTATTACAATCTCTGATATTAACCTTTGTTTATTTGAGTGAGCATACATACATACATACATAGACTCACGCCTTTTTCCCATAGGGGTAGGCAGAGACAACGGATTTCCATTTGCTACGATCCTTACACACCTCTTTCGCCTCATTCAGTCTCATTACATTCTTCATGCATGCACGTCGGTTTAGGGTACTTTTAACTTGACCTTTCTCGAGTAAATCTCTGACTTGGTCAGAGAATGTTCGATGAGGTCTTCCCCTTCCACCTCTACCATTCATACTTGCCATATATATTTGCTTTGTCAGCCTCCTTTCATCCATCCTTTCTACATGCCCAAACCACCGCAACATTCCTTTCTCAATCCTCGTTATTATTTCCTCTTTCAATCCACACAGTACATAAATGGTATTCTCAACTATTGTGCAATATACCTACTGCACAAACTACTGTAATATTGCTTGTGTTTGATAACTTGTTCCGCAGTTGGTTGCATGTGTGAAAATTTAATAACTTCAAAATGTTATTTCTGAAACAGAAGAAATAAATATCAGACAGAGTTTCCCTCAGATCTTTCATTATTTATCAGCAGATCACCACAATGGCAATTTGCATGGTCTAGCTGACAATAAGCTTGCCTTGCAGGTTAACCACTCAGATGGTACCCAGATGGTAATGCCTCAACAGTTCACCGCTGGCAGGAAATGTTAATAAGGCATGGTTTTGCTTTGGGCTTGCTGGCTGACTGAGATGCAATTTATACTCTACATGGGCTGCTAGTAAACAAACAGACAGACAGACAATTTGCTAGTAAACAGTCTCCAAAATACAAAATCCCTGTTTTAACAATTTTGATAAATTAATAAAACTTTTGTCAATATATTAATATGAAATAATGGCAGTGGATTAGCTAGAGCTCTAGGAATAGGTATGACAGAGTCGATCACCTCACTCACTCACCTGATTGTGACTCCTGGCATATTTGAGCCCTTGTAATTCTCTTGGTGGTTTACACTTTACTTCATCATTTTAGAGCTTAGAATGCTTTTTTTATGTCATCATGATTTCATCATCATCATCTTGTTTCTTCTTACTTTAAAAATTATGGCCTTCTTCAAAATATTAATGATTTTGCCAACAATAGTAATAAATAATAAATCCATGTTTTGACTATCAAATGATGACGATTCATGTTTATTCTTTCTTCTACCTGCCCTTATCCCACCTTAATGTGGGGTCGGCGTAGCGAACTTTTTCAAGCATGTTGCTGAAAGGATTATAAGACGATTTATGTATAATGCGGTTTGTTTTTCACTTGACATTTCAAAGAGCGTCAGCCATTTTGTCAGCTGTTAATTACGTAATACGTTCCTTTACAACCTACAAATATAAAGGCGCGTCTCCTGTAAATATATAAAAATCTTACGTTTCTTTTGTCAAAGGAACTGCGTGAAACCGATAACGTCTGAGTAGACTATGCAAAGACAAACTATGGCTAGCCTGAGTTCGAGTTCGAATTATAAATACGCAAAAGTTGACTTTCGCTTAGTTCACTCCAAAGACGACTACGCTGAGTCGACTTTGGTACAAGACTTAAGTAAGAACTATAGATTTCAGCCTCAGCCTTACTATGTATGTCATTGATATACACAAGAAGGACCTCTCGGGACCGTTTATACTTCTAGGCTCATTCCCTAAAGACGTCTTAAGGAAAATGACTGTACATACTCAAATGTAATTCATTACCAAAGTAATTACTAACTAAAAGTAAGTATTCAAATGCTCATAATGTACCAATTTGCATTTAAATAGTCTTTAATTTCGTTTTTTTTGTAGTTTTAGTAGCCAGCCTCGATGGCGTAGTGGTATTGCGTGTGCGGTACAACTATCGCCCTGAGGTATCGTGTTCGATCCCGGGTCGGGCAAAGTGATATTGTATTTTTCAGGATCAGCCCGGAGTCTGGAATTTGTGCGCGATATGGCGATAGGTTAACCCAATGATTAAAGAAATCACATCACACCTGGGACGGAACTAAGCTCGGCTAAATGTGGGTATTCTAGTTCGCTAGTGTGCCTCTGCTTACCCCTTCGGGGATACAAGCATGGGCTTAACATAGCCATTAAATCAAATAGATACTAGGATAACATAAAACAAAACAATACTCACAGAAAATCCCGACTGTGCGTCTTCTTCCAAATGTAAACCCACTGGTACCTATCCCCGGTCATGAGATACGTCGCCAGCAGCGCCACAGCACCCATCATCATCGTCGAACCTCGGCACAACCATCCGAGACCAGCGCAAGAAACTCCAATGGATGTGAGAATAAGTCCCTTCTTCTTTTCCGCTTCTTCAAACCGAACTCCCGTTTTTTCTGCCATCCTGGTGTTATGTGGTTTGCATATCTTTTGTACCTTGGAGCAAAAAGGTTTTTTTTAAATCGGATGCTTCAGAGATGAATTGGTATTGTCTCCATAAACCTTTGAAGAGGTCCAAAGAAAGATTAAGCTATTTTTAAGGATCTTAGGCTGTTGGACCGCCATAGCCTCGAACCGAGCCTGACCCTAACATAAACGCTCCCATTTCGTCTGGGTTTACCAACGTACTCTTGTGATTTCCTGAAAACGTTGAGTGTTGAGTTTGAGAGAGTGTGTGAGTGTTGAGTTGAGTGGTTGAGCCACGCTATAGACAGCTTTTTTCCTCCCCTTCCATTTCCTCTTTTTAGGTTGGAAACGCACCCATGATTCTTATTGTGTCTTGGGTGTCTATGGGCGGTGGAAATAACTTACCGTCAGGTTACCCATCTGTTCGTTTGCCAGTCTCTGCTATAAAAAAAAGGAAAAAACGTGGTCATAGCAATAACAACATTCCTACTGTTTATCCGCCACGTCACTGACAACTTGACATAGACAATAAATCATAACAATATAATTCATAAACCAGTCAAAGGCAGTTTTTCCAAACCTGAAAACCTCAAGAAGGACGCCTATTATTTTATCAAAGTTCAGACATCATCCGCATTCACCCGATGTTATGGTTGCTAATGGGCGGAGGTAATCACATACCTTCGGAAAATGTAATTGCGCGTTTACCCTCTATTCCGTAAACCGTTTTCTTTCTACCTGCCCTTCTCCTACCATAGATAGTCACGGGCGGCTCGGCCTCCGGTGGCCCATACGTTTATATAACATAAATATGTGACGCGACGCAACACACTCTTTCAAGCATGTTGCAGAAAGGATTTGGCCAAGTTTTTACGACCGGCTGCCTGCCTGACGTCAACCCCCTCTGAAGGATCCAGTCCGGGACAAATTAAATTAGAAAATTCTGTTCTATATACCGTTCTTTTCTATCATCTAGTCACATAAGTTATTTAAAAATCACTGTCTGACCAAGCTGTCCTGTCGCAATCCCCTCGATTTGCTTCTTCCGTCTTTGAAATGAGAAGAAGGATTTTGTATAAGATGTATTCATTTTTGTCGGTGGTCGCCAATTTTTTGGACTGGATACTTCTGTCAGGTGTAGGGACTGCCGTGCTTGGATAAAAAAATAACTATAACTTACCCGAAAAACAACGTTATTTCACACGGTGTAAATTAAAAAACGTATTTTAATAACACATGCACCCACTACGCCGTTCGGTACGTGACTGTTTACGAACTAAACGATGCGTCGGCGCACTATGTTGTAGTGATGTGCCACGATATAACGGTTATTTACTCGTTATACATACATAAGTTGACGCTTGGGTGACTCCTGACGCTCGATTCGAACTTGAATTCGCTTCGGTTTCATTTATTGATTTAAAATTTCACCGAAATCTAGTTAAAAAATGCATTAATGTCACGTTAAAAATCACCAAATGACAAGTTCTCGAATATTATGCAACATTAGCGCACTTTAAAAGTTGATTTCGGTGGAATTTTAAGTCAATAAATGAAACCAAATCGCAATCACAGTCGAGTGTCAGAAGTCCCCCCCCCCCCCCTGTATCTCGAAAAGGATAGGCAGAGGCCAATTATTGAACTTGAATATCTACATCTCGTCGAGCTCATTTTCGCCCCAGATGTGACAGTAGGCGAGCCCACGCCTCCCCTCACGGTAATTGGTTACCGTAGCCTAGAGATATCGACAATACTAAAAACAAAGCAAAGCAGCTTTATACTAAGGAAAAGAAAAGAATATTGATTGAGACAAGAGGAGTGGTTGGAAAGAAATGCTTCGTACGAAACGTAGTGAATTACCGTTTTACGTTATTTTTTGTGAGACATTGGTTACTTCTGAAGCCAGTCCTTTCATACACCAGACAAAATAGTCACAGAGTTGACACTCGTCGTTGGTTTTTTTATAGTAATACCTCGATAGAGTCGAGTCTTTCATCCTGTAGACAAAGTTGTCTAAATAGGGATTTTATAATAACGTCTTACTATAATTATAACGCATCATCATCATCATTGGCCATAGGACGTCCGGCTCGACCGGTTTGATACCACTGTCTCACAGAAAACCGATGTAAAGTGGCAGCTTGCTGTCGCGTTTCATTCGGTGAGTGGGATTTCCGGTGGCCCATTTCCTCCCTCCATTTTCCAATCCCTTTTTCCTCCCCTTCCATTCCCTCCTTTGGTTGGCAACGCACATGATTCTTTTTGTGTCTTGGGTGTCTATGGGCGGTGGAGATCACTTACCATCATGTGACCCATCTGCTCGTTTGCCAGTCGCTGCTATAAAAAAAGTTATAACGTGCGTGTCACAACACTAAATGTAAAGTACATGATACATCTTAATAAACGTCATAAAACAATAGTCGCTTACATCCTTTATATTAAACTGTCATTATAGATGCAAAGAAAATATTTAAAAACGACTTAACCACCATTGTCTTTAGTCTCATATTCCAATAAGAATCATTATCGTACGCCCTCGTATCATCCATTCACTTCACGTGACAAAATTGTTTTGCGCTTGACCGTGGCGCTAGTGTCGCATTACTGATACATATTACTGAAGAAATAATTGGTTCCTCATTACGCCACCGGCATTTATAAATTGGTTGGCCTTTTATAGCCGTCGTATATCAGGCCAATGACGTCTATATAATGATAATTGAATTTATACCTTAACCTAAAGACATAAAGTAGATTATTATATGTGTTGATGTTGTTTACTTTTTATAGACGTTATCAAAGTCAGTGTTTAGGCGATTATCATTATGTAATGAACTAATGATAACGGAGATTTTTTTAAATATTTTTTTAAGGGCAAGTTCAAGGTTAATTAATTGTTTTTTAGAACTTTCGAGTGGCCTCCTTGGTCAGGGGTCAATATAAATAATGTCTAGAATCTAGACCTTCGGGGATACAGGCGTGAAATTACGTAATATAGCAGTATTATTATTATTATATAAATCTAGACCTTGTTGTGACCTGTCATAAGTGCATTTGATGTGCCTACGTGACCAATAAACATTTTTATTTTATTTATTTTATTATTATAATCTTACTTTCTTTTTTGGACTGGAAACGCTACAAGTAAGATTAAAATAATAACGCTATAAGACGTGATGGTAATCCCCCCCCCCCAGGTCTGCTTTGGGTTCTAATCCTGTGTCGCAAACACGATTTTCTGGTGACTTGATCCTCAGGAATTGAGGTCAGACAAACAGCCGGACGTAGAACAAGATAAAAACTAAGCCAAATCCTTTCTGCAACACATAAAAGGATATATTTCATATACGTATACCACACCTATACCATATAACCGACGTAAAGTGGCAGCTTGCTGTCGCATTTCGTTCGGTGAGTGAGATTTCAGGAGACCCATTCCCCCCTCCCTTTCCCAATCTCTTTTCCTTCCCCTTCCATTCCCTCCTTTTAGGTTGGCAACGCTCCCATTATTCTTTTTGTGTCTTGGGTGTCTATGGGCGGTGGAGATCACTTACCTTCAAGTGACTCTTCTGCTCGTTTGCCAATCTGTGCTATAAAAAAAAAAAAATCTAGTGGAATGAAGGCATGTGGAAAGGAAGATTACGATTTTTTTTATTTAATTGTGTTTAACTGCTTCAGTGCCGTAGAAGTACCTACTGCGTGCGCGGGACTATCGTCCGGAGGTCTCGGGTTCGATCCCCGGGTCGGGCAATGTGACTTTGATTTTTTTCTGTATCAGCCCGGAGCCTGGAATTTGTGCGCAATATAGCGATACGCTCGCCCCCTATCAAATCTGAGACGGAACTAAGCTCTGCGAAATGTGGCTGTTCTAGTTCACTAATGCGCCTCTGCCTATCCTTTAGGGGATGCAGACGTGAGCTTAGCTCAATGAACCTCATGTGGCTGATGATGATAAGCACTAATGCGTAACCTAGCCTTTTCCATCGCAATACTGACGTAAGCTATTGTGTTGCAGGTTATTACCAACAGATGGCGTCATATTTTTCAGACGCGGTTGCTTAAACCTGATTAGTCCACCACAGATATTGAGATAAAAGTTACTCGTGTTCAACCAAGGATAAAATGTTTACAACCCTAACATAAAGTTTAACCTTATTATTAGGTTAATCAGACTACTACCAACGGAAAGGTCCATTTAAGCGTCGAAAATAATCACAAGTTTAAATATTCACGGGCGGCTCTACCTCCGGTGGCCCATACGCTTATGTAACATATATATGTGCCGCCTCCAACGGGTTAAAAACTTAACAGACCGACTTCAAATCTGATCGTGACCAAATTTATTACCCTTGAAACAAGCACTATCGAACAGAAAAAGAATTTTGAAAATCGGTCCACATTTGGCGGAGATATCGCGTAACATACATAAAAAAATAGAGACGAATTGAGGACCCTCTCCTTTTTCGAAGTCGGTCGATAAATAAAGAGCACCGTATTGCTTTCCTAGCTCTTTTTACAGATTATTCAACAACAAGACTTTTGATAAGGTTTTTAAGAATACCGGTTAACCTTATAACTCGGTTCATGGGGCCCCGAACAATTTTCGCGACCCTGCATCTCAGCCAGTCTGACGCATACGTTGCGACTTGCGTATGTAACTGCATTGCGCATGTTGTTAATGATTAATCTTATCTTATCTAAGAGGCCTTCAACGATAAAAAATGATATATTATCTGCATCTACGGTAGCTCCTAAACTACCCTAGTAGCTCACACCTTGAGAGGATTGCTTTCCAGGATCAGCCAGTGTTGATATGGTTCTTTAGATATGAGTTGAGGGTTATCTCGGAAGACTTGCAGAACGATATGATAGTTTTTTGATTATGGGGGTATATCTGTATCTGCATCGGTCATCCTCCTGTCTTGTCGCAAATCCCTCAATTTGCTTCTTTCCTCTTCGGAGTGTGAAGAAGCATATATATCGATAAACTCAATGTTTGTCGGTTGTCGCTGGTTTTGCACTACGCTTATCAAGTGTAGTGTAGTCACTGCCATGATCAGATAAAAAAACTACTATTAACTTGATGGGTAATTGGGACGGGATTGGGCGTACATCGTGTCCGTGTCTTGTGTCCGTATGCCTGCTTCATCCTATTGTCTTGTCGCAGTCCCATCGATATGCCTCTTCCCTTTCAGAGAATTTAGAAGCATTTACGTAGTCCGATATGATTCTTGTTACTGTTTTTGAACTGCACAACCCTTACCATCAAATCTTCTGTAGTCATTCTGCCGTGAAAATAGAGTTATTTGTAATGAGTAGTTTACGTGATTTATATGACATGTTGGCTTGAATGTACCTGACCATCTGTGACCTAAATAAATCCCAATGAGACCTTGGTACTCAGTAACAATGTATTAAGTAATATAATCTTACAAAGTGTCTGAAGATTCAATAAGATCGTTATTTATATTATATGAATCTGTGACTTAAATGATAATACATAAATGAGAACAAGATGATTAAATCAAAGATAATTAAAATAAAATAAAAAAAAGGAAAATTCAGTATCCACCATGGTAGATTATTACGGGTTTATAGGCTTCACACATCTAAAAATTCACAAAGAAAATTCACAGATATGCAATAAAAGAATAACAATATCAGCTCGGTAATATTACTGTCCTACTGCTGGGCAAATGGCCTTTACTAATAAGAGGATTAGGTCTTATTCTACCACGCTTGAATATGCATTGGTAAACTTAACATACCTCCGAAATTCTTCAGATATGCAAGGTTCCTCACAATAATTATCTTCGCTGCTAAAACAAGCAGTTATTCAAATACATGCTTGAGTAAGAGTGTTGCAGCGACCCTAAAAGAGATAAGAGAGAGAGAAGAAGATAAAATAACAACGCTTATAAAATCATCTTTATTTTTTCCGTTTAAGAAGTTTCTCCTGTATCTGCTGGTTGGAGAGGCCCTTGGTCTCCGGAACTATGAAGAAGCTGATGACCGCGTTACTGAACGCCACAACCGCGAACACGTAGAAGCACCCGTGGATGCCCAGGTACTCTTTCATGAAGGGGAACAGTGCCAGGATCACGAAGTTCAGGAACCAGACAGTCTCTATAATGATCATTGAGGCCAAGCTTTGAACCTGCGAAGAAAAAAAAAATTAAGATCTCTATGTTCAGAAAATAGAAAGATAGAATAAAAAAGTAAATTTATAAGTAAATTTATAAGTGCATATGATTGTATACTGTTTTGCGTCTAAATAAATAAATAAATAAATAATAAAACGCTAGTAACGATTTCTTAGATTTACGCGGATGTTATTCATTAAAATAAAACTAGTTTTTATGGGTTCTATCGCGATTTGTTTTGTATTTATTTTATTTTTAGTCCCAACCCGTGACCACGAAGGCTGTAAAGCTTTCAAAACGCTATAGAATTCGTAATAACTAGTTTCATTTCAAAAATCACTAGTATGTGCTCGTAGATCTGGCAGCGTCAAAATTCCTATGGACGTCCTCTATATCAGCAAATTATAATGTTATTTGCCTATTTGAGGATAAAATATTTTTAGACGCTCCTAAACGACTTCCATTATTTCAGTCAGTCCAATGTTTTGAGACAAAGCCTTTCTTCCATAAGGTTAATGTTCTTTTACTCGGTATAAGCTCGGAGTCTGGAATTTGTGGCCAATATGGAGATAGGTTCACCCACTAAGACTATTAATGAGCTCGGCAAAATGTGGGTGTTCTAGTTCCTTAGTTCGCCTCTGCCTTCCCCTTTGGGGACTTATGCATGACTCTATGTATGTATGTATATTTTTGTCTTTGTTCTTCACTTCAGGCATAGGCCTCCCCCAAAGGAGAACATAGGTTCAGCAGTGGACGTCCTATGGCTGATGATGATGATGATGATGATGATTACATTCAAAATATTGAAGCTCTATCCCAAGGACAGGTAAAAGATTAGCTTTTAAAATATATTGATAACAAAAATAATCACCTCAGGCACAAACATCTCAGCCAACAGAATATACGGCACCGTGCCAGCCCCGAGGTTGAAGGAGAAACAGTAGAACAGGATCATGAAGACGATCAGACCTGATGGTCCCTTCGACTGCAGCAGGTACCCTAGCGTGATGAGGCTACAGCCGACCAGAACACATGCTGTTATTATTAGGACCTGGAAACAAGACATTTCAATTGTTTTTACAATAGTGTCAGTTTATGTTGCTTGAAAATGCTAGTCAGTCAGTCAGATAACTATTAATTTAATCGACTGCTTCAGTGGCCTTGTGCGTGTCTTGGGGTTCGATCACCGGTTCTGGTAACATTGGGTTTTTCTATTCAGTTTCAGCCCGAAGTTTGGAATTTGTGTTGATAAGCATCCTATGACATGGGACGGAAATTTTCTCGGAGAAGTGAGATGTGTTTGCTAGTTCACTTCTGCTTGCTTTTTGGAGATACAGGCGTAAGACTATGTATAGCCTTTTGGAGTCTGTTAGAATTTAAAAATAATTAGAGAGCTCACCCTTCTCCCAGCCTTATCAGAAACAAAGGTAGTGACTAGAGCTCCGCACACCAGGATCAAAGCAAACAGCACTGTGTAGAAGTCTGATCGCTCTGGATCCGTCTGTGTGAACACGTTTTTGGCGTACACTTGCACTGGAACTATGCCCATGAACACCTGGAAGTAACAAATATGTAACTGGTAAAGTCACGTTGTAGACTTATAGGCAATCTGCCTGCAGTATAAATGGGCTGGCTGTCTGGTTATTACCACTATAATAGAAAACCGAAGTGAAGTAAAGCTTCCCTCGTGCGTTTTCGGTATATAAAATTTCTTGAAGCCCAAATTACCTTCGCTTTCACAATCTCCATCATTTCCTTAAACACCCATGATTCTCCTGATCTATAAAAAATCCCCATCTGCCATTTGCCACTCTTCAAAACAATCTGATACGGTAAAGTGCCTATCGACAATCGTGCCTAATAGGCGATTGAAACATAGCGTCCCTCGATGGAATGGACAGAATTTTACCAGCTTGATATTCTGAATATACTGCTGTCTTAAAAACTCGACTTGTTCAACAAACAGTATTCTGGATCAGAAGTTTAGTTTGTTGAAATTTAGACACTGTTTATTTGGACTGCATTACGTTTACCATCAGATGTATTTCAGTCGTTTTACCGTATTCGGGTAAAAACATAGTAATAAACATAAACATAAGCTCACGCCTGTATCCCCGAAGGGGTAGGCAGAGGCGCACTAGCGAACTAGAACACCCACATTTCGCCGAGCTTAGTTCCGTCCCAGATGTGATAGGGGGCGAGCCTATCGCCATATCGGGCACAAATTCAGACTCCGGGCTGATATGGAAAAATCCAATATCACTTTGCCCGACCCGGGGATTGAACCCGAGACCTCAGAACCGTAGTCGTACCGAAATACCACCACGCCACCGAGGCAGTACCGAAAAAAATAGTAATAAAAAAATAATAATAGTAGTCTGTCGCCTCTTTGGTCTAGTAGCATCGCATATAGGCTGTGAGATCCTGGGTTCGATTTCCAGGTCGGTCGGTGTGCTTTTCTAGCACGTTATACCCGGGACTGGATCGTCAAAGGTGGGGTTGACGTCAGGCAGGCAAACGGTTGTAAAAATTAAGCCAGATCCTTTCTGCACTATACTTGAGAAAGTTGCGCCGACTGAGGTCGAACTTGAAGTGGGAATTGGGTTAAGGGCAGGTAGAAAGAAAGAATAAATAGTCTTGCCTGTGCCGATATAACTGTCAAGACGACCAGAAAACCACGTCGAGATGATGCTGACCAAACTGAAATAGAAAAATAAGTGTCATTTAGTTATGGTCATCAAACAGTAGCCTAAAATGGATTGGGAGTTAACGTCACCTCCTTGGTCTAGTGGCAACTTAAATGAGCTGTAGACCAGGAGGATCCTGAGTTCAAAACAAAGATCGGGCACTTTCTGTAGATTCAGGGGCTTAGAACTAGAAAAGTAGCAAATAGAGACAGACAGTTACTTTCGTATTTCTAATCGACTGACTTAAAAAAAAGAGAAGGTCCTCAATTCATCTGTTTTTTTATGTATGTTACGCGATATCTCCGCCAAATGGGGACCGATTTTTAATATTATTTTTATAATCGATAGACCTTATTCCGAGGGTGGCCCCATAACTAAATCTTTTCACGATCGGATAAATTTCGTAGTTTTAAACTTGTAATTATTCTGCTCAGTATCAGACGGAGTCTGTGCCAAAATATAATAGGCTCGCCCCTTATTATATAACGAGTCGGATATACACTTATCGAAAAATGGGCGCATCTGGAGATAACAGGAATGAATGTTTCACAAACATGTTGGATGTTGATTGCTAAATTTTATTGTATACTAATGTTACTAATGTATTGATTCCCGCACCAAGACAAATGTTTGTATAGCAGGGTTACCAAGACCTCTTATAGCAGTATTATTATAATCGTTCTTCGTTTGTTTTGTATGGGAATATTGACAAGTAAAATTATAATAATACTGCTATAAGAGGTGATGGTAACCCCCCAGATGTCGGGCTGTCCGTATTGTGAATGGTGCAGACGTTACAAGCGCCTTAGAGCTGCTGTAATTGCGCAGGAACATTGCTTAGTGTTTTATATCGTCTGTATCATGGTGAGTGCTCCGAAGAGTTCTTTGACCTGATCCCAGTTTCTCCTTTCCTGGCCAGAAACCACAGCTTTATGGTCTCTTCCATCTCGGCAAGAACCAAGAAGTTCTCGTCCACCTACTTTTGCCGTACCATTAAGCTGTGGAATAGTTTTCCGGTTCACGTGTTCCTTCCCTCCTATGACATAGGGTCCTTTAAGCGAAGCGTGAAGGAGGCCGGCATAACTCTGGCGACCATTCATAAACTATGTTTATGGATGGTCACTGGTTTTTTTTTTGGAATGCACTACGCTTACCATCAGGTGTAGTGTAGTAACTTTGCCTTGCTCGGATACAAAAAAGATGTTTGTTTCGAGTCTGGGTGTTGAGACCTTGCGTCTCTCGTAGTTCCTGATACCCACGAAACGACACAAGACTCGTGTCTTACTGTGGGGTCAGGATTATATGTGTGACTGTCAGGTGTTATTTATTTATTTAAAATAATATGATGGTAATGCATCACTTACATAACAGTTTTATGGTCGACACCTTCTGTGGTTTCTCTGTCGATACGTTTTCTGAATTTAATTTTTCCTTTTCAGCCTCTTCTGCCTTTTCGGGATCTGTAAAATATTGTCAAATTGTATGTATTACTCGTGGTGATTGGTTACTAAATATATCATACTGACTCGATCCTACACGTCGCGTTTCGGATCCAGCCATTCTGTGGTCTTTAAGGAATCCATCTAAATATCTATTGAAATATTTACCTATCCTTAAAATATTTACCTAAAATATGTAATATGTAAATATTTTAAGGATAAAGAGTCCGTCGAGTTGCTACTCTACCACCAGGTCGGAATTTACGTGACAATAGGACGAACAAGAAGCTCTGCTTACATTTTTACAGCCAGTTCAACATATCTCGACCATGAATATTTGAAAATTTTAAAAGATAAAAGGATATAAAGCATTCTGAATCTACCATTTTTTTAGTGACCATGAGAAGCGTGAAGTCTCAACTGTGGCTCGACCATGCATTTTTGACATTTCACGCTAGCGAGTACCTAAGTAAAATAATTTGCATGAAATATGTCAGACTGCCTCGGTGGCGTGGTTGTATCTGGGGACTAGAGTACTCCGTACTCCGAAAGCAGAATTGCCCTAAGGTTTCGTTCTATCGCCTCTTTTCTTTTCACTCTATACTCACCAGCAGTAATTGAGATCATTTCGACAGCAGGTAGGACCTGCTGCTTCAGCCTGGACACCTCCTCGTGCACGTCCACTGACGATGCTGACATACCTCTGTACCGTGCTATTGACTGACGAGCTTCCTGAAAACCAATTTATTGCGTTACTCATCTTGGAATATATCATCTCCATTCTCGAAATCGACTATGGTTTGCAGTTTGTCCATACATTTGACTAGCAGTGCCACTTTGCGGAAACTACAACGAACTAGAAAATGTATGGAGAAACTGAAAACTATCGTTGATCTCGAGAACCTAGAAAAACTGCACTATTTACGGATTCATTCTTCGTTATTTGGTAGGATTACTCCTTAAATTGCCAAATTAGACCAGCTTGGCGGACTGGCTCCCTCGAAGCGAATGACCCCCAACTCGTACTGAGGGTACTGTTTTCGTAAGCCTTATATTCAGTGAATATTTAAAAATGGTTCTCACATCATCTTTCTTCTGTCTGATCCAGTACACGGGGCTCTCTACCACGAAGACTTGAAGCGCCATACATATGATGCTGCCGAGCATCTGGCACCAAACAATAACTGGATACGTGAGCTGCCATCCGAGGGTGTAGGAGATCATGCAGCCCATGCCGTAGAAGAGCATAGGACCTGTAAAAATATGGAATATTATGGGTTTAAAAAGAGTACTCATTTCACTGTAGGCAGCGGCTTGGCTGTGCCACTGGTGTGCTATTACTTAAGTGTATGGGCGGCGGTCCCGCTTACCATCAGGCGGACCGCTAGCTCGTCTGCCCACTTTGGCAATAAAAAAAAGGTAGGTAAACCCTTCAAATCTATGTACAAGTACATATTTGTAGATTTCTACAAATATACGTACGATTATTATTACCTACGTATCAAGAATTAGAGTAAACAATCAATCATTGTCTATAATCTATATGATCCACAGATATACATCGGGTGTGCGTGCTCTGAGACAGAAAGCTTCTTCATCATCATCAGCCAGGATGTCCATTGCTGAACGTAATCCTCTTAATAGTTCCTGATTTCTTGGTTTCCTACGGAAAACTCGTGTCTTTCTTTTTGTTAGCACTATGTTGCGCCCCTAATATATCTGTTTTATTTAGGTCATACATAACATGGGAGCAGCGACAGATCAGTTGGGTTTGGTACAGACTGCCAAGACGAGTGTCGGAGGTTCGAGACGAACCCCAAAATGGAGCATACACCTCTGACTTTTCTATGTTAAGTGTGTTTCATTTTAAAATATCGCTTGCTATAACGGTGAAGGAAAGCATTGTGAGGAAACCTACATATGCGAGAATTTCTCCACAAGAAATTCGAAGGTATGTGAAGGCTACCAACCCGCATAAGGCCGGCATGGTAGACTAAGGCCTAACCCCTCTCATTAGTAGAGGAGGCCCGTGCCCAACAGTGGGGCAGTAATATTACAGGACTAATATTATTATTATTATAACATTCCAAGTTTTTGGGAAAATTTGAAGATTGCGAAAAATATTGCGATAAATTATATAATTCTATAACAAATACTCAGTTAAATCCAATCATCAAATATCAGTGGACAATATGATCTCTTCAAACTGATAAGACAGGTATGCCTATGGGCATTATGAGATTTAATAATATTAGGTATTCAGAGTGACAACTTGATGAGCACAACCTCACACAGCCTCCGGCGCAGCGGACGAGTAGCCGGCTGTAAACCGTGAGGTCGCAGGTTCGATTCCCGCACCGAGACAAATGTCTGTGTGGCCCACAGATATTTGTTTGGGTCTGGGTGTTGTGAGACCGAAAGTCTCTCGTAGTTTCTGATACCCACGATACAGGTTACACCTAGTGTGGAGTCAGGACTATGTATGTGACTGTTGGATGTATTTATTTTATTTTATTTACAACAGTGACTTGTACTGTTGCTTCTATAGACAGGCAAGTGATTTTGTTCACTTAGTATAAATAAATAATAAATAAATACATCCAACAGTCACACGCCTAGTCCTGACCCCACACTAGGTATAGGTAACCTGTATCGTGGGTGTTAGAGATGAGAGACAGCCTCCGTGGCGCAGTGGGCGAGTAGCCGGTTGCGAAGCGAGAGGCCGCGGTTTCGATTCCCGCATTAAGATAAATGTTTATGTGGCCCGCAGATATTTGTTTCAAGTCTCGGTGTTGAGACCGAAAGCTTCTCATAGTCTCTGACCGACCGACTGACAAACACAGGAATGTAACCACATTCCTGTGTTTGCGTGGATCATCCGCCTGTCTTGTCGCAGGCTCCTCAATTTTCTTCTTTTCTTCACCAATGAACCTATTTGTATATTATTTTTGATTACACTGCACTTACCAGCAAATGTAGTATGAGACTGTCCCGCCCACGCACCCGCCACTGTAACTCCTATATGCCAGGATCAACAATGGCACGCATTTTATGACACCGAGCAGTGAAGCTCGGCGAGTCTCAGAGAATTCAAAATTGTCTTCATCGCGCAACGAAATTAATCAAATAGAAAATAAGAATTGTGGAGTGAAATCACTTTACCGTACTCGATAGAAACCATAAGTTTCAACTTACCCGAAGCCAAAGTCCCTCGTATAGAATCTTCGGCAACCTCCGAAATAAATATGGGCCCGAAGACCAGGAACCCGCCTCCAGAAATCCCCACCAGGAACCTGGCTGCTAACACTACAGTGGTAGATGTTGTTAATTCTATCATCACCCATGATATCTGCAAATGATATAATAAACATGTTACACAAATGATATAACAAACACACCAGGAACCTGGCTGCTAAAACTACAGTGGTAGATGTAGTTAATTCTATCATCACCCATGATATCTGCAAATGATATAATAAATATATTATACAAATGATGTAACAAACACACCAGGAACCTGGCTGCTAACACTACAGTGGTAGATGTAGTTAATTCTATCATCAGCCATGATATCTGTAAATGATATAATAAACATGTTACACAAGTGATATAACAAACACACCAGGAAGCTGGCTGCTAACACTACAGTGGTAGATGTAGTTAATTCTATCATCACCCATGATATCTGCAAATGATATAATAAACATGAAACACAAATGATATTGTAAATACACCAGGAACCTGGCTGCTAACACTACAGTGATAGATGTAGTTAATTCTATCATCAGCCATGATATCTGCAAATGATATAATAAACATGTAACGGGAGATCTTAGTAACGATAGGCGACCTATTTAGATCCATATCTATGCTTATCAACCTTTTTAAGTACGTAATGATAATAGCTGAAAAAAACATGGTAATGAGGATCTAAAATATTATATTGATGGTTAACTACGTGAAGATTGTATTTCGATAGAAAAGTCTAGTGGCAAAGTTATCAGTTGAGGATCGGGAGGTGCTTGGTTCGAATGCCAGGTCAACACTGTGGTTTTTCGAACAAAATTTTCCCGGGAATGAATCCCCATAGAAGCATGACGTCAAGTAGGCGGTCGTCGGAAAGCCACATTTGTAAGCACCATTCCTGAAAAAGTGTGTCGCTCTAATCCCACATTGAAGTGATAAAAGATAAAAGTAGAAAGAAGATAGAAAGAAAGAAAAGGTTAGGGAGTCGTGAAGGATTTTAGAAGCCAATTTTGGACTGCGATGTCACAAATTTTGAGGAAGTGTTTCAAAGCATAGAGCTATCACCAAATCTTACCACAGCAAACAAGGACAGGGTAATTCCGCCTCTCTTTCTCCCCAATTTTTCGATGAGGATTCCTGTGATGCCTGTCCCCACCAACGCTCCCAATGACGGCAGACTGCCCAGCAGGGACACTTCGCCCGTCGTCATCGGCCTTGATAGAGGAGTATCCTTAGACTCATAGAGGCTCGAGGTGTATGACGGCCAGACGTTAATTAGCCCCATGACCAATGTGCCAAAGCTAGCTGGAAAAGTACACTTAATTTTAAGTTGAGCATGGGCAATTGAAATTGAAATAATTTATTTCCAACACTGCCTCGGTGGCGTGGTTGTATTTCGGTACGACTACTGTCCTGGGGTCTCGGTTTCGATCCCCGGGTCGGGCAAAGTGATATTTGATTTTTCCATATCAGCTCGGAGTCTGGAATTTGTGCCCGATATGGCGATAGGCTCGCCCCCTATCACATCTGGGACGGAACTATAGCTGCAATAGCTGAGTTGGAAGTACGGACTGCCATGACGAGTGTCAGAGGCTGGAGACCAACCAACCAAAAACCGGACAAGTGCATGCAGCATGACAATAAAGGGTTCCGAATGTTACTAAGGGAATGTAACCATATTTCGTGACACATTTTTTAGAGGTTAACAATTCATCGTTTTTTACGTATGTTCCCCGATTACTCGAAGACGCTTGGACGAAAAGGGTATACTTCCCAGGTGGTCCCATTGGCACCAAGTCAGGATCTTATGATGGGATCCCGAAAAAAACGAGGGCATCCCTAAAAATTCATAGTGACGTATAATGTTTATTACATATTTTCTAAAAAATATTTGCGTCTGGTACTCATGTTGCTGAGCTGATGATAGAAAATATAATCCCTAACTATTCATCATCCACCAAGGATGATTTTTTAAATATTATATGCTCATATAGATCGCTATTTATGTCCCTTAGTTATTTTGTTGAGCTGATGATGGAAGGTACAGCTCCTTGTTAGTTAGGAGTTAGGGTATAATTCTTAAAGTACCGTATAGACCGCTAGTTTTTACACTTTAAAACTATTTCGGTGATTGATTTTATGTTACTAAACACAAATGAACACTAAAAATTAATAAATAATTAAAGTTTAACAAAACTAAAAACCTTTGGCCCCAGCACCGACTACAAAGAGAGTAAGAAATTGTTTATTTTACTTTTATACGTAATTTTAAGTGTTCAGTTTTGAAGTCGGTTTTTTTACTTAGATCAACTATTTCTTGTTACCTTGTAAAGCCTGCTTTTCCGTTGTAAATGTCCTTTTAAATTCATTATAATATACTACTACCGTGATTTTTTTCACATATCCAAAACCAACCGTTTAGCTGGCAGGATGTCGCTTGACTGATGACTCTAACAAATTAGCACTTTACAGTCAACACATTGCACAAGTCAATCACATAACATGACATAAGCTCACGCCTGTAACCAAAGTGGTAGGCAGAGGCGAACTAGCGAACTCGAACACCCACATTTTACAGAGCTTATTCCTGTCCCAGGTGAGATAGGGGACGCGCCTATTGCTATATCAGAAACAAATTACAGACCCAAAAAAAAAAAATCACGTTACGCATTTTTTTCTCTTCATTTTAAATCTACTTCATTCTTAATCGCGTCTTTATTTATGAAATAGCGTCCCCCCTCCTCTCGCTCCCAGAAAAATATTGTTTTATTGCAGTGGTTCCCAAAGTTTTACTGCGACTCGTAAAAAACAATTGTCGAGGGCGAAACTTAAAGGCAAAACCTTCGCTATTACTGCTTTAGCATTTTTCAATATATGAAGCCTGGCAGACCTGTTGTGATGGAAATTGCAACAGTTCCAGAGCCAATCCACGCTTACGACCTATAGGGGGGGCGACGCAAAGTTTGGAACAAACTAAAGGACTAATAAGGATTAATTTTAACAAGTATGTACAGCTCATCTGTATATATTTTCTTTTAAGTCAATTTTATTTAATAAAAAAAAATCAAGTTGGTACTTTCAAGTCGTTATTTCCAAATCTTTAACTAAATTTTGTTATTTAAAAAACAATGACCAAAATCAGTGCATGAATACTTTTCACCCCTAAGGCCCTTAATTTTTATTTTTTTCACTCAAAATATTATTACAGAACTTGTATAATAAACTCCTCTCGTAATTAAATAACCACAAGTCTAAAAACATAACTGACCGACTTCTAATTTACCGATTCTAACCAAATTTATATGGGACCACCTTTGAAATAAGCTCTATTGAACCCAATAAGAATTTTGAAAATCGGTACATATTTACCGGAGATATCGAGTACATACATAAAACAAACAGACGAACTGAGGACCTACGCCTTTTGAAAAAATATAACCTCATTACACTCACCGGCAAACGCAGTATACACTTGATTTAACTTCCCGCCCATTTTTCCACAATTTGCTGTCACCGCATCTGTACAACAAATTATCATACACTGAGAATGGAAGTGTGTGGTTTGCCAAACAATCTATGTTACATAAAGGTAATAAGGCGAAGGTTTTCAAACGTTATAGATAATATTTGAAGCGCCTCGCCGCCGCCGCCCCCCTCTGCGACCGCGTTTTGAGTACCATGTGAGTTGGGACGCATCATTTTTGTATTTTTAAATAAAATAAATAAATACACCCAACAGTTAAAAGTACCCTAAACCGACGTGCATGCATGAAGAATGTAATGAGACTGAATGAGGCGAAAGAGGTGTCTAAGGATCGTAGCAAGTGGAAATCCGTTGTCTCTGCCTACCCCTATGGGAAAAAGGCGTGAGTCTATGTATGTATGTACCCAACAGTCACATACATCGTTCTGACCCCACACTGGGTATAACCTGTATCGTGAGTATCAGAAACTACGAGAGACTTTCGGTCTCACAATACCCAGACTCGAAACAAATATCTATAGGTCATACAAACATTTGTTTCGGTGCGGGAGTCGAACCCGCGGCCTCTCGCTTTACAGCCGGCTACTCGCCCGCTGCGCCACGGAGGCTGTTTTCAAAAAAGTTTATACCAATCGTATGTCATACTTGCTGTCACATATTTTAGTGATCTTTTAAGATATCCTGCTTCCATTATTCCAATATATTATTTCTACGATCTAATTATGAGTAATTTTTCATAAATTTTTAACCGAGATCAAAAACCAACGAGATTCTCATGTCGGTCAGTTTTTTTCCTTTTTTTTATAAACAAAGCGTATATTTCGTGTCACTCAAAATCTAATGTAATTAATTAAGATATTAAATTGCTTTTCAGTGGTATAATTAAAATTAAGTATGGTAATTATTAGTATATCTTATTGTATTCACTTAACAAAATTTGTATTTTTTTCGCTGAATTTAAATCTGTGAATAAGATAAGAAACATTTTAAATCTTCGCCTTACGGGAAAACCATTTTGTTTTAGAGGAAAAAAAACAATCGAAATATTTTATCGGCAGATAATGATTCTTCTCTGCCGTTATCAATTTAGGTAACTGGGACTATATTTAAACCGTGTGAGTGTATTATATGACTAAATTAAAAATACTAAAATAGAGTTTAATAGTTCATTAGTTATACAGTATTAGTTCACGGGTAATCGTATAGCTTACCATATACCATTTGAGTGGTAGAGCCACGCTGTAGACAATAACGTCTACAGCACGAATGGGCCGGCTCGACCGGTTTGATACTGTCTCACAGAAAACCGACGTAAAGCGTCAGCTTGCTGTCGCGTTACGTTCGGTGAGTGAGATTTCCGGTGGCCCATTACCCTCTTCCTATCCCAATCCCTTTTTCCCTCCCCTTCCATTTCCCTCTTTTAGGTTGGCAACGTACCCATGACTGTTTTCGACTGACTTCCAAAAAGGAGGAGGTCCTCAATTCGTCTGTATTTTTTTTTATGTATGTTACGCGATATATCTGCCAAATGTGGACCGATTTTTAAAATTATTTTTGTGTTTGATAGAGCTTATTTCAAGGGTGGTCCCATATAAATTTGGTCACGATCGGATTTGGAGTCGGTCTGGTAAGTTTTTAAACTTGTGATTTTTGTGTCTTGAGTGTCTATGGGCGGTGGAGATCACTTACCATCATACCCATCGGCTCGTTTGTCATCAAAAAACATTAGGCGTGCGAGTTTCTCATCTCGTTATTCAGTTTAAAAAGTTACCGTATACTTTTAAGAGCAAAATTTGGCAGAAATAATGGTATTTAAAAATAAGTGCTACATCATCACGACTTGTTGAATATTAAATATAGTCGTTAGTCCCTTATCATGATAGCAACCGTTTAGTGGTGTAGAATCACAGTCGGCGTGATGGAAGTGACAGCTCCACGCGAGATCCTTATCAATGAGAGATGAATACAAGATCTTCGAAATCTGGTGGTTTTATCATCGCAAACGTCTCCTTCAAGGTCTGAAATGATACTTTTTAGCTTTGCAGATATATGCGTATTTGTTACTGATGGTATCCTGACATGTGATTAAGATAGGGATACTTAGATATTGCCCCAGATTTACTAACGGCCGGTTTCAATAAACGATCTCGGCGGCCTGCGGCCTGAGCAGGAAAATTTCAGACAACCGTAAATGTATTCGAACTCGATGCGCGTCTATGAAATTTGTATGAAATATTAACCAAATGTCATCAGTAAATAAAACAAAAAATAAACCTTTCTGTAAAAACTGCATCGAAATTGGTTGAAAAATGAGGCAGTAATTCATATTTTAAATTCTGGAGTGGGGGCATATTGAAGATATCTTGCTATCCCATTCCAACGCCCGTACCATTATGGCGTGACGTGATTACACTGATACTTCTCTTTCCCGCAGTTTGAAGGTTACACCAAACTTCAAGGGCTTATAACTTTTTTATTTTTGAGAATATTTCAATATTTCTTTCTGATCTATATTTTAGACGACGTAAATTTCATATAAAATAAATTAAAAAAAAAAATGTCAAGTATCCAATTCTTCTGAGAAATAAATGTCTTAAACCATAACTGTGTTCTTATTGGCTAATTTTTGTAATCTATCTGCACATTCGAACTGTGATTGTTTATTGAAACCGGCCGTAAGACAATCATACGCTATTGTTCGATACATTGACTGGAATCTTTTTTTTATAGCAGATACTGGCAAACGAGCAGATGGGTCACCTGATGGTAAGTGATCTCCACCGCCCATAGTCACCCAAGACACAAAAAGAATCATGGGTGCGTTGCCAACCCAAAAGGAGGGAATGGAAGGGAAAGGAAAAGGGAGAAGGGGAAATAGACAACCGGAAATCTCACTCACCGACCCAAACGCGACAGCAAGCTGCCACTTTTATTATTATTGATTTTTTTACTTTACGCCGGTTTTCTGTGAGACAGTGGTATCAAACCGGTCGAGACAGCCCATTCTGGCTGTAGACGTTACTTACCTATAGTATCCTCAAATTTTCTCTAGTTTTGGTCATCAATCGTGTTTTACGTAATGATGTTAACGTCCAACAGGCGCTATCGATAATAATTCCGGAGAGAGTACGCGCTTACTCACTCATTGTATAATAACAAATGGCTTATCTGAACCATTAATAAATAGTGCATAACCTTCTATCTGTTTTGTTGCTATATTTATCTTTTATTTATTAACTTCGTATACGAAGTGTTACTTATCCCTTATTCATAATGAAATTCCGGTCTTATTGAAAGCATAACCCTACGTTTGCTTACTTTAACTAAAAGAGAACTAAAATATGTTTATCGAATACAATATTGCGGGTTACGGAAAAACATTTTTTTTTCTGTGGGAATGGTGTCCCCAGGCATCGCCAAGCTAATTCCCGTCCTGTGATATGATAGAGGGCGAGCTTATCGCCACAAACAGACTCTGAGCTGATACTGATAAGACAAAGCCAATATCACTTTACCCAACCCGGGAATTGAACCTGAGACCTTAAGACGTATCGTACCGCGTACTATGTCACCAAGGCTTATATGAATATAAACCATATATTATACCATATAAGGCTATAATTTTGAATTCGGCACCACTATGAGAAGCGAGTTGTTTAGAACGAGTTACAGGCTAGCCAGAGGCGGACTTAAGGAGAGCGGTGAAGGGAGCAATCGGCCCCGGGCGTCGCAGCCACGGGTCGCCATTTTACTAAAATAAATAAGTTACAAAGTTCAAACTCATTATTTGCTAAAATCAACCAACTCCAAAACAATAGGAAATTAACAAAAATAATATTATTATATAATTGTCAACACAATGACCCAATGACGACCTATCGTATAAATCGAACATTTTTATTCCCTGTCTCTCAACATAAATAATTATGATACAACCCTTCGAGTAAATTTTATCGAATACAATATATAATAACCTAATTCGATTCACATTTGATGGGTGTATCCCGTAACATAACGTAAGTAGATAAAAATAAAGAGAAGTTGAGTATATCTTTCTTTTTTGTAATCAATTATAGGGGGCGCTAAAACTATATTCCGCCCTGGGTATCAAAAATATAGTCCGCCCCGGATGCCGAAACTTTAGTCGGCCCTGGACGTCGAAACCTTGGTTCGGCCCGGACATCGAAAATATAGTCCGCCACGGACATCGAAACTATAGTCCGCCCCGGACATCGAACCTATAGTCCGCCCCGGACACCGAAAGAATAGTCCGCCCCGAGCATCGAAACTATAGTCCGCCCCGAGCATCGAAACTATAGTCCGTCCGAACGTCAAAAATATAGTCCACCCGAACGTCGAAATATACATAGTCTTCCCGGGCGCCGAAAATGCCGTCTACCCACACGACCGATGCCCTTAATCCGCCACCGGATCAAGTGTCATTATAAACTTGATTAAGACGATATGAGAATAAAATATGAAAGCGTGAAGGGCTGGTTTTGACGTATTCTACGCGCACACCGGTGCGCGCATCACCACGGTAATGCCCGCGACATATTAACTTGTCAGCACAAAGACATTAAACAGTTTAGCCTAAGAGCCAAGATGCTAACGCGCGTCATGACCTCTTGGATTATGAAGATTAGATGCTCAAAAGAAAAAAAAGGTTGTGTCTTATATATTATGTTAACATTTATAAACTAGCCTAAATAGATAACTGAACGATCTGCAACTCGTTTAAATTAATAATTAATTATTAATTACCCGTGCACAGCAATGAAGCAGTAATATTACAGGGTTAATATTATTATATTGACCAAAAATTTTGAAACTTTTAACATATACCACTATTATAGAAATGTTGTTTTGGAATAATCTTAAAATTCTTAAGTGGTCTATTTGACAAAATGAACCTATTTTGATGAATTTGGGTATGAGGATAATCTTAGCCATCTCAATCTGCAGACAGGATATTTTTATGAATTCAGGCCTAATAGGGATGAAATAATTGTTTAATCACAATTTAATTCAGTTGCCTCCTTGGTCTAGTGGCATATATGGGCTGTGAACCGAGTGTACTGATTTCTTAAATTTACGCGAATGCTATTCATTGAAATAAAATTATTTTTACGGATTTTATCACGATTTGGTTTTAATTTTTATTCCCGACGTTTCGAAGGCTTTGCAGTCTTCGTGGTCACGGGTTGGACTGAGATGTCATTTGTCCAAGAATGTTAGTGTTACAAAATCTACCTTCATTTTAGAATTATACAGATTTTAAAAAGTTAACCGTTTATGTTCCGATCTACGCAGTACGAGCTCACAGTGTCTTGAGGTCTGGCAGCTGGTCTTTTGGGTTCCGATTTGATTAAATGTATAATTGGATCCCAGGCTTGTGCAAGCTTCCAACCATCTTCTCTATTGAAATTAGGATGTTTTTTAATTTCAATAGCCTCGCGTATCATCCTAGGTAGGAATCGTTGTTCTTTGGCAAGGATTTTTGGCTTGTCAAATCTTAGGTAATGTTTGGAGCCTTCCTCTAAATGTTCGGCAACTGCAGACTTCGTAGAGCGTAGGTGTTTCACGTCAGCTATATGTTCTTTTACGCGGGTCCCTATATTACGTTTTGTTTGTCCAATATAAGAGAGACCACAGTCACAATCAATTTTGTACACGCCTGTTTCTTGCAGAGGTATGTTACACTTGACGGGTGGTAGGAATTGACTAATCTTCTTAGGCGGCTTGAAATAAGTTTTTATAGAAGCACGCTTCAGGATATAGCCAATCTTGTCGGTGACTCCTCTTACATGTGTTTGAAAGTTTGGTTGGGCATTCGGAAACCTTAAAAGATTTTGATAAAATTTGGTATGAGGATACATTTGACCGTAGGGACTCAAATGGGGTACTTCATTTTTTTAACCCCTAAAAGGACGAAATAAGGGATGAAAGTTTGTATGGGAGTTCAGAATCCACTTAATGGATTTTTTTAAATTTGGTATGAGGATATCTTTGGTCTGAGGACAGACACAAGGGACACAAGGGTTTATTTTTTTAAATCAACACCTATAGGCATGAATTGCTTTTCTTTCTTTCTAAAAAAAAATAGATGATAAAAGTTTATATCGGAAATTAGAAACCGCTGATTTTACGGATTTTGATATAAGTTGCAAACATGTGTTTATCTGCAAAAAGGGATGAATCTTTCTTCTTGGTCGCACTCTTCATTTCTGAAGGTCGTGTCCGTCTTGAAATTTCCGTCGCATCTCTCGGGTGATCTTCTTCCAGGTTTTTCTGTCCTTAGCCTGTCTCATTGCTGTTGTTACTGAGAGTCCCGTGAGTAGTTTTATTTGATCGGACCAACGGCTAGGCACACGCCCTCGCGGTCGTTTCCCTTCTACCTTTCCAACCAAGAGTAGTTTCTCCAAATTGGGGGATCCCGGCGAGCCACATGTCCAAAATACTGTAGTCAGCAAAGGGATGAAATAGGGGTTGAAATTAGTTTTTTTTAATCTTTGATCCGATTGATTTTAAAATCGATATCTGAGTCTCCCCGTAGTTCCAAACGTCGAAACCGCTCTTAAAAGTGACAAAAGTGTCTGCCATTTTGTACTTCTTTGTTTTTGGGCCAATTGACTTCAATATTGATATCTGAGTCACCCCGTGGTTCCGAACGACAGAACCACTGTCAAACCTGTCAAAAGGGGCCGCCCTTTTTGTTTTTCTTTGTTTTTGGGCCGATTTACTTCAAAATAGATATCTGGGTCGCCCCGTGGTTGCTTACGACGGAATCGATGTCAAAACTGTCAAAAGTGGCCGCCATTGTGTTTTCTTTGTTTTTGGGCCGATTGACTGCAAAATCGATATCTGGGTCGCCCCGTAGTTGCTAACGACCGTACCGATGTCAAAACAGTCAAAAGTGGCCTTCATTTTGTTTTTCTTTGTTTTTGGGGCGATTGACTTCAAAACTGATATCTGGGTCGCCCCGTGGTTTTGTACGACGGAGCCGATGTAAAACTGTCAATAGTGGCCGCCATTTTGTTTTTCTTTGTTTTTTGGCCAGATTTATTTTAAAATCGATATCTGAGTCGTCCCGTTGTAGAATATTTAGACTAAAACGACAGGGTGGATCGAAAAATTAATAGTTTTTACCGTTGGCCCTACAAAATACGCGTGCGAAGCAGCGGGCAAAAGCTAGTATAAAATATGCTGCGACATGCCCAAATAAAATGGCGGCCACTTTTGACAGTTTTGACATCAGTTCCGTCATTAGAAACCACGGGGCGGCCCAGATATCGATTTTGAAGTCAATCGGCTCGAAACAAAGAAAAACCAAATGGCGGCCATTTTTGACAGTTTTGACATCAGTTTCATCGTTAGCAACAACGGGGCGACCCAGATATCGTTTTTGAAGTCAATCGGCCCTGAAACAAAGAAAACAAAATGGCGGCCACTTTTGACAGTTTTGACATTGGTTCGGTCGTTAGCAACTACTGGGCGACCCAGATATCGATTTTGAAGTCAATCGGCCCAAAAACAAATAAAAAACAAAATGGCGGACACTTTTCTTGATTTTGACCTTGGATCTGTCCTTAAAAACTACGAGGTGACCCAGATATATTGAAGTAAATCGAATTAAGGATAAAAACAAATTTTCCATCCCTATTTCATCCCTTTATATGTAGGTTGAAATAGGGATCATGCCAGACATCCACCCCTTCTGGGGGATCAAGTCCCAAATTAAATTACAAAATTCGCTTTGCCCTACATGGGAATCGAACTCACAACCTCCCGGTTCACAGCCCATATATGTTGCCACTAGATCAAGGAGGCGACTAGAAAAGTATCCTCATACCAACTTTCTTAAAAATCCGTTCAGCCGTTTCTGGAATCCCATATAAACTTTTACCCCTTTATGGTTGTTAAATTTGTGTCCTTTTGGTCAAAAGTATCCTCATACTAAATTTCATCGAAATCCATCAAGGAGTTTCAAAATGGATTGACTCCTAGACTATCAATGTCTAATATTTGACACAAAGAACTGAATAAACGTAATATCAGAGTTGAAAATGTCGAGCACGTCCCTCCCCTTCAATGGTTACCGGACGACTGAGATCAACACGGGCCGTCTCAGAAAACAATGATGTAATGCCACAGCGTATGTGCAAAACCAATTTTTTCCTTATTGTGATAAAACTATTTAACTTGGTGAAATTTTTTTTTCGACACAATTAAATTAATATTGATGTCTACGTTTTAAATCAAGTTACAAATTTATATCGTTCGCCGTACGGAAGATTCAAGTTTTTCAAAAAGAGATGAGAGGTAACTTTGGATTTTTTTTCTATCCAGGAAACTTTTAGTAATTATGTTTTTGCTCACGACAGAATTTAAGTTAAATGGTCTATTAATACATTTCCAAAAATTACCTTCGTAATCTTAGTACTTTAGGACACCCAAGCTCGTGAAAATCCTTATTTTGTTCTCATATCCTCTTAATTTAATTGCTGAGTATAATAAATGGAATATTCCCACATACTTAAATATACATATATTAATACATAATCGTATGTATAAATAGATTGACGCTTATGGTGTATATATACACTTAGAGCCTTACTTAAAACAGTATTTTTAGCTGAGCAAATGGTTAAGAATAACCTATCACTTTTTTCCTTGCGTTACATTGTTTAAAAATGAAAGGGACAACCTATGGTATAAAGATAAGCAGCGCTTAAATATTTTTATAAGTAAGGGGCTTAATCGCCATATTCCGTTGCCAATAATAGAGAAAATGTTACAAGTAATAAATAGACTGCCTCGGTGGCGTGGTTGTATTTCGGTACGACTACCGTCCTGAAGTTTCGGGTTCGATCCCCGGGTCGGGCAAAGTGATATTGGATTTTTCCATATGGCGATAGGCTCGCCCCCTATCACATCTGGGACGGAACTAAGGTCGGCGAAATGTGGGTGTTCTAGTTCGCTAGGGCGCCTCTGCCTACCTCTTCGGGGATACAGGCGTGAGCTAATGTGTATATGTGTGTGTGTGTTATTCTATTCAATATCAGCCCGGAGTCTAGAATTTGTGCCCGATATGACGATAGGCTTCCGTCTTATCACCACTATAAACATGGGAAATAAAATTACTACACGAGCCCAAAGATCCCCAGAGATGGTTCTTAGGCAGCCGGTCGTAAAAACTAAGCTGAATCCTTTATACATATTTGTAAAAATGTTGACGTTGTGCAAGTTTTCGTTTTCTCCATACATTTAACCAGCAGTGCCTCTTGTGTAAATTCAACGAACTATAATCACAAGTTTAAAAACTTACAAATCCGAATTTGACCTAATTTACATGGGACTACCATTGGAACAAGCTCTATCAACATAAAGTATTTTGAAATCCGGTCCATATTAGGATAGGGCTGCCATAAATATTAAAATTGACCGGAACATTTACACCAAAAAACCGAAACTGCAATGCGACCGTCCTATATCTAAAATTCCGTAAAGTTAATGATTTATGATCTAATTTAGAGATATCGCCAAAAAACGTTGAATATTTTGTCCTTAAAAGTTTTTTACACTGTGCTGCACTGTGCACTAATATGTTTAAATGCCCCAATAACTTGTTAACTTTAAAATTAAAAATGACCCTAACGGCGACTCACAGTCCTATTACTAATCTAGAGTTAAAACTCGATTCCTACAGCTCACTTATCTTTAAATCAAGCTGCAAGTGGCCCTAAGTCAATTAAATCTATAGGAACCATATTTTACATGTTTTTTGGAGACATCTCAAAATTAGGTTTATTCGCTTAACGGGATTTTAGTGATCGGACGGCAGAATATCTTCTTAGTCTAGTGGCAGCATGCTGTGGACCCTGAGATCGTGGCTTCAATTCCCAGGTCGCGAAAAGCTAATTTTCTAATTTACTTAACCCGGGACTGGATCCCTCAATGGGGGTTGGCGTCAGGCAGGCGGCCGGTCGTAAAAACTAAACCAAATCCTTTCTGCAATATGCTCGAAAATGTGTGTTGCGCCGACCCCACATTAAGGTGGGATAAGGGCAGGTAGAAAGAAAGGACGTTAGAATAGCTCGGGGTACAGTGATGATTATAGTGTCTAGCGAGGAAAAAACGTTTGAATAACTTACTACGCTTGGCACGGAATGGGGGGGGGCTAACGAAGTTATGGCGGGGAGAGATGCGGGAAATTTAGAAACCGAGACAAGTAGCTTACTGACCGGAACATGTCCCGGTGTACCGGGACGTGTGGCAGCCCTACATTAAGAGACATCAAGTAACATACATAAAAAACAACGAATTAAGAACCTCCTTTTACGAAAATCTTGGAGACAACGAAAACTATTACCACTTTCGATAAGTATCGCAACTCAAAACTAGCTCCGACTAAGGACACTAATGTAATACAAAAAGAAATCTTACCGAAGTCGCCTCTTGTACCACTGTGTTTATCAAAATGTATAAAGAATATTTAAAAATGAAACCGAACCATCCACATTTGAATGCATAATAACGTTTAATTAGTGGCAATGTGGTGTGAATATAATTAAAACGGCGATTGATAACGCACATTTTTGAAACATGTTGCCAATACATACTAGTAAGGCGCTTCGAATCAAAAATGTTTTGGGCTTATTTTTGGGTGATAGTTTCTACCTCCCCTATCTCACACCACTGTGTAGTCGGCACAAGACACTTTTTCAAACATGTTGCAGAAAAGTTTCGGCTTTACGGCTGTCTAATGTCAAATGTAGAGGAAAATTTTATGTCACATCTTTTTTTCTTTCTACCTGCCTTTATTCCATCTTAATATGGGGTCGGCGCAACACACTTTTCCAAGCATGTTGCAGAAAGGATTTGGCTAAAATTTTACAATCAACTGTCTGCCTGACGTCAACCCCCTCTGAAGGATCCAGTCCCTGGCAATATAAATTAGAAAATTCGCTTTGCCCGACCTGGGAATCGAACCCAGGACGTCCCGGTCCACAGCCCATATTTGCCATTAGACCAAGGAGGCGACTCCACCTATAAAAGAGATAAAACATAAAACTACTCATTATTCAAAATAATCTTTAATGTTTCCGTTTAAGGAATTTATCTTTTATCTGCTGGTTGGAGAGGCCCTTGGTCTCCGGCACTATGAAGAAGCTGATCACCGCGTTACTGAACGCCACAACCGCGAACACGTAGAAACACCCGTGGATGCCCAGGTACTCTTTCATAAAGGGGAATAGTGCCAGGATAAAGAAGTTCAGGAACCAAACCCATTCTATTATAATGGTTGATGCGAGGTTTTGAACCTGAAAAAGTTTGAAAATGTATTGAAATGAAACTAGTTTTTACGGATTCTATCGAGATTTAACGTAAGCTCACGCCTGTACCCCATAAGGGGTAGGTAGAAGTGCACTAACGAAATTTACGAATAACGAAATTTAACAGAAAACCGACAAGTGGCAGCTTGCTGTCGCGTTTCGTTCGGTGAGTGAGATTTCCGGTGGCCCATTTCCCCACGCCCATTTCCCCAATCCCCCTTCCCTCCCCTTCCATTCCCTCCTTTTAGGTTGGCAACGCACACATGATTCTTTTTGTCTTGGGTGTCTATGGGCGGTGGAGATCACTTACCATCAGGTGACCCATCTGCATTTGCCAAAGTCTGATAAAAAAAAAAAAACATCAATAATCACCTCAGGTACAAACACCTCAGCCAGCAGGATATAAGGCACAGCACCAGAGCCGCAGTTGAACGAGAAGCAGTAGAACAGGATCATGAAGACTATCACCCAGGAGGGCGCCATCTTCGATTGCAACAGATAGCCGAGCGTGCTCAAGCATCCGCCGACTAGGATTGATGATGTTATTATCAGAATCTGGAAACACACACACACACACTCACGCCTGTATCCCATAGGGGTAGGCAGAGACAATTGAGCGCCACCAGCTACGATCCTGACACACCTCTTTTGCCTCATCCACACTCATGCATCGTTTCATACATTTCCGCCGGTTGAGGGTACTCCGAACTTGCCCTTTACGAAGGAGATCGCTTATTTGATCCATATAGGATCGTGTCGGGCGCCCTCTTCTGGCCCTACCATTCACTTTAGCACGATAAATACCTTACGTAAGTCGCCTTTCATCCATCTTTTCTACATGTCCAAACCACCTCAGCATGTAAGATTATAGACCCATAACCTCTGTGAACTTTCGACAGCCCCCGTGGCGCAACGGACGAGTCACTGGCCCACAGATATTTGTTTCAGGTCTGAGTGTTGTGAGACCGAAAGTTTCGTAGTACCTGGTACCCACGACACAAGACTCGATCTTAGTGTGGGGTCTGGGCTATGTGTGTGAATGTTGGGTGGGTGACAGCGTATCTGTTCATTGTACCGTGAGGTCCTTGCTTCGAATCCCAGGTCGAAGAACGCGTTTTATCTACCACTATAGTTTAACAGGGACTGAATTTCTCAGAGGGGGTTGACGTCAGGAAGGAAGCTAATCGTAAAAACTAACCCGAACCATTTCTACATCATGCTTGAGAAAGTTTGTTGGGTTAAACCCACAGTAGAGTAGGTCGTCAAAATATTCTATAAATTATGTCTACTAATACTGTCTAGGCTTCTTTGATAGACCATCGTCATGTTTAGGCCTATATCTAAATCTTAGCATTGAGGTAACATTACAATCTATCAATCTTTCTGCCTAGCTTTATTGCCTATTTTCAAGGTCCTCTTTCCTTCTTAAATGATTTTACTTCACCCGATCTTGAGCATCATCCAGTATCCACAGATCATTAAACAGGAAAGGGGTAAAATTTTGGTCTTAGGGTAAGCTCACCCGTCTTCCAGCTCTATCAGCTACAATAGTGGCCACCAGAGCTCCACACACCAGTGTAAGAGCAAACAGAACTGTGTAGAAGTCTGAACGAGCTGGGTCCGTCTGTGTGAACACCGTCTTAGCGTACACCTGCACTGGGACAATGCCCATGAACACCTGGAAAATTAACATAAAAGTGTAGTTTTTTTTATCCGGGCACGGCAAAGTGACTACACTGCAATCGAAGGTAAGTGTAGTGCAGTCCAAAAAATCTAGCGACCACTGACAAACACTGTGTTTATGAGTGATTGTCAGAATCATGCCGGCCTATTTACGCCTCTTTACACTCTGAATCTGAAGAGGGAAGAAACAAATCAAGGGGCTTGCGTCAAGACAGGCGGATGACCAATGCAGATACAGGGATACCCCCATACCCGTCTCAACCAACTATCAGGTCATGCCCCAACACCTTCGAGAGAACCGGAAGTACACTAGCTAATCGTGGAACGCGAACCACACATGGAGTGGGGGTCACTATGGCAGGTTTTAGCACCATGTGCACGGTGGTCGCCATCCGGTCGGATACGAATATGCTACCACCAGCGAAAGTAGTTGCTTGGAAGATAGAACTTGGTCAGTGTTTTCGTAACGTATATTGAAGGTTGAATTTTAAAATACTTTTAAATTTAATTTTTATTACAGATATAACAGGAACTGACAAACGAGCGGGTTCACCTCATTCTAAGTGATCACAACCTCCCATAGACAGCCAGGATACTATCATAGGAATAACTAAAGAATCATGGGTGCGTTGCACACATTAAATTAAAAAAATAAGTATTTGGGATTTCGGCACTTCCTCACTGAGCAAAAGCAATAGCCGTAAGCTTGCTATTAATTTACGTTGTTTTTTATGAGACAGTGGTATACTGTAGACATAAATGATAACTGTCTACACCGCGGCTTTACAAACCAATGATTCAAAAAAAATAAGAGGACCTAGCATAACCGCGAAAAATACGTGCTTACTTTGAAGCCGGTTCGGCCATTTTAGTTTCGTGATCTGTTTACATGTAAGTTGTCACCGTGTCATAAGAATTAAATACTTATTACTTTAAATATACGGTGTTTTATTTACAATAATACTAATTTCGGAATATGAAGAAGATGCCTAACTGTTATATTAATGAGATCTTTCTTTCGCAGTCGCCATTTTTGTTTCGTTCCGTACATTAGGAATGCTTAATTTTTTCGTAGTTATGCCTCATCTTCTTTTAACACAGCACGTACGTAAGAAAAGCGTGTACGAGTTACGAGTAGTTGTTCCATACCTGCGTTGAGATGACTGTTAAGACGATTAGAAAAGCACGAAGAGATGATGATGACAAAACTGAAATAAAAAAAATAGAATTAGATTCATGATAAAAATAAAGAGTAGAAAAAGTTTATGGGTTCCCTAGTTTAAATGACAGAAAACTTATCATTAAACATCATACAGATGTTAATAATATTTGATGATAAACTTCTGTGAAAGTACTACTTTATTGGCGAACAAGTTCATTGCATTTTTGACCGATTTAAAAAAGGAGAAGGTCCTCAATAATTCATCTTTATTTTATTTTATATTCCCCAATATCTCCACCATATGTTGACCGATTTTTAAGATTATTTATGTGTTCGATATTCGATATAAATTTGTTAAAGTTAAGTTTTTAAATTTGTGATTATGTAAATTGCTTTTTAACATTAGTCACCTGTTTGGCAATGACGCGACTTCAAATAAGGGGTTCTCCGTTTGTCTATGTTTTAACCTTAGGTTGTTTTAACACTGTTAAATTAACAGACTATGTTCTTGTTCGTATATAATAATACTTGTATACCTACTGTTATATGTAGATACTCACATAGCAGTTTTATTGTGGACACTTTCTGATGTTTTTCTGGCACCACATTTTCTGAATTTAATTTTTCCTTTTCAGCTTCTTCTGCTTTACTTTCAGGTTCTACAACAAAAAATATAAAACATAAGCTCCCGCCTGTATCCCTGAAGGGGTAGTCAAATGCGCACTAGCGAAATAGAACATTAACATTTCGCCCAGCTTAGTTCCGTCCCAGATGTGATAGGGGGCGAGCCTATCGCCATATGGGGCACAAATTCCAGACTCCAGGCTGATATGGAAAAATCCAATATCACTTTGCCCGCCCCGGGGATCGGACCCGAGATCTCAAGACGGTAGTCGTACCGAAATACAACCATGCCACCGAGTCATGCAAAAAAAAATACTCAATACATCTTGCCTATGTCTAATAATTTAATCGATTTTGAATCAACCTAATTAAGTAGGTGGTTTACCAAAAACGACGTCAGTTAGTAATTTAATAAAGCAATAATTTGTTGTGACCTCAAGGTGGTTTAAGTATACAATAATTTGATATTTTTATTGTTTCATGTTTCACTACTATAATTGCGTCCAGTGGATCTTGGATCGTTGTTATGTTAGGTGGTAGAGGTTGTGCAAAAATAAATCAGCTTATTTATTTATTTAAAGACCACTACGTCATATATATTAATACTTACATTATTAAAAATTGTACACTTTTATACAAAGCACCGATATACCTCTAAATGACAATTGATGTGAGTAAACAACTTATGTACTTCGTATGTGAACTTGGGTGGAAGGAAACTAAAACTTCCTACTAAACTGAGATTACAAAAAAAAAAGATAAAGAAGAATTTGCAAACTGAGTCAAAAAAAGAAGTTTATCTATAATAAGGGTCGCTTCATCTTAATCAGTTACAGGTACAGTTTAGGGTTGGTGGTACATTAAAAAACCCGTCGTCATGCATATCGAACCACCGCTTTTGTAGTTCACAGAAGTTAATGATAAGCAACGTCTTTACTTGGGCAGTTCAGCGCTTTCTATGTCCTCTGGTGCCTTTAAGGTTTCCGTACCACATACACTCCCAGCGCGTTTTTATCTCTTACAAGGTTTATGTTACAAACTCTTTCTACTTACCACTAGTAATTGAGATCATTTCTACAGCAGGCAGGACCTGCTGCTTCAGTCTGGACACTTCATCATGCACGTCCAACGATGAAGCTGACAGTCCTCTGTACCGAGCTATTGATTGACGAGCTTCCTGGAAATTATCAACAATGTGATAAGTATAACTGCTGTATTGTATATCATTCGCCTGCCTTATTGGTGTGGTGGTATTGCGTGCACGGTACGGCTATCGTCCTGAGGTCTCGGGTTCGAACTCGGGTCGTGCAAAGTGATATTGGATTTTTCAGTATCAGCGTGGAGTCTGGAAATTGTGGCCGATATGGCGATAGGCTCGCTCCCTACCACATCTAAGACGGAACTAAGCTTGGCAAATGTGGGTGCTCTGGTTCGCTAGTGCGGTTTTTCCTACCCCGGGGTACGTGCGTGAGCTTATTTTATGTTGTGTATATTATTCACAGTTGAATTCTCCAACTTTAAACATGTGGAATCTATTATATCACCTATTTTTAAGCGCCAGATATTTGCGTAATCTCTGAAGGCCTATATTTTTTGGTAGTAGATGATTACCTTAACTCCTGGACGTTGGCAAGGTCAGGGACTAAGCCGCTTTTGAAAATAAAGGAATGGGGCTTTAGAAGCGGAGGGGGGGTATTAGGGCCTCTGGAAATCTTATTCATCATACGAAACGCAATAGCAAACTACCAAATTGCGTCGGTTATAGTGTAAGATAATATATCTAACGGTCCCAGCATGAATATTTTTGAAAATTCGTATCGAGCTCGTTGCACACTGATGACGTTTGATTGATATTTTATACAAATGTCATAGACGTACCTCGCTTCTGCTCGAGAGGCTGTAGAGCTTTTTTATTCATACAGCAAGACACATAGGGCTTTACTAATAAAAACATTTTCGTTAAGAATAGCCTGTCATTTTTTCCTTACGTTACATTGTTTAAAATGAAAGGGATAACCTAAGGTTAAAGATAAGCAGCGCTCAAATATTTTTATAAGTAATGCCCATAGTCTACAGTGTGACTACTACATCATTATGTAAATTGATAACTCACCTCATCATTCTTGAGTCTGATCCAGTAGACAGGGCTTTCGACCACGAAAATAAAGAGGACAACACATATGATGCTGGAGAGCAGCTGACACCAGACAATCACCGGGTAAGTGAACTGCCATCCGAGTGTATAGGAGACCACGCATCCTATACCGTAGAAGAGGATAGGACCTGAAAGTGGAAAGATTAAAATCACACTAATATTATAAAGGCGAAAATTTTTGGGAGTGAGTTTGTATGTTCTTCACGCCAAACGGATGAATAAATTTTTATGAAATTTGTCACGGAGGTTGCTGACACTCTGGATTAACATATAGTTTTTTTTTATTCCAGAAAATAAATTTTCCCGCAAAAAGGAGTTGCGGGCAAAATCAAGTTATTTATAAATCAAAATCCTCTCATTTTTAGTCGTCCGAATATTAAGATGTCACTTACGTCATGTACACTGCATTAAGTTTCAATAATACTCAATTATTGTATCCGCTTTAATCCTTAAACATCAAAATACACACCTGAAGCTAAAGTCCCTCGAATAGAATCTTCAGCCACCTCCGAAATAAATATGGGAGCCAAGACCAGCAAGCTTCCTCCAGATATACCGACCAAGAACCTGGCTGCTAAAACTACTGTAGCGGATGTGGTCATCTCTATCATTACCCACGAAACCTGTAAAAGATATTTATCAATCAGAGAGTTTGCCTTTTAGAATGCATCTGAATCATCTATACCCAGCTGGACAGTGAGGACTCCATGTATAATTAAAACCCTTCCATAGTTCCATAAACCCATACACGTTTTCTGAAGTTAGTCAAATATCTTGTCTCAAGGAATTGTTTAAGTATCAAGTGACATTGGAATGTCTGGTATGTCAAGCAAAGAAAATGTACTTTCATGTGTGTTTGAAGGCTATGTGTGAAAGAACTGGAGGAATAATTGCAGAGCAAGGAAAAATCGTAGATTCGATATTAAATTATTATATTTCTAAAAAAATAGACGCTTACAATTTTAACACAATGTGTATCTAATATTTATACTCCTCTCCTTAATTACCTTTTAAAAACTAGACAATCTCCTCAATAGACAATCAACATTCATCATATAGATGGTGCAGCAAACTAGTAGCGTGCTGGATTGGTCTGGTTGTTTTTAAAATCACTCATAATTCCCAATATCCACGCTGTCGATGTATCAATGCTTCAATGATTTCTCTGACGCTGTGTTCCTGGATGGCAATGATCCTTTACCATCGGGTGGCCTGTCTGCACTTCTACATCCTATTTCATAAAAATCTTAAGGGACCGACATCATAATTTGTCCTATCGTTACCAAATTACATGTCACCACCCTTGAAATAAGCTCTATCGAACACAAAAAGGATCTTACAAATTGGTCCACGTTTGGCAGACATATGGAGTAACATACATAAGAAAAACATACAGGCGAATTGAGGATATTCTGCATTTTTAAGTTAGTCAAAAAAGTGGCGAGTGCTTGGGCGAAGCTGCCTAAGAATCTCTGGAATACAATATTTACCACCACGATATCATTACTTACCACAGCAAATAGCGATAACGCAATACCGCCTTTCTTCCTCCCCAGATTGTTGATAATGACGCCTGTGACGGCTGTTCCTAACATAGCTCCCAGTGATGGCAGACTTCCAAGCAATGAGTCTTGGGCCTTCGTCATAGGCTCTGATAGTGGAGTGTCCTTAGATGCATAGAGACTTGATGTGTAAGATGGCCAGACGTTAAGCATACCCATTACTAATGAGCCGAAACTAGCTGCAATGGAGAAAGATACATCGTTAATATATTTTACTGGGTGATAGGTCTCTCGTGTGGAAGAGACCGCTTCAATTGCTGCCAATTATCAACTTCAGTAAGTAGGATGTAGTAACGCCGTTCTTTCTGGTGATAATTATTATGAAATTCTTTCTTATGACTGCCTCGGTGGCGTAGTTGTATTTTGGTATGGCTACCATCCTGAGGTCTCGGGTTCGATCCCTGGGTACGGCAAAGTGATATTGGATTTTTCCATACCAGCCCGAAGTCTGGAATTTGTTCCCGATATGGCGATAGGCTCGCCCCCTATCACATCTGGGACGGAACTAAGCTCGGCGAAATGTGGATGTTCTAGTTCGCTAGTGCATCTCTGCCTACCCCTTCGGGGATACAGGCGTGAGCTTATGTATGTGTGTGTTTCTTTCTACCTGCCCCTATTCCGCCTTAATGTGGGGTCAGCTCAACACGCTTTTTCAAGCACATTGCAAAAAGGATTTGAGTTAGTTTTTACGAACGGCTGCCTGCCTAACGTTGACCCCTTCTGAGGGGATCCAGTCCCAGGGAAATGAAATAAGAAAAATCGGTTTGCCCGACCTGGGAATGGAACCCAGGATCTCCCACTCAACAGGTCATATATGCTGCCAACCAAGGACACGACTACTAGACTAATAAGGCTAACGATCCTAATATTGATAATGTAATTTCAACGTCCTTGAAATGGTATACCGAGATGATTTTGCTATTTGGCTTTGTTTACAAGACCATGATATTAATGACGTTAGTAGTTCTGACAAGTATAATAAACGTGCAAATAAAACGCACACTGCGACCGATAACAACAACCCGGTGACAGTAGCATGCAAATACTAGACTACTGCTTTCTCGGTGATAAGAATAAAAGTTTACCATCAGTACGTATCATTAGATCAATGATGATAAATGAGTAATTGATGTCGAAGTTGAAAAAGCTTAAGAAGAAAAAAGAAGATAAAATGTGCAGCGGCTCCAGTACGAATATTTTAACCGACTTCAAAAAAGAAGGAAGTTAACAATTCGTCGAAATATTTTTTTATGTATGTTCCCCGGTTACTCAAAGACGCCTGGGCCGATTCGAGAAATTCTTTTTTTGTTTAAGAGGGTATACTTCCCAAGTGGTCCCATTGGCACCAAGTCAGGATCCGATGATGGGATCCTAGAAAAATCGGGGCAATCTTCAAATTTTAAAGGGACCTATAGTGTGTTTTATATATTTTCTAAAACTATTCAGGTATTTGCATCTGGTAGTCATCATATTATGTTGCTGAGCTAATTATGGAAAATATAGCTCTTAACTATTAGGAGTTGGTGGATATTTTTTTCAATATACCACTAAAAATAAATAAATAATAATTGCATTTTCATTTAATCTGCTGCGGCCTCAGCACCTTCTCCAAAGAGAGTAAGAAATTGTTGTTATTTTTTACATTTAAGTGTTCTTTTTTGAAGTCGGTTTTCAGTTTTTGTTAAACTTATATACATACATACATAAGCTCACGCCTGTATCCACGACGGGATAGGCAGAGGCGCACTAACGAACTAGAACACCCACATTTCGCCGAGCTTAGTTCCGTCCCAGGTGTGATAGGGGGCGAGCCTATCGCAATATCGGTCACAAATTCCAGACTCTGGGGTGATATGGAAAAATCCAATATCACTTTGCCCGATCCGGGGATCGAACCCGAGACCTCAGTACCGTAGTCGTACCGAAATACCACCACGCCACCGAGGCAGTCTTAAACTTAAATAATGATTATTGATAATTGAATTCTTGTCGAGATCAATGCGTATCTGTGACACTTGTATGAAATATTAACCAAAGGTCATCAGTACGCAGCGAGCTCAATATGAATTCGACTATCAAAAATATTCCTGTTAGAGCCGCTGTAATCTTTTAAGAAAAGTATGTAGATACCTATCCCATTCCGATGGCAAGGCTAAGAACCCAAGCCTCTATTGAATAAAAAGATATTGATACTGTGACACCTTAGCAGTTATAATGCAAGTTTTTTATATATAATCTTTGCCACTGGACTATCCAAATATTTGCCGTTACCACGATAGCGACAAGTGGCAACCCGAATCACATGTTTGATTGAGAGTACACTCTTTTATAATTCTTTGTTATTTCGTAAGAACTTTTATTATTTTTGGGGATATGGCTTTGTCCTTTAGCATAATTCTGTCAACATCAAGTGTGATAATCGTAGGAACTTCTTCATTCTCGTCAACAAAAGTTTTAAAAATAATAATTCTGTCGACGCAAGTTAAAAAAGTGCTTTGTATATAAATCTCCTTAAGAACTATATGTGCATTACTTTGAATAGAACTTCCATTCACATTATTCATAACCCCATGAGACTCACCGGCAACAGCAGTAAACACCTGATTCAATTTCCCGCCCATTTTCCAAATGCTGTCACCACACTTGATCAACAATTAATACTAAAAACGAAAGTGTGTGCTTTGTCTAAGACTCCACATTACATAAAGGTGTTAGGAGGCAAACACAACAAATATTAGAATTCTTAATTTAAATGCAATCCAAATATTTTATTAGAAGATAATGTGTCTACTACTACACTGTTATCATTTTAGGAAACGTGTTTAGTGTTCCGTACATTTTATTGGGACTTTAGTTATTATGTTTTAAGAGGCTTGATTTGTTTATATTTAACAGACTGCCTAGAAAAACTAGCAATATTTGTATGTGTATTTCTTCGGCATGCTCTGCTGCCTAAACGACTTGGTGGAATTTAACATAATAAAATTGTAAGCTATCGTTTGATTTATCATCATTCTCTTCACCTGCAACATCCTATTTTATTTCAGCTATTAAGAGATTTTTTCTCATTTAACACAGTGGAGTTATATTTTTTTTAATCTATAACTCACATGTCTATAATTGGATTATTTTAGTGACCCCTAACTTTATTCGAATCAATGTTTTTAGTTTTCAACACAACGGTGCCTACATTATGTTGCTTTGCATCAAGAATAAACGAAGCTGTCAGGCACACCCGGGACCACGAATCCTATAGAAACTGTTACTTATTACACTTTCGATGGTGAATATCAATCAGATTACTTAAATCTCTGTAGTAATGGTCCATTTGACGAGCAAGCGTCTAACCCAAGTCTACCATCCATACTCATATTATGCATCTGTTTTATTAAACTTCTGCCATCCATCACCAACGCGTCCAATCGCTTTGTACGACTGGGGATTTAAGCCCAGAACACCCTCGATCCTCAGCCCTTACACGCCTTATACCCTTGCCCTTGAGTTTGTTTCGGCATTTCTTCTCAGGGATAGCCACGAAATGCCGACGCCATTATTACTTTATCAATATATACTCGTAATTGACATGTGAAAGTGGTATAAAATATCCTATTTGCAGAATAAATTATTTGAATTTGAATTTGAATTTATACATTAGACTCTATTCATATCACAACACTTACTAAACAACGAATACTTTGTTAGAAACGTCAGAGACTGAAAACAGAGAGAAGTCTCGTAGGGCCGGTATCATAATGGCTTTCACCTCAGCAGGCCCAACTCAGATATCACTATTTTACTTGTATCTTATTTAATCGTCTGTCATCAAAAAGGATCCCCAACTGCTTCAGAGCTGTCACTTGCATCAGATCGTATGGGATTCAACTAGTATTTGTCGTTGATAACAATACGTTTATTAAACAAATTGTGATGCTTGCCTCAAGACTATAAATAATTTATTAATTATCTATGTGTTTTCGTTAGGTTGTAAAATAATTTGATCATGATGTAAATTTAAGAATGCAGTCATCATATTTTTCGCGCTATCTTAAATAAATAAATAACACCCAACAGTCACATACATAGTCCTGACCCCACACTAAGATCGAGTCTTGTATCGTGGGTATCAGGAACTACGAGAGACTTTCGGTCTCACTACACCCAGACCCGAAACAAATATTTGTAGGCCATACAAACATTTGTCTCGGTGCGGGGATCGAACCCGCGATCTTCTTCCCACTGTAGCCGATTGTCAATTATTTGTTGTTACAAGCGAAGTCACTACACTTGACGATAAGCGTAGTAGCCCAATAGACAAGTAACTATCGACAAACAATTATTTTATGATTGGTTACTAAAAACATGCTGGACTTCATAAATGCTTCTTCACACTCCGAATTGGGAAGGAGCAATTCGAGGGCCTTGCGACAATACAGGCGGATGACCGACGGATAGAGAGGGCCAGGACTCAGGACATACCCGCATACTCGCCCCAATTAACCTTTATCACAACTTCCTTTGAAGAACCGGATCTACACTGGTTGAGAGTGAGAAGTAATTATGTAGGCCGGCAAGATTCTGATGACCACTGATTTGCTGATTGTTTATTTAGTATTGCAGTGTTGGAATAGAAAGGCCAAGAAGTATTCTATGAAGAAACCCTATTTTCGTTTGTAACAGAACATAAATGGAAATAGGCATAATACTTTATAGGCACTATATAGTCTTAAGATAATTTCTACATTACCTTTTCTGTAATAAAGCTAAACATCAATAATAATAAATAAAACTTTTTTTAATATTTATAAGTTCCTTTTATTAACTTAATATCATATTTACAATAAACTTACACGCTATACATACAAAATCATTGGTAGACATTGTTACTTATAACATAAAACAAATTTAAATTATATTTACTGGCTTAATAACAGTGGCAAAGTCCTGGTAGCACGATTCCTTCCAGTTTATCTTTGCCAAAATGTCAGCTAATAAATAGGTATTCATTCAAAGAGAAACTAACATCGATTTCTCCTTTAGAAATTACACTTAGCCACTGCATATACTAGACTACTTGATCGGCGAAACAGTAGGTAGAGGCGAACTAGAAAACTGGATCACCCACATTTCACCGAATTTTTTTCCATCCCAGATGTAATAGCGGGCAAGCCTATCGCCACATCAGGAGCATATTCCAGATTCCCGGATGATACTTAGTAGAAAAAACCAATATCACATATACTTAATACAGTAAAAGATATCGCATTTACTTTAGCTGCTGAAGAAATTGGGGTTTAGAGGGCAAAATGTGGTATCATCTATTAAATAAGTACTCTAAGCAATGCCTTTCCTTCGCTCGATAAAAAGCACTTGAATAGCATCTGCGGAGAGACCCTTAGTCTCTGGTAAATAGAAGATACAGTAAACAACTCCGAATAAACTGGAGAATGCAAATAAATAGAACAATGATGCAAGTCCAACGAACTCAACCAGCACGGAGAAGATGAGCAGAGTGATGAAGTTCATGATCCAAGCGCAAGCACAGACCAGATTGCTGCAGAGGCCCCTCACCTGGAAGTAGAAGAAAGGATTGAAGAAGGAAATCTTTTTAAATCGGACTGTCGCGGTGGCGTGGTTGTATTTCGGTACGACTACTGTCCTGAGGTCTCGGGTTCGATCCCCGGGTCGGGCAAAGTGATATTGGATTTTTCCATATCAGCCCGTTGTCTGGAATTTGTGCCCGATATGACGATAGGCTCGCCCCCTATCACATCTGAGACGGAACTTAGCTCGGCGAAATGCGGGTGTACTAGTTGGCTAGTGCGCTTCTGCCTACCCCTTCGGGGATACAGACGTGAGCTATGTTATTTAGTCTGATTCTCAAGATTATAGCTGCGATCTATAGAGGTAGAGTGAACTTCGATTAAGTCTAAGCCAAAGAAACAAACTCAGTCAGGATTTGGAATTTTTCCGAGTAATTTTTTACAATAATTACACTGACAGACAGACTAAGCACAGATTTTTTTGTAAAAAATGTCTCTAACTAAGTCAAAGTTCGATTTAAAAATTTCAAATCCTAATTGAGTTCGCTTCTTTGACTTAGACTAAGTCGAAGTTCGCTCAGCGGCCTGAGCAGGAAAATTTATGACAAACGTAAATGTATTCGAACTCGATACGCGTCTATGAAATTTGTATGAAATATTAACCAAACGTCATCAGTGTGCAGCGAACTCGAATACATTTACATTTACATTACTTTTTCGTGCTCGGGCTACTGTCGATCTCACTCAGCCTTCGTGTTTTTTATTTGATAGAGCTTACTCCCAGGGTGGTACCCCATCTATCTCTGATCAGATAAATATTGAAATCGGTTTTAAGTTTTATTTCATGTATGTAGGTAACTCAATAGCTCCAAGAATTTCTGAGCGATACTTAAGATTTCTATATATATAAAACAAAGACGGGTTTGTTACAACACTTATAACTCGAGATGTGCTGAACCAATTTTCATGGTTTTTGATTCGTTGGATTTGTCTCCTCCCCGAATAGCAGAATACATATTAAAAATAGTGAAAAACTAAAAACTAAAAAAACTAAAAAACTAAAAAAACTAAAAAAAAAACTCGGGGTGACAGACGGGTGACAGACGGGTGACAGACGGGGTCACAGACGGCTGACAGACCGATGACAGACGGGGTGACAGACGGGTGGCAGATGGGGTGACCGACTGGGTGACAGACGGGGTGATGGACGGGGTGACTGACGGGGTAACCGACAGGGTGATGGACGGGGTGACTGCCGGGGTACTGACTGGGTGACAAACGGGGTGACAGATGGATGACAGACGAGTGATAGACGGGTGACAGATGGGTGACAGACCGGGTGACCAACGGGTTGACCGACAGGGTGACTGTCGTGGTGACCGATGGGGTGACCGACGGAGTGATGGACGGGGTAACTGACGGAGTAACCGACAGGGTGACTGACGGGGGTACTGACTGGGTGACTCACGAAACCGGACCGAAGTAGATCATCCCATTACCTCCTTTAGAATTAATGGATTATAGGTGCCTACTACTCATTCTTTCAACCCTCTCTCTCCTACGCAGACGAAGTTGCGCGGGTCAGCTAGTTTTTTAATAAATAAAATAAATACACCCGCTAGTCACACACCTAGTCCTGACCTCACACTAGGTATAACCTGTATCGTGGGTGTCAGAGACTATGAAAGACTTTCGGTCTCACAACACCCAGACTTGAAACAAATATCTGTGGGCCACACAAACATTTGTCTCAATGCGGGAATCGAACCCGCGGCCTCTCGCTTCTCAGCCGGCTACTCGCCCGCTGCGCCACGGAGGCTTTTGCGCTTGATATACCTGTTCCAAAGGTATAAATTATAAATTTGGTAAAGATCTGTTGAATTTTGAAGTTAGTTTCAAGTTTTTAAACTTGTGCTGGTTTACACTTACTTCAGGCAAGAAGAATTCAGAAGCAATCACATAAGGTATCGGCGCTGGTCCCAAATTGTAGAAGAAGTTATATACGTAGATGAGAACCGCTGTGAGATAGTGGGGAGCCCAGTGGAACTGCAGCTGGGTGGCCAGGAGGACCAGGCAGATTCCCGACACCAGGGTCGTTCCTATCATCAAGTACTGGAACATAGAAATTACTTTAAATTAATGCATGTCTGCCTGGAGGTTTTGGGTTCAATTCTCAGATCGGGCAAAGCATTTTTCTAATTTGATTGGCCCGAAACTAGAGGTAGAATCTTCATAATAGGTTAACGTTAGGCAGACAGGTAGGTGGTTATCAAAACTAAGCCGAATCCTTCCTTGAAAAGTTTGTTGCGCCGACTCCACATCGTGGGATAAGGAGAGGTTGAAAGAAGTTATTTACATACATACATACATAAGCTCACGCCTGTATCCCCGAAGGGGTAGGCAGAGGTGCACTAGCGAACTAGTACACTCACATTTCGCCGAGTTTAGTTCCGTCCCAGATGTGATAGGGGGCGAGCCTATCGCCATATCGGGCACAAATTCCAGACTCCGGGCTGATATGGAAAAATCCAATATCACTTTGCCCGACCCGGGGATCGAACCCGAGACCTCAGGACGGTAGTCGTACCGAAATACAACTACGCCACCGAGGCAATCAAAGAAGTTATTTACTTTTTTATATAGTAGAGACTGGCAAATTAGCATATGGGTCACCTAATGGTAAGTGATCTCCATTGCTCATAGACGCCCAAGACATAAAAATAATCATGGGTGCGTTGCCGGCCTAAAAGAGGGGAAATAGGGAATGGGAAAGGAAGGGGGTAATTAGGCCGCGAAAATCTCACTCACCGGACGAAACGCGAGAGCGAGCTGCTACTTTACGTCAGTTTTCTGAGATAGTGGTATCAAACCGGCCAAACCGGTACTTACCGAGTTCGTTTTAGTAATATTTGGGATTTTAGGGGCCTTACTTATAAAAACTATTTAACTGAGCAAATAGTAAAAAATAGCCTGTCCCTTTTATTTTCAAACAACGTGACATAAGGAAAAAAATAGCAGGCTATACTTAGCCATTTGCTCAGCTAAACTGTTTTATAAGTCCTATAAGTATAAACTATTGTAATTTTTTTTCTCACCTTCCTCCCAAGCTTATCCACTACCGCTCCGCATAAAATACTAGACAGCACACAAGCGACGGCCAGGAATATTGAGCACTGGTTCGATTCCATTGAAGGTACAGCTTCTTTGAACAGTGGTTCTGCGTATACTTGTAGTACTATGACGCCCATTAGTATTGTATACGTCATAATTACGAGAGCGACTCCTAGGGCGCGTTGTGATGATTTTGATTTCTCTGAAATAAAATAATAAAATAAAACAAAAATGTTTATTGGTCACGTAGGCACATCAAATGCACTTATGACAGGTCACAACAAGGTCTAGATACATTTATATAATAATAATCAAGTTACAACACTATCAATTTAGAAAACAAGCAGGCAGGTATGGGAATGGTAACAAGGATGTTAACAAGGATGGGGCTTAGATAAATGGTTGTGATTTGTAGGAAAGGGAACGAACGGGATGTGGCGGGAATGATAGCAGGGAATTGACGGGAAAATAAAATAGGAAGCTTGTAGGATTTGACTGGAGATGTGAGTAAGGAAAATCACGCCGTGGACTATAAGGCCCTATCTTAGCTAACCTACCAGCCTTTCTCTAGCTACCTACGGATGACGACCCGAAGAAGAAAAACGGAAAGAAACTCCGGGCTTTTTTTTTCATCATCAATTGACTTTCCTTTTTTTTTTAAATGATCAAGTGTTGTTGTTGAAAGATCGAAATTCTTGTGTTCGATAGAGCTTACTCGATGGGTGGTCCAAATGGATGAAGAGTTAATGGAGTTTTCGACCGACTTCCAAAAAAGAGAAGGTCCTCAATTCGTCTGTATTTTTATGTATGTTACGCGATGTCTCCACCAAATCTTTTTTTTTATCTTATATATTTTAGGGGCTTTTGATGACATTTTCACCATGCCAGCCCCATCGTACCCTGAACACTGTCTTATTCTTATTTATTCTATGTTATTTCCTATAAATTTATATACGCTATAAATTTATAGGAAATAACACATACAACATATGCTGATGTTGGGCCTCGTAAGCATTGGTCTGCAACCCGTCTAGGAGAAGGAACTCCGAAATCAAACCCGGGGAGATGGGCCTCGTAAGCATTGCTTTGCAATCCATCTAGGAGAAAGTACTCCGATATAACACTCATATCAGGGAGCAATACCCGAAATTAAACCCCAATCCAAGGTGTTAGCCGACCCGTGCCGATGGATTCATGGCCAGTGGGTTGTCTGGTCGCGAACGGAGGGTGTCTGTGTTGGCGGTCACAGGACACATCGTGTATCCGCCTTACCCCCGTATAGGGCTCTGCGGGGGTGAACCTTTAAATCCCTAATTCTCGTGGGAACGCAATGGAGAACAATCATTATTATCCGAATGGCGGCGACGTGGTGCGCCACCCGTCACGTCTCGTTTTCCGTAGAGGCGAAAAGTGGCCAGCGGAGAGCCGTTTTGCTACATTAAATGTGGGAGGAGGAATGGAAGGTAAGTTGGATGAAGTTTGTCAGATGATGAACGAAAAGCGGGTTGATGTTTTATGTGTAAATGAAACAAAGCGGAAAGGTTGTGATACGACTTATCATGGAGGTTACACGGCGTACTGGTCGGGCGTACCGGCCACCGCCAGAGCTTGCCAGGGAGTCGGTATCATTCTTTCCGCACGTATGGCTGAGTGTGTGAATGAGTTCGAGTGCCTGAATGCTAGATTGATGTGGATGAGAATGAAAGTCGGTTTAACCCGTATCCTTATTGTAGGAGTGTATACTCCTGTTGATCTTGGCACAGGTGCATCACAATTGGGAAAGCAGGAAAGAAAGGATTTCTGGGACGGCCTGAGAGATGTGTTGCGGTTGAAACAGAATAATGAGAGGATAATAATGTTAGGTGATTTTAATGGCTGGGTTGGTGTAAAGCGTGATGGTTTTGAAAGAGTGCTAGGTAGATTTGGTGATGAGAGAACGAATGAAAATGGGAATAGTTTGCTTGATATATGTTTGGAATGGGGTCTTTGTGTAGCAAACACCATGTTTGAACATAAAGGAATCCATACATACACTCGAGAGAGGAAGAATGTTAGTAAGACTTTGATTGACTTTGTGATAGTAGATGAAAGACTGAGAAAGAATGTGTTAGACACGAGGGCCTACCGTGGTACGGCAATTCATACAGACCACTTCTTGGTATTAAGCCGAATAAGTGGTTTGTTCAAAGGATGGCGTCACCGGGGTCCCGAGTCTAAAAATGTGTTAGAGAGAATAAAAGTTGAAAAACTGCAAGAGGAAGAAGTGAGAGATGAGTACATAAGTAAGTTAAGTCATGAATTTGAAGGATTAGAATAGATAAGAGAGTTAGAAGAATTATGGAAGTCATTTAAGGAAGGAATTATCAAGGTAGCTGGGGAAGTATGTGGTACTAGTAAGAGAAGGAAAGGCAGAAAGGTGAAGAATGTCTGGTGGGATAAAGATGTCCAAAAAGTAGTGCGTAAGAAGAAGAAAGCGTGGTTAGACTGGTTAGCTACCAGAGCTAATGAAAGAATGCATAAGAACACGAATGAAGATACAGAAGAAGCCTGGAAAGAGTATAAAAGAATGAAAAGGATAGCGAAAAATATTGTGAATGAAAAGAAGAGTGAAAAGAAAGATGATTTTGATAGACGACTGTCTGAAGATTTCCAAACTAATACTAAGCTATTCTGGAAATCAGTCCGTTCAGTAAGGGGCACAACCGAAAGCTCGGAACTGAACGTTATACGAGACGAGAATGGATGTATAGTTAATGGGGAGGAATGCATGATAAAACGTTGGAAGGAGTATTTTGAAAGTCTGTTTGAGAGAGATATAAGAGATAGCGAACCAGGTATAGAAGCGGATACGAATGAGAATGTATATGAAAATAATATTAGTATGGATGAGATTATAAAAGCGATTAAATGTATGAAATCTGGAAAGTCTGCAGTGTATGATAGGATAACTGCCGAGATGCTAAAGGCCGGACTTGGCGTTATAGCTAGTCAGCTGTATCGCCTTTTCAATATCAGTTTTAACACAGGCCAAGTACCAAGTGATTGGTGCAAGGCTGTCATAATACCTCTATACAAAGGAAAAGGCTCACGACAAGACTGTCGAAGTTATAGAGGTATTAGCCTTCTAAGCGTCGTTGGCAAGTTATATGCGAAAGTGTTGATTGAAAGAGTTGTGAAAGAAACCGACGAGAAAATATGGGATGTACAAGCGGGTTTTCGAAAGGGAATGGGATGTGCAGATCAGGTCTTTTCTTTAAGAGGAATAGCCGAAAAGTTCTTGGCTAAAAGTCAAAAGGTCTACTGTGCCTTCGTAGACTTAGAAAAGGCCTACGATAGAGTGATGAGGAATGAGCTTTGGTCGGTATTGTCCTCGTATGGGTTGGATAGCAACCTTGTTTGGGCTCTGAAATCTCTGTATAGGGATTCTAGAGCCTGCGTAAGGATAAATGGGTCATACAGTGAATGGTTTAACATCGAAAAGGGTGTTAGACAGGGATGTGTAGCGTCACCATGGCTGTTCAACCTATTTATCGACAATTGTTTGCAAGATTTAAGAGAAAATGAATGTGGATTAAGGATGAATGAGTTACTCGTCAAATGTCTTCTCTACGCCGATGATCAAGTAATACTTGCATCATCGGCGGATGAGTTGCAGGAGATGGTAACTATAATGCACGAATCCTTTGATAGGAAGGGTTTGAAAGTGAATGTGGGAAAGACAAAAGTGATGGTAATCGAAAGGGATGAATATATGACGCCGTGTGATATAGTGATTGGGAGAGAGAAAGTAGAGCAAGTAAAAGAGTTTGTATATTTGGGGACTTTGTTTACGAGAGATGGAAAACATGAAAGGGATATTAAAAGAAGAGTGAATGCTGGAAACCACGTGAACGGGGCACTACACGCTTGCATGAGTAGTCGGCAAGTCTGTAAAAAGGCTCGACTGGCCGTGCATTGTGGTGTGTTGGTGCCAACTCTAATGTATGGTAGTGAAAGTTGGGTGTGGCAGAAAAAGAATGAAAGTAGAATAAATGCAGTAGAAATGAAGAGTTTAAGGAGTATGCGTGGTGTGACTTTGAGAGATAGGGTAAGAAATGGTGTGGTGAGAGAGCGGTGTGGATTGAAAGAGGAAATAATAACGAGAATTGAGAAAAGAATGTTGCGGTGGTTTGGGCATGTAGAAAGGATGGATGAAAGGAGGCTGACAAAGCAAATATATATGGCAAGTGTGAATGGTAGAGTTGGAAGGGGAAGACCTCATCGAACATTCTCTGACCAAGTCAGAGATTTACTCGAGAAAGGTCAAGTTAAAAGTACCCTAAACCGACGTGCATGCATGAAGAATGTAATGAGACTGAATGAGGCGAAAGAGGTGTGTAAGGATCGTAGCAAATGGAAATCCGTTGTCTCTGCCTACCCCTATGGGAAAAAGGCGTGAGTCTATGTATCTATGTATGTAACATATGCTATAGCTGCCCCAGATAAAGGCTCCGAAAATATACTTTGGTAGGTACCAATGTCCAAAAAGTTAATTTTAAATTAATTTATCAGAGTCTCTCTCAAAGACCTCGTCCTGACATTCCATTAACAAGTGTTGAACATCCTCCATAATACCACACTCTGCACAATTGGGAGTGGCAACTTTACCCATGAGGTGTCTAAACTTGGAGGGGGGAATTGGGCCACCAGAAATCTCACTCAAAAAATGAAACAGGGACCTGCCACTTACGCCGGTTTTCTGTGAGACAGTGTTATCTAACCGGTCGAGCCGGACCATTCGTGCTGAAGACGTAACTGTCTACAGCGTAACTCTACAAAACAAAATCTATAAACATCTTAGAATCAAACCAGCGGCCTGTTTCTCACAATCAATAACAATAAATACTTTTACATTACAATTAATATCATCATCATCATCAGCCATAGGACGTCCACTGCTGAACATAGGCCTCCCCCAAAGATTTCCAGATCGACTTGTTGGAAGCGGCCTGTATCCAAATCTAAATCAAATATAATATCCTCATTACAAATTATAAGCTCATTTGACGATTTTGTAAGGAATAAAAGTTTATCAAGGAAAGGGAAGACTAATGTCAATCAAGTCATTTTCTTTACCTCTTTATCAGGAACAAATAAATTAAGATTAGTATTGTAGTTTCTGAGATTAGGATAAATCTGTTATCTAATACACTTTAGTATTAGCAAGAATTAGTTTTTGTACTGAAACTTCTTTAGAATCGTTGTGATTTGAAACTCGATAAAACGGATATACGTCTCGGTGAAACGGAAATGCGTCTCGACAAGGAGATAACCATTTAAATATATAGCATTAAGCCGACAAGTGATATTGGATTTTTCCATATCAGCCCGGAGTCTGGAATTTGTGCCCGATATGGCGATGGGCTCGCCCCCTATCACATCTGGGACGGAACTAAGCTCGGCGAAACGTGGGTGTCCTAGTTCGTTAGTGTGCCTCTGCCTACCCCTTCGGGGATACAGGCGTGAGCTTATGTTTATGTATGTATGTTTATTAAGCCGACGAGAGAAAGAGATAGAACACAAATAATACATTAAACATCCTACTAATATAAACGGGAATCTTTGTGTGTCTTTTTTTTTATAGCAGGGACTGGCAAGCAAGAAGATGGGTCACCGGATGGTAAGTGATCTCCACCGCCCATAGACACCCATGACACAAAAAGAGTCATGGGTGTGTTGCCAACCTAAAAGGAGGGAATGGACGGGGATGGGAAAGGTATTGGGAAAAGGGTGGGATGGGCCACCGGGAATCTCACTCACCGAACGAAACGCGACAGCAAGCGGGCACTTTACGTCGGTTTTCTGTGAGACAGTGGTATCAAACCAGTCGAGCCGGCCCTTTCGTGCTGTAGACGTTATTGTCTACAGAGTGTCTCTACCGCTCAATGTTTATGCCTTTGTTATTCTTTCACGTTAAAACTATTGGCTGGATTTTGATGAAACGTTACAGTTATATAGATAATACCTCAGAATACCACATAGGCTACTTTACACCCCGGAAAATCAATTTCCACGCGAACGGAGTTGCTGGGAACAGCTAGTTATTGTATATTTTTAATTTATTCGAAAATTCGCTTTGCCAGACCTAATTGAACCCACAACCTCCCGGTCCACAGCCCATATGTGCTGCCACCAGGGAGGCGACAAATACAACTACGCCACCGGAGCAATCTAATAAAAATAATAAATAATAGAAATAGATAATTACTTAAAAACTGCCACTCCGAAACTGGTTCCGTGTTAGTTATTGTTTTGACCTGAGTATCACCCGCACCAGGATCTGAAATCAGAGAACATGACATAAGCTCACATTATCTCACGGGGATCGAACCTGAAACCAAAAGACTATAAGTGTACCGTGTACACAATACAATACGTTTCCCGCTGAATTTCGTTCCACCCGCAGAACATCTACCCCCTGGTAAAAAATTGCAATGGCCCATCTGGCAAACCTTGAACCGCCTTGGTTGGGTCGTTGGGTCGTTGCAAGACTAATATGGTGAGGTGAGGTTATTCATCGAGGCTCGAATGTGACTGTGGTGCCCCTGAGCAGAACATGTCGCACGTGCTTGTCTGTCCGCTGTGTCCTACCACCTGCACAAGCGAAGACCTTATGGAGGCTACAGATGCAGCTCTAGGAGTGGCGGGCTTCTGGTCAGGAAGGGTCTGAGTCGATTCGTTGTTATTGGAGCCATTGACACGAAAGAAGAAGAATACAACGTTACCGAGGGCGCCGAGGCAGTAATGTTAACAACTGCCAGAAGTTGTAATCCTGCAGGTTTACAACGTTGCGGCATCGTTGCGGCAACGATGTTTTCATTTTGTATTCGCAAGATACAAAACGCACGCACTAGCGCTATGCGTGACGACGGCGCGTATGCGAACTAGCTCTCTCGAGCGAAGCGTTTGACATAAATGTATGGAAAATGGTATTCTCTAAGAGCCAACAACGTTGAACGCTCCGTCGATCTCAACGATGTGCGCTGCGGGAGCGAGGCGTCGAACCAGTAATCTATAGCCTAAGAGCTTGTGAACGCCAGACTTATGGCATTTTATAAAGTTTATTTTTTTTACGTAAATACACTACAGCAGGCAAGAACTATAAAGTCTTCAAGTTGTAATCGTTTCGTAAAGAAATAATTCTGACCTCTAAAAATCGGTACAATCGTCCAATCTAGAGCTCTTTCTACCATTATTATTTCTTAATCATCAAAACTGTAATAAATAATCGACACTTACTTGAAATCCCCCATTCTGATTCTGCTTCCATAGTATCAGCTTTGTTTTTGACCAGAGCATCAGCTGCTCCAAGATCTGAAATGAGAAAAAAGTAATATAGATGTCGCTTCCTTGGTCTAATGGCTGCATATAAATCTCATCTCATTGTTACATGTTCCATGTACTGTATCTATTCATGTGTCATACAATTCATTAGCCAGTACATGAATCATGTGACAATAGTTCATGTACAGGCTAATGAATTATATTAAGATTGTAATAGATTGAATTAAATTATTATATGACTTGAAAAATTCGTTGAAATAAACAATTTGAATTTGAATTCGCTGTAGCTCCATTTTGGGGTTGGTCTCGAACCTCCGACACTCGTCTCGGCAATTCGTACCATTCCTAACTGAGCTGTTGCTGCTTATCATAAAAATAAGCCATAGAAAAACAGTGAAAATAATCTGGAATCTCAGTAAAATATTTACATTAACGTGAACAACAAAGATAAAACCAACATCAGTTTGATTGTGTAAACGGTTTTATCAACGTGTTGCTTACGATATAAATGTCGATACGAATCGTGAAATTCATAACAATATTTCGAAAATATTAATTTAGTATTTGGACGTCGTTGTGCGAAAATTTACAGTTTCTTTCCATCTACATTTATCCGATATCAACGTGGGTTCGCTGCTACACTTCGTTACAGAAAAAAATAACCTTTTGATTTATGACCAACTACATGCCTAACATCTGCATTCATTGGGGGATTCATTTCCGGGCTAATCGGGTTTAAATCCAGAACCTAATGGTCCACAGCTCTCATTCTAATCCACAAAAAACTTAAACCCAAAAATTTTCTTTATGATTATTTTTGAGAAATTCTCAAGTATGAAAAAAATGGTATGCCGGTTTCCTCGCGTTGTTTTCCTTCACCGCTTATAGCAAGCGATATTTCACAATGAAAATACACTTAACATACAAAAGTCAGAGGTGTATGCTATTTTTGGGGTTGGTTTCGAACCTGTGCCACTCCAACTGAGTTACCACAGCTAATGTAATATAAAATCTATTATTATCAGTGTATTTACGTAAACGACCTTAATCCAACACAAATACAGCTTATGCGAGACGTTATTGACGTTTATAACCATTTATCAGTCAGCCACCTCACCTCTGCCACTTTCAAGCTTCGCCTCAAGCGCCGGGTCGAGTTGAAGTTTGATTTTCGCCAATGCTAACTCTACTTCTTTAGAATCGACTGGGACACGCTGATAGAATGCTATGGACTTCGCTGCTTCCTGAAAGAGGATTAGAATTATTGCTGTTTATTTCTTCACTAAATAGCCCTTGTATACAAGGTGTTGCATAAAGGTGGTATCAATAATAACAAGGATGGCTTGTAATTTACAGATCAAGTTAGAAATTTCGATTGGATTTGTGACGGAAAAAATGATACTGGCCAGTTGGGTCAGCTGCTGTGTATTTACAAACCACCTATGCTGTAGTTGATTATGTTTAACATTCACACTGCCGTTCTTGTAACTATTGCGACAATTTACGAGTCGCATTTTTATGCTTTATTTTTGTAATTGATAATAAAGTGCCATTTTTATCTTTTAACTTTACCGTTACTCTTCGGAGTGTGAAGAAGCATCTATGCAGATTGGCATGATTCTGCTGGCCACCCGTAAACACATTGATTGTCAGTGGTTGCTGGTGTTATATTGCATTGCTTACCATCAAGAGTAGTATAATCAGTGTCCCTAAAAATTTCATCAAAATATTTACTATCTAACTCCTTACCTTCTCTTTCCCATTCTTCATCAGGAAAACAGGCGACTCCTTCAAAAACCCAATCAGCACGATATACAGGACCGACAGCGTCAGATGCACGTAGACTACCTGGTCGTACGCCAGGCATCCCCCCCAGGAGTAGGAGAACAAAAGGCCGATGAAGTAGCCTGATACGACGGACGATGTGAGGCATCCTCGGATGGCGTCTTGTGAGATCTCTGCTATGTAGACGGATGATGCTGCCTGGCCTGCTGCTCCAAATCCTGCGAGACCCATGGCCGCTATGACGACGTAGACAGACTTTGTGAACAATATGATGATCCAACAAAACTGGAACAGATGAAATAAAGTAAATAGTTTATTCTCATAGTGTTTTCCATTTTGAGATAGTAGGAACTTGAAAATAACCAGCCTGGGGACCGACTGGTTTGATAACACTGTCTCACAGAAAACCGACGTAAAGTGGCAGCATGCTGTCGCGTTTCGTTCGGTGAGTGAGATTTCCGGTGGCCCATTCCCCTCCCGTTCCCAATCCTTTTCCTCTCCCCTTCCATTCCCTCCTTTTAGGTTGGCAACGCAACCATGATTCTTTTTGTGTCTTGGGTGTCTATGGGCAGTGGAGATTACTTACCATCCGGTGACCCATCTGCTCGTTTGCCAGTCTCTGCTATACAAAGAAATACTAATACCACTTACCACATATGGCAGTCCAAACAGCATACAAGTATACTTTCTTCCAAGCACATTCAGTAAGTAAATGCATGGAGGAGTGGCCACCAATGCTCCAATATTGGCCAAACTGCCCAACAACGACACATCGAAGGAAGTCATTGGTGCTGACAGGTTGGTAGTGTTGGAGATGAAGTTGGCCACATTGTACGAGGGCCAAGCGAAGACATATCCAGTTAGAAATGTTATGTTGGCAACTGATGAAAGGCAAAATATTGATGAAAAAAAAAGCCCGGTGTTTCTTTCCGCCTTTCTTCTTCGGGTCGTCATCCATAGGTAGCTAGAGAGTGGCTGGTAGGTTAGATAGGATAGGGTCTTATACTCCACGGCGTGGTTTTCCTTATTCACATTTCCAGTCAATTCCTACAAGCTTCCTATATTATTTTCCCGTCAATTCCCTGCTAGCATTCCTGCCATATGCCGTTCGTTCCCTTTCCTACAAATCACAACCCTTTATCTAAGGGGTTAGGTTAGGTTAGGTTTTCGTCACGTGTCCCTCTCGTCAGCGTTCCATTGGCGGGAGGGGGCGTCCGATCATCATCGAGAGAGGCTTGCCCCGAGGAAGATTGCGGCCAGGTTCCGCAGAGCCGCCGTGGAGGAGTGGCATGCCAGGCTGGAGAGCCCGAGTTCGGGCTTAAGGACCGTCGCGGCAGTGCGACCTGTCCTCGAACAGTGGCTGGACAGGCGCCACGGTGCGCCTACGTTCCGGCTGACACAGGTACTGACGGGGCACGGGTGTTTTGGTGCGTACCTGTGTCGCATAGCCGGGAAGGAGGCGTCCGCCGTGTGCCACCACTGTGGCAACTGCCGCGAGGACACGGCCCAACACACTCTTCAGGAGTGCCCAGCCTGGGTGGAGGAGCGCAGCGCTCTCACAGCAGTCGTCGGAGGCGACCTCTCGCTGCCGGCCGTGGTGTCCGCCATGGTCGGCAGCCGGGGGTCATGGCGTGCGATGGTCTCCTTCTGCGAGCGCGTCATCTCGCAGAAGGAGAGCGCAGAGCGGGATCGTGAGCAGAACGATCCCGCCCGCCGCCAAAGGAGACGAAGGAGACGTCGGGTGGACGACTGACCGGCGTCTCCCGCCCTGTGGAATGGGGGCGTTTGGAGAATTCCACCACGGTATCCCCTGCCTGTCGTAAGAGGCGACTAATAGGGGCCTTCCGGGGTCGCGGGCGCGCAGCGGGGGGCTGTGCGCCCCTTTTAGTACTTTTGTACATGCGGCCCCGGGACGGACGGCAGCACGGACGGTCGGCCTCGTGCTGCCGTAGACGCCGAGGGCGTCCTTCGGCGGCGGGGGCTCCTGAGCCCCCCCAAATCGGAGACGGGCCGCAAGGCGGCACCGCGCAGGGGCGGTTCCGGTAGCAATCCGAGGTTATCTCAGGATACCCCGGGGCCGCCCCACTCAAGCGCCGAAGTAGGCCACCGCGGGGTTTTTAGTCGGTATTGCCGGTGTAGGGCATTTGATAGGGACTCGGCCCAGCGTCGCCCGGATGTCGACCATCTCTCCCGGGCATCACGGCGCTGGGTCGTAAGGCCGGCGAACCCGACATACCCGCCGCGTCCACCCCCCCGGGCGCGGCGGCAGTGGTAAAACACTTTTCCCCGCGACAAAAAAAAAAAAAAAAAAAAAAAGGTTTTCGTCACGTAGTCAATATTCTCTAAGGAAATCTCGTGCTTTTTCGAGCTATATTCAAATATGGCCCGCAGCGTGTAGTACTTTTAAATTCAGGTGGCAACACATCATATTTTTTTTTATTTACTTTTATTCGACAAAAATTATTTAAAACCATATTTATAAATTACTACGAGACTAAAGGGGGGGGATGCTTAGTATATACTACGGGTGGGGGAGGGTATAAGGATTGTTAAAAAATGGGTCATGTTATATGGGTACATTCACTAACATAAGCTCACTGCCTGCCTCCCCTGTATCCCCGAAGTGGTAAGCAGAGGTGCACTAGCGAACTAGTACACCCACATTTCACGAAGCTTAGTTCCATCCCAGATGTGATAGGGGGCGATTCTATCTCCATATCGCGCTCAAATCCCAAACTCCGGGCTGATATTGTAAATATCCAATATCACTTTGCTCGAACCGGGGATCGAACCTGAGATCTTAGAACAGTAGTCGTACCTAAATACAACCACGCCACGGAGGCACATTGAAAGGCAAAAAATGGAAACAAATGGAAATATTTTTAAAAATCAGTGTACTTATTTTTAAGCAGATATTAAGGAAACCTATTTACTAACAGGAGCCGTTTTAATAATAAGTAACCCAACCATGATTTTTTTTTTAAATATCTCGCTAGCACCTACGAAAAATATTGTGCGTGAAAACATAAATCCCCCATGTGACCACTAGGGGCGTTCGGATGTTTCGTCATACAAATATTTTACGCAGTCGCTTGCGTGAAATATAAAAAAAACTTCATGGTCGAGCTACAGATATTAATAATTTTGAGAATCCAATTCGAATGCAGCTCAAAAAACCATGCTTAGAATATTGGGTTGCAAATCGCCATGAACGCGAGTCTTAATCGATTTCGATTCTATTATCAACATAGGCGCGTCTGAATCGATTCCGACTCTACCTCTATAATCAACATTATTATGCTCGGGCCAAAACAATTGAGAAAAGAATAACTCGCTTTTGTTTTTAATAGTGATTTTGTATTGATTACTGCCACAACAAATTATTATCTGGCTCAAGTTAAATAAGTTCCAGTTTTGAATTTATACGTAAATATTTTTGCAACTGCCTCGGTGGCGTGGTGGTATTTTGGTACGACTACGGCTCTAAGGTCTCGGCTTCGATCCTCGGGTCGGGCAAAGTGATATTGGATTTTTCCATATCAGCCCGGAGTCTGGAATTTGTGCCCGATATGGCGATAGGCTCGCCCTCTATCACATCTGGGACGGAACTAAGCTCGACGAAATGTGGGTGTTCTAGTTCACTAGTGCACCTCTGCCTACCCCTTCGGGGATACAGGCGTGAGTTTATGTTATGTTATGTTATATTTTTGCAAAATTTTCGTATTTTTCGTCCGACTTCAAAAAAAGGAGATTTTTTTAAACTTTAATTCCCAATAAACGCCTGCGACGTTTTTTATTCCACAGACTGACAAACGACCTGATGGGTCACCTGATGGTAAGTGATAATAACCCTTGAGTTTGTTTCGGTATTTCTTCTCAAGGATAGCCACGAAATGCCGACGCGTTTATTACTTTATCAGTATCTTAAAATCAATATATACTCGTAATTGACATGTGAAAGTGGTATAAAATATCCTATTTGCAGAGAAATGATTTGAATTTAAATTTGATCTCCACCGCCCATAGACACCCAAGACACAAATGTATCATGGGTGCGTTGCCAACCTAAAATGATCATCATTTATTGGGAAAGGTAGGAGGAAATTGGGCCACCAGAATTCTCACTCACCAAACGAAACGTGACAGCGAACTGCCACTTTACGTCGGTTTTCTGTGAGACAGTGGTATCAATCCGGTTAGCCGACCCATTCGTGCTGTAGACGTTACTGTCTACAGCCTGGCTTTACCACTCAAACATTGTTTAAGGTACTCCGAAATTGCCTTTTACGCAGATCACTTATTTGATCACATCCTCTTCTGGGCTCTATCTAAAGCGAATCTTTCGCCCAATAAATACATTTTGTAAGTCGCCTTTCATAAAGAATATTTTTTCTACCTGCCCTTATCCCACCTCAATGTGGGGTAACACATTTTCTCAAGGATGTTGCAAAAAGGATTTGGCTTAGTTTTCGACCGACTCCAAAAAAGGAGAGGGCGCTCAATTAATCTGCATTATTATGTATCTAACGCGATTTCCCCGCCAGATTTGGACCGATTTCTAAGAATATTATGTCCGATAGAGCTTATTTCAAGGTGGACCCATATAAATTTGGCCACGATCGGACAAATTTTGAAGTCGGTCCGTTAAGTTTTTAAACTTGTAATTATTTACGGCTGCCTGCTTGACGTAAACCCCAACAAGGGATCCAATCCTGGGAAAATCAAATAAAAAAAATGGTTTTGCCCGACCTGGGATTCGAACCCAGGACCTCCCAGTCAACAGCCCATATGTGCTGCTACTGGATCACAGAGGCGAAGCTTTTCATAAAAAATAAAAACAAATTACAAACCAAATAATGTTGCCAACGCCTGTATAGCAAACGCAGCTAATGTCACTTCACCGTACATTTTCACAAGCTTCAAAAGGTGGTACTATATGTTACTAGAAATCGAGAAATGAGGACCGATTTTCAAAACTCTTCTTCCTTAGCTCAAGCTTACTCCATGGGTGGTCCGAATAAATGAAGATTTTAATGGAGTTTTCGACTGACTTCAAAAAAGGAGAAAGTCCTCAATTCGTCTGTATTTTTTATGTACGCGATATCTCCGCCAAATGTGGACCGATTTTCAAATTTCTTTCTGCGTTCGATAGAGCTTAATCCAGGGGTGGTCCCATATAATAGTGTCGTATAAGTTTTGAAGTCGGTTCGATAATTTTTCAAACTTGTGATTATTACGTTTTTAAATGTTTTTTTATAAATTTCAAGCACCACACAGAAGGATCGTATATCTTGGAATGAGCAAAGCCTTATGTATATCATCATAATGAAAGATTAATTTTACTATATGATATTTACTGAACATAAAATACTTAATGCGGTTTAATTGCTGTTTTCTTTTAGGTATTAACACGTAGAGCAAAAATCTTGATGGCGCCAGTTACGATACTTTGATGACCGATCGCAAGGCCTCGAATAATATGAAAATTTTGAACAGTCACGCACATAGTCCTGTAGCCCGAGCACGAAAAACTAATGTAAATGTAAATGTATTCGAGTTCGCTGAGCACTGATGACGTTTGGTTAATATTTCATACAAATTTCATAGACGCGCATCGAGTTCGAATACATTTACGGTTGTCAGAAATTTTCCTGCTCAGGCCGCTGACCCCACACTAAGATACTAGTCTTGTGTCGTGGGTATCAGGAACCTAAAGAGACTTTCGGTCTCACAACACCCAGACCCAAAACTAATATCTGTGGGGCACACAAATTTTGTCTCGGTGCGGGGATCGAACCCGCGGCCTCTCGCTTCACAGGGGCAAAGCTAGTATAATATTTATTTAATCTGCTATCTGTACATGCCACGTTGGCAAGTATTACGTGGCGGTTATCAATGTTACTCATAATATGTAACTTTATTGTTATTTGCACACATCTTAATTAGACATTACTATGTTTCGCGGTTTCGCCCTAAAAATGCTTATTTTAGGAGAAAATAGCAATTCTTTTAGTGGCCCACTTCTGTAAGTTAGTCATCTCGCAGAGTTAGTTGAGCCCCGCTGTAGACAGTAACGTCTACAGCATGAATGGGCCTGCCCCCTAACTCTTGAGTAACTTCGAGTCGGTTTCATTTCTGGACTTAAAATGCCACCGAATTCGAGTTAAAAAGTACGCTAATTTTGCATTAGATCCGAGAACTTGTCATTTGGTAATTTTTAACGTGGGTGTTCTTCGCTAGTGCACCTGTGCCTGCCTCTTCGGGGATACAGGCGTGAGCTTATGTTATGTTCTCGGCATGTTTAATACATTTGAACATCCATGCCCAATGACAGCTTACTAGTACGAGTATTAAGAGTTTCTGAGCTAAGTCGCAGAAAGCCAGACGGACATGGCGAAACTTGAAGGGTTTTATTTTTGACATGTCGCTACGGAACCGTAAAAATAGCCCAGTTAAAATAGTGTCGCTTATTTGGCCTAGGCTCAATTGCACCACTATTATTAACCTAGAGTTAGTCCTAACCGCAAGTTAAGTTACATGTCATTCATACATTTTCGAAAACAACGTTGCGACATCGTTGCGGCAACGATGATTTTTTGTTATGGGCATCGGAGATCAGTAGCCCGAGCACGAAAAACTAATGTAAATGTAAATGTATTCGAGTTCGCTGCGCACTGATGACGTTTGGTTAATATTTCATACAAATTTCATAGACGCGCATCGACTTCGAATACATTTACGGTTGTCAGAAATTTTCCTGCTCAGGCCGCAGTTACCCTCAGGTGAGTCACCTACTCGTTTTCAAGTCTCTGATATAAAAAAAATTGTGCCAAGTCCGATCGGGAACGATCAGATCCCTTCCGCTAGATCGTTTGATGTTCAGATGGAGGCATTTGAAGAAATCCACCACGGTATCCCTGACCGTCGTAAGAGGCGACCAATAGGAGCCATCGGGGGTCGTGGGCGCGCAGCGGGGGGCTGTCGTAGCGCTCGTTTTAGAGCTTCTATACGTACGACCCCGAGATAGACGATAGCACAGGTGGTGAGTTTCGTGCTGTCGTTAACGCTGAAGGCGTTCTTCCGTGAAACAGCTTTGAGCTTCCCCACTATAGAAGATAGGCTTGCAAGGCAACGCCGCACAAGAACTGTTCTAGCTGAAGCCTGAGCGCTTCTCGCCTAGGGAGACCCGGCTCGCCCTACTGAGCCGAAGAGGGCCACCGCGGGGTTTTTAGTGGTAGTAGGGTGTAGGGTGTACATAGTGTTAGGGACACGGCCCCACGGTCGCCTGGATGCGTTTCATCTCTCCCGGACGGTTAAACGCTTGGTCGTAAGACCGGCGAATCTGACATAACTGTCACGGCTTCCCCAAATGTGACGGTAGCGGTACAGCGCTTTATTATATTAGATCTCTTGCTCGTCTGTTCGTCCGTATGTCACAGGCATTTTACTTGCAAACTATTATAATATAAGAATAATAATAAAATAAGTTCTGTAATATTACTGTCCCACTGCTGGGCACAGCAGGGTTACCACCACCTCTTATAGCAGTATTATTATAATCGTTCTTCTTTTGTTTTGTATGGGAATTGGTATAAGTAAAATTATAATAATACTACTATAAGAGGTGGTGGTAACCCCCCAGGCCACCTCTACTAATGAGAGTGGTTAGGCCTTAGTCTACCACGCTGGCCTAATGCGGGTTGGTAGACTTCACATACCTTTGAAATTATTGTGGAAGAATTGTCGGTTATGCAGGTTTCCTCACGATGTTTTCCTTCACCGTGGAGCGATATTTTAAAATGAAAACACACTTAACATAGAAAAGCAAGAGGTATCCTCGTATGCTCCTTTTTGGGGTTGGTCTCGAACCTCCGATACTCGTCGCGGCTATTCTATTAATACTAGATATAATTATGAATCTATGAATTATGATCTTTGGGGGAGGCTATCTTCAGTAGCCCGAGCACGAAAAACTAATGTAAATGTAAATGTATTCGAGTTCGCTGCGCACTAATGACGTTTGGTTAATATTTCATACAAATTTCAAAGACGCGCATCGAGTTCGAATACATTTACGGTTGTCAGAAATTTTCCTGCTCAGGCCGCAGCAGTGGACGTCCTATGGCTGATGATGATAATTATGAAAGGCTGTAGGTTGAATCCGCACATAAGTTTTTCTTATCACTTAGAAACAATTTTGTAAGCTACGAATATATTTTACATGCATATGAATACCCAGCTAGAGGACGTCTACTACTGAACATAGGTTGATGATGTTATGGATAATTAGATATCCACGAATAATTTAAAAAATGACTTTTTTTTAATAGAGACTGGCTAATGAACAGATGGGTAACCTGATGGTAAGTCATCACCACTGCCCATAGAAACCCAAGACTCTAAAAGAATCATGGGTGCGTTGCCAACCTAAAAAGAAGGAAATGGGGATTGGAAAGGGAGGGAGAAATTGGGCCACCGGACATCTCACTCAGCGAACGAATCGCGACAGCGAGATATCACTTTACCTCGGTTTTCGGTGAGATAGTGGTATCAAACCGGTTGAGCCGGACCAATCATGCCGTAGACGTAACTGTCTACAGCGTGGCTCTACCACTCAACCCTTAGGGATACATGAATGACTTTATGTAATGCAATCAATTTAATTTGGGAAACAAATACAATATTATATAACGACTAAAACATAAATATAATTACATAATCCACAACAGTTTTCATACTTTGCAATAGGGTAGTTGGCGAATTACAGACATATTCAATATTGTACCTAAGACTGCCTCGGTGGCGTAGTTGTCTTTCGGTATGACTACCGTCCTGAGGTCTCGGCTTCGATCCCCGAGTCGGGCAAAGTGATATTGGATTTTTCCATATTAACCCGGAGTCTGGAATTTGTGACCGATATGGCGATAGGCTCGCCCCCTATCACATCTGGGACGGAACTAAGCTCGGCGAAATTTGGGTGTTCTAGTTCGCTAGTGCACCTCTGCCTACCCCTTCGGGGATACAGGCGTGAGCTTAAGTTATGTTGTTATGTGTGTACCTAAGAAAGTCAATTATTTTTTCTATAAGTTACGTCTTCCAAAGTTAGTGTAACAGACAACTGACAAATAACCGAAAATGACGCATTAGCGTACTGTGACGTCAGCAGTCGTAACGGTGCGAATTTTCGAAACATTGCCACTAGGCGCTCTCTGTTGCTCATTGCAAATTTTAAAGTATGAATTGCTTTCTTATTTTTCAACAAATTTTAGTGATATTTTTACGAAAGTGTTTACTTTCCCTATTACATCTTTCGACCTGCCCTTATCTCACTCTAATGTAGGGTCGGTGCAACACACTTTTACAAATATATTGTAAAAAGAATTCGGCTTATATTTTACAATCGCCTGCTTGGTTAACGTCAATCCTCTCTGGGTCAAGTGCCGTGCAAATCGTATTATTATAAAAAACAATTTTACCCGACCTTAGAATCGAACCCAGGATTTCTCTATCCACAGCCCATATACGATGCCACTAGACCAAGGAGGCGACACACAGACCTTATTTAGAATATTCAAGCAATAAAGAGAGAAGAAAGAAAGAAAGAATTATTCGGCGCAGCATTATGGTATAAACAGAAAGGGGATAAAACATATATATGACAATAAAATAATAACAATAACAACATAATTACAACGTTATTTTTATATGTGGAGGTTTCTAAATGGCAAAACGTAGATCTACTTTTAAGCTACATACTTTGTAATTAGTCCATAACTCTTCTGCAAAATTAAATAAATAAATAACTTACAATAATAATTACAACTAAGAGCTTGATTTAGTAATTTAGACAGCTAATATATCCGGGTCGTTCGACGAAATGTGGGTGTTCTAGTTCGCCTCCCTCAAGCCTTCGGGGATACAGGCATGAGTGTATGTATGTATGTAATTATGCATGTATCTATCTATATACCCGGTTGAGAATACAGCCATTCACCCTAAAGCAATAAACGGCGCACCAATTCCCTCAAATATAACATTATACTATATTTGTTTAACTGTAAAGAGATTTTTACAATGTTTTTCTTTTCGATTAAAATTACTCTAATGAACTGTTACCTACATCCTATATAGATAAAGTTATAGAAATTCGATCGTTATTCATGATTTATTTTTAATATTGACAGCCTCCGTGGCGCAGTGGGCGAGTAGCCGGCTGTGAAGCGAGATGCCGCGGGTTCGATTCCCGCATTGAAACAAATGTTTGTGTGGCCCACAGATATTTGTTTCAAGTCTGGGTGTTGTGAGACCGAAAGTCTCTCATAGTCTCTGACACTCACGATACAGGTTATACCTAGTGTGGGGTCAGGACTAGGTGTGTGAATGTTGGGTGTATTTATTTATTTATTATTTAATATAACACAAGCTCACGCTCCTCGGTCGCCTCCTTAGTCTAGTGATAGCATATACATATGGGCTGTGAATCAGGAGGTCCTGGGTTCGATTCCCAGGTTGGGCAAACCAAATTTTCTCATTTAATTTGCCCGGGACTGGATACCTCAGAAGGGGTTGACGTCAGGCAGGCAGCCAGTCGTAAAAAAGAAGCCAAATCTATTTGGCAACATGCTTGAAAAAGTGTTTTGCGCCGACACCACATTAAGGGGATCAGGGCAGGTAGAAAGAAAAAGATAATATAAGCTCACGCCTGTATCCCCGAAGTAGTAAGCGGAGGCGAACTAGAAAACTAGACCACCCATATTTCGCCGAGCTTATTTCCACTCCAAATCTGTTAGCGGTCGAGCCTAACGCCATATCAGGCACAAATCCTTAGCACCGAAAAGGGGTTAGTTTTAAAAAAGTAAAACTCTTTAATAGACAATTTATTTCTTCTTCAAAAACAGCAGTTGTATGGCATCCACGGGTAAGCCTTTAGTCTCCGGCACAAAGAAGTAGCTGTAGAAAGTGCCGATGAAGCAAATAGCTGAGAAGATGTAGAACACGGGTCCAAGACCCAGGGTCTCCACCAGGGGGTTGAAGATGAATATGGTGATGAATGTGGCGATCCACACGAAGGCCATGGTGACACTGCTGCAGAGGCTTCGGACCTTAATGAAAACCACAAATTAAATAAAATTAAAGACAGAAACTTTATTAAGCCAATGTCTCAGGTAACAATGAAAGGAAGAAAAAGAATATGAATAAAATCGCAATATGTAGTAGGAACTAGGTTGGTCATCTCCGCAATTTTTTAGAGATTCTGAGCCTTGGCAGCCTCTGTGGGACAGCGCACAGGGGGGTACCCGGCTGTGAAAAGAGAAGCAGTGGGTTCGATTCCCGCACCAAGACAAAATATCTGTGCGACCCACAAGGATCTGTTTCGAATCTGCATGTTGTGAGATCTCAAATCCTTTGTAGTTCCTAATACCTACGATACAGATTCAACCTAATGTAGTCAGGACTATGTGTGTGGCTGTTGGGTGTACCATCATTTACCATCTCCACATTTTTAGGGTTTCTGGGCCTAATGGCACAAAAGTTTCTTGTCGTCATAATTGTGTTCTTTTCAAAATCCCCTTCTAAAATTTTAAAACTGCGTGATGAAGAAAATCAAGATAGTAGTGCTTAAAGAGTACTTCCAACCTTGAACCAAATAATTTGGGTGGTTTTTGAGACATCAAATGTAATGTTTTAAACTTGATTGTTTTTCGAGAACGTTTATCCCTACTCTGGAACCATTTTATTATTAGTATTATTGTTCATGGCCAGACATGGACTTTGATGATTTTTTGGAAATGTATGTCTTTAAGATTATTTTTGAAGTTAAAAGTTACCTCAGGTAAGAACACTTCAGCGGCCAGTACAAAGGGAACAACAGCACATCCCAAGTTATACACAAAGCTGTATACATAGATGAGTAGTGCGGTGAACCAGTGCGGCGCCCAGTGGAACTGCAGCTGCAGGCCAAGCAGTAATGTGCATACTCCTGATGCCGCCGACGTGGTTATCAGAAGCGTCTGTGGACAACTCTTGTGTTGTTATGGGAGCCTGGTAGTTAACATTTTGGATTGATTGATTTTGATGGAAAGAAACGCTGGACCACTGTGTGTGTGTGTGGTTTCATGTGTTTGTATTTATATGTGTGTTTTTTTCGGTGTTTACGGCTGGTCTCAAGTGTTGGCTAATCTTTCTATCTTTCTTTCTTTTTGAATATTTTCCCGGTAGTTCTAGAAATTACCTTTAAATTGTTTTCGAAGTCCAAAAGGGTCATGAATATATTGTAGTTTAATTACGTTGAACGACTTTTAAAACCTCTAAGAACTTAAGACGCGATCCAAATTTTGAAATGCACAACTGTAGACAATTACGTCTACAGCACGAATGGACTAGCTTGTTACCATTGTCTCGAAGAAAAGAGCATCTGACTGTTCATTTCGTTCGATGAGTTAGATTTCTAGAAGTCTAAAATTTCTCCTCTCTACCTTATAGCTATTTCTTTATTTTAAGTTGGCAACATAGTCATTATTCTTTTGGTACCGTGGCTGTTTATCGATGGTAAAATCCTATACCATCAGGTGACTCAGCAAATTGTATACCAGCTTTAGCTACAAATAATCACAAGTTTAAAAACTTAACGGACTGACTTCAAATCCGATCGTAACCAAATTTATATGAGACCGCCCTTGAAATAAGCTCTATCGAACACAAAAATAATTTTAAAAATCAGTCCGTATTTGGCGAAGATATCTCATAACATACATAAAAAAATACAGACGAATTGAGGACCTTCTCCTTTTTGGAAGTCGGTCGAAAAAAATAATTGAATAATATAGGAAACCTACCTTCCTCCCAAATTTATCTATAACCAGAACGCAAATAAGGCTGGCTACTAGGAAATCTAATGCCAGGAACACGGCACACTGGTTGGCCGGCATCGAAGGCACGGCCTCTGTGAATAGTGGCTCTGCGTACACCTGCAGAACTGTGTTACCCATCATGATAGTCATCGTCATAATCATCAGTACTGATGTTAGCGCCCGCTTCGATGATTCTGACTTCCCTGAAATGCCACTAATATTATGGATTCGAAAGTTTGTGAGTGTTGTGTACCCAGTCATTACACTGGCTACAATATCTTTGAAACCGGAACGCAGCATTGCTTGTACAATTGGGTACTTGACCATTTTTTTTAATTGATTTTATACGAAACTGACGTCATCTAAAACATAAAACAGAAAGAAATATTGAAATACTCCCAAAAATAAAAATGGGTGCGTGTACTTATGTACGCGCGTGAGATGTAATACTTCTTATCTTATCATTAAAAAATAGTTTTCAATTGCATGCAAATAATTAATTACAATAAAACAAATAGTAGGATTGGAAAATTGTCCAATTCTCAAAATGTCCAATTTTCAAAATGTCCAATTCGCGAAATGTCCAATCCTCAAAATGTCCAATTCGCGAAATGTTCAATTCGCACAATGTCCAATTCGCGAAATATCCGATTCGCAAAAGTCCAATTAGCAAAATGTCCAATTCGCAAAATGTCCAATTCGCACAATGTCTAATTCGCGAAATGTCCAATTCTCAAAATGACCAAATCTCAAAATGTCCAATTCTCAAAATGTCCAATTCGCGAAATGTCTATTTTGCACAATGTTCAATTCACTAAATGTCCAAAACGCGAAATGGCCGTTTCGCGAAATGTCCAATTCTCAAAATGTCCAATTCGCAAAATGTCCAATTCGCAAAATGTCCAATTCGCACAATGTCTAATTCGCGAAATATCCAATTCTCAAAATGTCCAATTCTCAAAATGTCCAATTCGCGAAATGTCTATTTTGCACAATGTTCAATTCACTAAATGTCCAAAACGCGAAATATCCGATTCGCGAAATGTCCAATTTGCACAATGTTTAATTCGCTAAATGTCCAATGGTAGCTTATTTTTCGAGACTTAATGAGCGGTTAAGCAGACAACTTCATACTGTAGACAACTTCATACTGTTAATTTTGTCTCACAGATGCGCGCGCATCTGAAAATTTCACTCTCATCATTTTTTCATAACGCGCCTAAAGAAGTATAACTTCAAAAAGTTATAAGCCTTTGTATTTTGGTGTAACCTTCAAACAGCGGGAAAGAAAGGTATCATTAAAATCACGTCACGGCCATAAAGGCGCGTGCGTTGCAAAGGGATAGCAAGATATCCCCACTACTTACACTATCCTTTTCAACCAATTTCGATGCGGTTTTTATAGAAAGATTTCTTTTTTGTTTTATTTGCTATTAGATATAAAAAATTGTATGAAAGAAACATAGTCAAGTACCCAATTCTGTTTGGCGTAATGAATAGACTGCGGTGTTACCTATCCGGAAAAAAATAAAAATCAGATTCCTATCAACAGTAGATGAAAATGTTCCACACAGAAAAAATATTATTACAGCAATAACTATAGCTCCCAAAGTGATTTAATATTACTAACTATACTATACTGCAGTCCGAGCAGGAAAATTTCAGACAATCGTAAATGTATTCGAGCTCGATGCGCTTCTATTAAATTTGTATGAAATATTAACCATTTTTTTTTTGTAGCAGAGATTGGCAAACAAGCAGATGCGTCACCTGATGGTAAGTGATCTCCACCGCGCATAGACACCCAAGACACAAAAAGAATCATGGGTGCGTTGCCAACCTAAAAGGAGGGAAGGGGATTGGAAAAGGGAGTGGGGAAATGGGCCACCGGAAATCTCACTCACCGAGCGAAACGCGACAGCAAGCTGCCACTTTACGTCGGTTTTCTGTGAGACAGTGGTATCTAACCAGTCGAGCCGGCCCATCATGCTATAGACGTTACTGTCTACACCGTGGCTCTACCACTTTAAGATGCCATCAATACGCAGCGAATTCGAATACATTTACGATTGTCAGAAATTTTTCTGCTCGGGCCGCTGTTGAATATCTTTGATAGCTCCTTACAAGCTGAAGAATTTAAATAAAACCGATTATCATCAAATATAGAATGTTAACGCCTGATAAAATTGAATGAATAGCAACAATGTGACGCTTTGCGATACTGCTATGGCACATTGTTTCGATATTGAAGTCTATATTTACAATATATTTTTACAATACATGTTTTGCTAGTTATAATGTACCATGCTTAGGGTCCATGGTTATAGTGAATTTTTAAAAGTAATTTCAATTATTTTAATACTTTTCATTAGATAAATATGAATTAGGTACAGTTCGCGACCGTGGCAGAACAATTCATGATACATTGGATATTAAGAAATATTGTCAAAATGAGTTTTAACTAGAAGAGCCACGTTGTACTGTATCTACAGCATGATTGGACATTAAACAATAAAATGTTTTAAAATGATACAAGATGAATATACCTCTAATGAAATACTTACAAAACAATTTCCATGAAGACTCCATTGGTATTTCCTTATCATTTTTCAGAAGCCTCTTTGCCTCTTCTAGGTCTGAAATCGTATAATAAAATATATTTAAATAAAACGATTGTGGTCTATCATTGTTCAAATTACTAAACCGCCGGTAAGTATTTCTTTTGTGCATTGTAAGACAACAGATCGACCTGTTGCGGCCTGCATCCAGCATCTGGAAATCTTTGGCGGAGGCCTATGTTCAGCAGTGGACGTCCTATGGCTGATGACGATGATGATGATGATGAAGACTTAACACCTACTAACTCAATATGACGAACATAGTGCAATGTCACTCAATGCTTTGTACCTAACTTCAAGTTGTTGCTATAGTGCACAGGCGTTAAAATTCTTTGGTCGTGTCGTTTACCATTAGGCGGTCTCCTTGCTCGTCGCATTATTTCATAACAATAAAAAAGTGTTTTTTCGGTTTAGATATGACGTCCCCGTGGACAGTTCAAAAACGCTGCTTCGACGTTTTGAAGAAAATTATCAGAACCAATGGATTTACTATGAAGGATGCTCAAGAAACGCTTCCACTTCGGGCGAAGTGGAAGCGTTTAAGTTAGAATGCGGACCCTGGCATTGTGCCAGGATAATGCCAGGCAGAAAGGAAATATTTATAATTTGTTTATCAGGGAATACGAGGGACTTTGAGCAACCGGTCTAAAAACGAATGCCAAATTTTTGCTGCAAAAATGTGTGTAACGCCAAACCCACAACGATATATGTGTAGCGTTTACCCCATATTGATATGGGATGAAGGCAAAAAAACGGCGGGTAAATCTAAAAGGATATTCACGAAGTACTTCTTACCTAACCCTCTTTGAACCATCTTCTCTAGTCTTGGATCAATCTGGAGTTTTATTTTCGATATTTCCGCTTCAATTTCTTTTGAAGTTATATCTATTCTTCTGTAGAAGGCTATTGATTTTGCAGCTTCCTGAAATAATAAATACAGATTTGTCAGCAATGCAGTAGAAATGCAAACAAAGCTGCGAGTAAATGCTGGTTCAAAATAAAATGCTGTTTAAATCTTATTCATAATACTGACTCGTTATCAAATATTGTATTATGACGTAAAACACCTAAGTTTTGCAAATACTTGAGATTATAGTCATGATTAGGCACCCAGAGTTCCAGAGGCTTTAACTTTATTACTCAGACTTATACTCAAGAATTATTTTAAAATATTTCATTTTGACAGCCTCTGTGGCACAGCGGACGAGTAGCCGGCTGTGAAGCGAGAGGCCCCGGGTTCGATTCCCGCATTGAGACATATGTTTGTGTGGCCCACAGATACTTGTTTCAAGTCTGGGTGTTGTGAGACCGAAAGTCTCTCATAGTCTCTGACACCCACGATACAGGTTATACCTAGTGTGGGGTCAGGACTAGGAGTGTGACTGTTGGGTGTATTTATTATTATTATTATTTAGGTACCTGGGGGACTAGTTTGTAAAACGAAATCCGAAGTTCCGGACTTCGTTTCGGACGTTTTGCTATTCTATATAGCTCACGTGTCCGACCGATATCGGTACTATAAGTTTCGTTTCGGAGAATGCTGTGCTGTAAACCGTTTGACAGCCCACTCTTCGGTGTTTGACATTTATTTGATCCACGTACATCTATATTAGTCTGTGCGGTAGAGTATCAGTCCGATATCGTTCATCCGATAATGTTTTATAGAATAGACACCCTGCTCAGATTTTTTTTTGCCCGAGCAAGACAAAGTGGCTTCAGATGGTAAGCACAGTGCAGCCCAGAACCAACAACCACTGACAATCCATGGGATTATCGGTAGTCACCAGAATAATTCCAGCTTGCATAAATATTTCTTCACGTTTCGAAGAGTGAAGTAACAAATCGAAGGTTCTGCGTTATTTTTAGTTAGAATTCACCGATGGCCACCCAACCAACCATCAAGCCATCGCAAGCCATTCGATTTGCTTTTTCCTTCTTCGCAGTGTGAAGAAGTATGGCGACCACTGATTTATTAATTGTTTGTCGGTAGACGATGATATTTTGTGATATATGTACATTCGGTATGTTTAAAATACCTTAAGCTTCTTAAGTGACATTCCTGTAGTTTATCTGACGTCATGGCACTATAATTATTATTTCAAAACAAATATTTGTGGATCACACAATTCATACTATTTTATTTGCTTTGTGACAAAATACTGAGGTTCAATTAGTTAACAATTAGTTTTAACAACAACTAACTTGATTCAAGTTAAAAAAGTAACCGAAAAACTCACCTCATCTTTCCCAACCATTACCAGGAAAACAGGACTTTCGTGGAGGAACATCAGTAGTCCAATACATATGACAGAGAGCGTCAGATGAGTATACACAACTTGAAGGTAGCTCAGCTGTCCCCCGAGGATGTAGGATACAAGGATACCGAGAAAGTATCCTGATGCCGAAATGGAAGTTAAACCTCCTCGAATAGCATCATTTGCTATCTCCGAAATATAAATAAGTGATACATTCTGCCCAGCGATCCCCACACCAGCTATCGCCATAGCTATCAGTACCAGGGTCACATCATTCGTAAGAGATATCATAGTCCATGCGATCTGAAAAGTAACAGAAAAATCAATGTGATTACTTGCCTTTCTTCCATGTTCCAAATAGGGTTCGGCTTAGTTATTACAACCAGGCTTCTGACGTCAACCCCTTTTGAAGGAATCAGGCCCAGGCAAATCCTGTTAGAAAAGCACTCCGCCCTGAGAATCGAACCCAGGCCCTCCCAATCCACAGCCATAGACAACTAGTCAAAGAGGCTAAAACGTACTCATTATGATGCAAAATATTTATTTAATGGTATCATGCCACGTTGTCAGATATTACGAGGCAGAATTATCAATGTAACTTTATTATTATTTGCTCACATCTCAAGACTTCTCTAGCAAATTTTCATTGCTCCACCTTCAATTACTTTTTTTAGGATAAAATAGCCTGATTTTACTTTATATCAAAGTCTGGGGAACGAGCAGCAGTAGCCCGAGCACGAAAAACTAATGTAAATGTAAATGTATTCGAGTTCGCTGCGCACTGACGACGTGTGGTTAATATTTCATACAAATTTCATAGACGCGCATCGAGTTCGAATACATTTACGGTTGTCAGAAATTTTCCTGCTCAGGCCGCTGGTCACCTAATGTTAAGTGATCTCCGTAGTTCATAAACATATGCTCGGCCATGAGAATATTTGACATCTCACGCTAGCGACTACGTAAAACAATTTCTATGAAAAATGACAATACCCGCGTAACCGCTAGAGACGTTCAGGTGTTTGTCATACAAATACTTTACGGAGTCGCTAGCGAGTAATGTCAAAAAAACTCATGGTTGGTCTAAGGATGCAGGAGAACACAAAAACAGGGGGGTGACTCCTGACGCTCGATACGAACTTGAATTCGATTCGGTTTCATATTGATTTAAATTCTTCCGAAATTGAGGTAGATAGTCACGGGCGGCTCGGCCTCCGGTGGCCCATACGCTTATGTAACATATATATGTGCCGCCTCCGACGGTGCGTTAATGTCACGTTAAAAATTACCAAATGACAAGTTGTCGAATATTATGCAACATTAGCGCACTTTAAATGTAGATTTCGGTGGAATTTTAAGTCAATAAATGAAACCAAATCGAAATCACAATCGAATCGAGCGTCAGGAGTCACCCTCCCTTGATGTCGTTTTCGGGAAAAGTAAGTACTTTAACCATGAGCTATTGTGACATTACTTGCTAGCCACATAATAAAATAATTTGTATGAAAAACATCGATTCAGTACATAAGCGCTAAAGGCGTTCGGGTGTTGAAATGTCAAAAAAACTAATGGTCATGCAAAGACTCTAAAATCTCTTTGTGGTCATGGTATTAAGTACTGTCAAGGTCAAAACAGATGGTTTACCGCCGAATGCTCATACATTTAAGGTCGCCTTATGTCCTTTAAGGTCGCCTTATCTGTCAAAATTTTATGGCGAAAATCAATGTAAGATATTAAAGTTGAATAGAGTTTGATCATTGAGGGTTAAAGACATAGATCCAGTATTGTCACTCTGCCAGGATCAAAAAGATCGCACAACACAAACACACAAACATCCACACATTAAATTAAAAGCATGTTTCTCCATTCTGATAGTAGTTAAGTAGGATTATGTCTCTTTCCTAAAATAAGCTGTAATAAAAGTAATATTGTAAGGAGTTGAGTCGATTGATAAACAATATGCCTCATTAATACGATGTTAAATCATAAGATTATAAATGCTGTAAATAATATAATTATACAAATATCATAGTGTGCGTTATATCAAACAACAGTGGTGGGTAGTTTAAAGAATTAAGTGGTTGTGGACCGGGGGATTTGGGTTCAAATCCCATGTCTCAGAATAATCGATTAGTCTAATATTATTTGCTCGGGACATGGAGTTGATATCTGTAAAAATTATAGTCGAATCGCTTCCATAATATACTTGCTTGTGTTACGCCAACCCCACGTTAAAGTATGTTGCAGCACACCACATTAAACTGTGTTAAACATAATCACAAGTTTAAAAACTTAACAGACTGACTTCAAATCCGGTCGCGACCAAATTTATATGGGACCACTCTTGAAATAAGCTCTATCGAACACAAAAAGAATTTTGAAAATCGGCATAACACACATAAGCTCACGCCTGTATCCCCGAAGGGGTAGGCAGAGGCGTACTAGCGAACTAGAACACCCACATTTCGCCGAGCTTAGTTCCGTCCCAGATGTGATAGGGGGCGAGCCTATCGCCATATCGGGCACAAATTCCAGACTCCGGGCTGAAATGGAAAAATCCAATATCACTTTGGCCGACCCGGGGATCGAACCCGAGACCTCAGAACCGTAGTCGTACCGAAATACCACCACGCCACGGAGGCAGTCAATATACATTAATCCACTTTAATTATAAACAAAAGTTTAAAAACTTAAAAACCGACTCCCAAAATTCATCCGATATTGACTAAATTACATGAGACCTAGAACTAGACCCTTAGAACAAACTCTATCGAACACAAAAAGAATCTTGGAAATCGTCCACGTTTGCCGAGGTATTGAGTAACATACGAGTACACAGGAGTGTGAGTGGTAGAGCCACGCTGTAGAAAGTTACGTCTTCAGCACGAATGGCTGGCTCGATCGGTTTGATACCACTGTCACACAGAAAACCGACGTAAAGCTTCGTTCGGTGAGTTCGATTTCCGGTGGCCCAATACCCTTTCCCAATCCCTATTTCCCTCCTTTTAAGTTGGCAACGTACTTATGATTAGTTTTAGTTAATTAGTAATTATTGGACGAATTGAAAAACCCCTTTTCGGAGACAAACAAAGGAGATGGTCCTCAATTCATCCGTATTTTTTTTTATTTATGTAACGCAAAATCCCCGGCAAATGTAGACCGATTTTCAAGATTATTTTTGTGTTCGATAAAGCTTATTCCAAAGGTGGTCCCCATCGATATATTATTTACCTAGATGCACAGTTGACGCTCGGAAAATGGGACAGCAAACAAGTGCTTAAGCACTCGTTTTGCCTACAGTCGGACGTCGATAGAATTCTAAATTTCAAAATTCAAATTAAAGAACGCTTGCTCATTTCGTTTAAAAACCTACTTTATAACACGTGCTTAGGGTTATATTTGTGTTGATTTAATTATAACTTGTGATCGTTTTCTTTATTTTATTTCTGAGACCACTTCTTGGGAGGATATTTGCAAAGAACTGTGCATCTAGGGTATAATATATTGATGGTGGTCCCATATAAATTTGGTCTCGATCAGAAAGTTTTGAAGTCGGTCCGTTGAGTTTTTGTTGAAAAAACATCAAAACCTTACCACATACGGAAATCCAAATAACATAGTAGCATACTTCCTGCCAAGCTTGTTGAAGGCTATGCTACAAAATGGGCTGACCAACAGTCCCCCCACGTTGGGCAATCCTCCGAGAAGAGATATCTCAAGTGACGTCATCGGTCTGGACAAGACGGTCGAGTTTGAAGTGAAGTTAGCCACGGTATACGACGGCCACGCGAACACATACCCAGTTTGACATGCCAAGAATGATACTGAAAATAATACTGGGTCAGTTTAGAGCCAAAAAAATCTCGTTTTTTTAATTTGCTTGTAATGGATTAAGTCTAAAATAATTTTTAATTACTGTAAGGATTTAAAAAAGTCTTTCACGTACACAAAGGCACTTGTTTTTTTTTCGTTTTTTTTATTTTTATTACATAGACCAATTTAACGTATACTCAGTAAGTATGTAAATTATGTATGTTTTGTGAATAGAGTAATGGATCTTAATTGTAATAAAATTAGGAAATTATTATTATTTTTATAATCTTTGGGGGAGGCCTATGTGCAGCAGTGGTCGTCCTATGGCTGATAATTATTATTATTAATTATAACTATTTTAATATCCGTGTAAACATTACAACTCATTTGATATTTGAAATCATAATTTTTTTTTACTTCCTCAATTCAGGGGTAGAATTTTTGACTGGTAATTTTTTTAACTTTTTTTTAATACTGGTACTTTTGTGCCCGATATGGCGATAGGCTCGCCCCCTATCACATCTGGGACGGAACTAAGCTTGGCGAAATGTGGGTGTACTAGTTGGCTAGTGCGCCTCTGCCTACCTCTTCGGGGATTCAGGCGTGAGGTTATGTTATTAATTTAGTATTGAATCGGTACAAAAAGTACCAGGATCCCATAAAACAAAAGAGCACTTACTACACAAAGTCGCTATAGTCTGTATCAATAACTCTGATGTCCTTACTGTACCACTCATTTTCAATATCAACCACAGATGTCAACAGTAAACTGAGTTCAATTCAGATGCAACTATTATACCTACACTTTACTAAATAAATATTAGAGATAATGTAATTATTTGAGATAATTATAACTTAATTCAGCGGCGATAGACAGCGCAATGTAGGGGAAATGCACTTATAATGAAAACTACAATTGAGTAGGTACTTGAAATGTTTTTTTTTAATTAATTTTATATAAAATTTACGTCGTCTAAAAAATAGGAATAACCTCAAAAATAAAAAAGTTATAAGGCTTTGAAGTTTGGTGTAACCTTCAAATTGCGGGAAAGAGTCAATTGGAGCATAACTTTTAGTTTTAAGGTTGTGACTTGTGATAGATCATGACGTAAAATGTACTTGGTTTTATATATTTTTAATAATAGGCATATAAGAGAGCTGCCTCCTTGGTCTAGTGGCAGTATGTATGAGCTGTGGACCAGGAGGTCCTGGGTCCTATTCCCAGGTCGGGCAAAGCTAATTTTCTAATTTAATTTTCCCGGAACTGAACCCAGAGGGGGTTGACGTCAGGCTGGCGGCCGGTAGTAAAAACTAAGCCTTATCCTTTCTGCAACATGCTTGAAAAAGTTTGTTACGCCGACCCCACATTACGGTGGGATAAGGATAATTTGCTTTGCCCGACCTGGGAATCGAACGACAGCCCATATATGCTGCCACTACACCAAAGAGGCGACTTCGTAAGATCATAAAAATACGCAAAGATAAGATTATACTTTAAAAAAGCACGTATAATAGTACGAGTGCCCTGATGCGCTCGGATTATTAACGTTTCCCTTTAGATTCTAACGTAATAAATATTAAACAGTGGGGGAGGGGGTCGGCCTATTCTTATTTTTTATTATATAGGGGGGAGGGTGACAAAAACTAGCAAAAATAGTTTTACGTAATAAATGATTGGCGCCTACCTAATGTACTTTCATAAGCAAATAAACAGTGTACTTTCTTTATTAAACATAACATAAGCTCACGCCTGTATCGCCGAAGGGGTAGGCAGAGGCGCACCAGCGAACTAATACACCTACATTTCGCCGAGCTTAGTTCCGTCCCAGATGTGATAGAGGGCGAGCCTATCGCCATATCGGGCACAAATTCTAGACTCCGGGCTGATATTGAGAAGTCCATTATAATTTTGCCCGAACCGGGGATTGAACCCGAGACCTCAGGACGGTAGTCGTACCGAAATACAACCACACCACCGAGGCAATCAGTTTCTTTATTAAACTGGACTGTATTGTCTTAAAATAAATAAATAATAACGTACCAGTGACGATAATACGAGCATTTACCCTCCACGTGTAATAAACGCCGCGGATGTCGCACGAAGCCCAGCAAATATAACATTATACTATATTTGAATAATCGTAAAGATTTTTACAATGTTTTTCGTTTATTATTCCTCACACAATGTCGCTTTCTACATCCATTTGAGAGAACTAGTGGATGCTTATGGTCCAAAGTACTCGTAGATCATTATTTTTTATATTTATGCGGTACTAGCTGTTGCCCGCGACTCCGTTCTTGTGAAAATTTGTTTTAGTCTATGGTATTAATCTGTGTTTCAGCTACATGTATACCAAATTTCGTCAAAATTGGCCCAGCCGTTTGACCGTGAAGAAGTTACAAACATAGACAGTCACAATCTTTCTCCAATACATACATAATACCTCTATAATATTAATGCGATTAATACTGTCAAAGATAAGGTGTAGTTTATTATTTTCTTATATATAATAGATTTATACCTAATATGTATGCATACATAGACTCACGCCTGTATCCCCGAAGGATTAGGTAGAAGCGAACTAAAACAGAAGAACACCCACATTTCGCCGAGCTTAGTTCCGTCCCAGATGTGATATGCCTATCGCCATATCGGGCACAAATTCCAGACTCCGGGCTGATATGGAACAATCCAATATCACTTTGTCCGACCCGGGGATCGAACCCGAGCCTCAGAATGGTAGTCGTACCGAAATGCAACCACGCCACCGAGGCAGTCAGTACAGGGCTGATATTATTATTATTTATAGCATGCATTAAAACAAAAAGTTTTTATGATTTTTTTATTCAAATATTTTACAATAGAAAACTTAACTAATATTTACAGAAGTAATAAAATAAGTTAGAAAAATATTCGTTTCTGTTACATTACTTAGATTTAAATACTTATCAATACCTTATAAGTGATAATCTCCATTATGTAATCGTTTCAAACGGTAAAACATTTCACATTTTCGAAACTTCTAAAAAGGAGAAGGTCCTCAATTCGACTGTATTTTTGTTTATGTATTTTGTTTGTTTGTTGTGTTTATTGTGTGGGCTCCATTTTCCGCAATCAGTCCATTCCGATGATGGACCATTGTGCGTGACGTGATGCCAGCTAAAAGTTTAGCCAGCCTAGCTCCGACCAGAAGCGCAGGATCTTCCTGGGGTTTCCGCAGGCTTCTCGGAGCGACCTCGGTGCGTTGAGGATTTTATGTATATTACGCGATATCTCCGCCAAATGTGGACCGCTTTTCAAAATTCTTTCTGTGTTCGATAGAGTTTATTTTAAGGGTGGTCCCATATAAATTTGGTCACGATCGGATTTGAAGTCGGTCCGTTAAGTTTTTAAACTTGTGATTATTCGATTTACCTACGGAGATTTCTTGCTAAGAAGTATATAATACTTATTTTTAACTGGCAGTGTTCGTTTCTTTTATCGTACACAATTTTTTGTATATTTTAGTGACATGTATTACCTATAAGATTCCTTTCTTAGTAATTTGCTTTTTGGCCTCTAATTAATATGCCACTAACTTTGATCTTTTAAATTTTTGGATGAGAAATTATGTAAACTTAACTGATGCTTTCGATCTTTGCCAGCAATATGACACTATGACGCTGCTCATCAATGACCCTAGGAGTACCATAACAGAACCCCAAACTGCAGCTGATGATGATAAACATACACCTGATGGTTCAGGCAGGTCTTCAGCAAAGACCACCTTCAACCCTTTACTAATCGTAGTCATGGGCTCTTCTGTCCTGTTTCCGATATGAACGATGTCTCTCCTTTTCCTCTTAGGGTCAAAACTGCCAGGGTTAGGACATACATCGCAGTCCGTCTTGCAAAGCTCCACATCGCACTGGATCACCAGGTCCATCTCGTCAGGGAATTTAAAAGCGTTGAAGTACGCATACGCGATGATTGAAGCGCCTGTGTTTCCTGTGTCCCTGGTCTTCTGGAATGCTCCAAATAGTTTAGGCTTTAAGATACAGCCATTGTCATCAGTCAACGGTACGACATGCCGACCAGCTGAGTCGCGAGCAACACATTCTTTAACTTGGATGTCGAATCCAGCGTCGCCAGTGACAGATACTACCAAAGTCATTGTCTCTCCTATCTTGACCAGTCCATTGGCTTCAGGAGCGAAAGGTCCACGTCCAGTCTGAATATCAAGGCGTGCCATCGCAGTATCTCCACTAAAGTTGCTTGTAATCTGGTTCAACATTCCAACGCTCAACGAAGATACAAGTTGCTTGGTCAGGTTGCCTTCCCACAAGCACCTGACGCGTCTAATATGATCCCAAACTTCCTGAATTCCAACTTCGTTTTGCAGAACTAGTACATTCTCCAAGTAAGCTTGACCCTCGTTTTCGAAGTCGCTGAAGAATCTCGTACCACATGTGTTCAAGCTTACAGTGAAAGAGTATTTGATTTGATTAGAGTTCTCTCTGACGTAAACACATTCGGGTTCGTTGAAATGATCTTGAGAGTAGATGAGGCCGTTGTAAGGCTTATTGAATTCAACATTTATTGTCATCATTTCTTTACCACAGTCCACGGTGAGGGCGTGAATGTGAGGTGGATGGCGGTCTTCGTCATCATCTGGGATGGGTGGACCTTGGGTGATACTGCTGAAATCAGATCCACTGCTTTCGGAGACGTATGGTGGACGAGTTGTGTCATCAGGGATGCTCGGTTGACTCGGTTGGTAGGACGGAGACGTAGGCTCGTACGACGAACCAGGCTGAGAAGGCTGATAAGATGATCCTGGCTGTGATGGTTGGAAGGATGAACCTGGTTGGGACGGCTGGAAAGAGGGTTGGAAAGATGTTCCAGGTTGAGGAGTCTGGAACGACGAGCCTGGCTGAGAGGGTTGATAGGATGAACTTGGTGGGTAACCTGGCTGCGACGGTTGGTAAGCCGGTGACGTGGAAAGGGGAGGTTGGAATGGAGTTTGAGAAGGTTGATACGAAGTTTGGGACGGCTGACTAGGCTGACTAGGATAAGATGGTATAGTCGGCTGACTAGGTTGGTAAGTAGGAGAAAAAGGTTTGCTTGGTTGATACGAGGGTGGACTAGGGGAGAAAGTCTGGTCTGGTTGGCTTGGCCTATAGGGCGGTTGGTCAGATGGATAAGAAGAATCAGGTTGAGTTGGTTGATAAGGCGGGAGACTAGCGATGCTGGACAATGTTCCTTCGTTATATGGAGGTGTGGGGCGAGATCCAGCTGGCGGGTAACCGGTCACAGGCGGCAGATAGCTTGCAGGTTCAAACGGTCTTGGCTTCTCGGGCTTGCCACCGAAGTATTGCCGAGCTGGAATGCATAAAAAATATGTTAAAATACCATTGTGGTATGTTGATCGTTAATACAAGCGAGTGCTGGTGCGTGCAGCGCATTATTTGCCTCAACAATATATGAAGTTAATTGAATTAACCGTATCATCAACACCCTCATCTTTCAATCCCATATCACCGTGATAGTTATTATTGTGTCAATGAACGATAATTTATGCTTTTCCTTAATAATACTCATAAAATACGCAGACGTTAACTTTTGACACCTTTAACTTAAAAAAAATTAAGTGATGGTTCTCTGTAAAACTAGTTTTCCCCTTCCTTCCTTACGTCAATTAATTTGAAAAGGAAAGAGACAAATCTCTGTATAAGTTAAGCATCGTTTAATTTTTATCAGTAGAACCCAATAAATCTATGCAAAATAATTATCAGCCACAGAACATCCGTCGTCTGCTGTTGGTATTAAGACTTAAATATATTCTGTAATAGAGTAATATATTCTAAATCAAAATCACAATGCTGAATCAATCGGACCTTTCCTATTCCTCTGCTGGTACAACCCTTGGATCCAGTGCAGCAAGTTGCCGACCATCTCATCGGCATCCGCTTGTTGGTGGCCCTGCAGTTCAGCTGGAAACCAGACCTTTGTCAGGAATATCAATGACGGAAGACCCGGCACCTTGACAAACTACTTTAAGCAGTTGAAGACGCAGATTTAGAAAAAATACATGAAAGATACTGATTAAAAATATTATAGAGAAAGCAGCTATCGCTGTACAAGTTAATACTACTAAAGTAGAAGAGAATATAAGTATTGAAGAAGTTAAAGTCGACATGAATGAACGAAATAATAATATAAGCCACAAAGAAATAGTTTCTCGAGGAAACCTTGATAATAAAATCAATAAGCGGAGAATGAAAAAATATTCATAATCAAACTATACAGTTATTTTGTCGGAAGATGTTCATATAGAAGACACTGATGGCATAAAATATAAACAGAAAAAGAAGAATGAATAGTTTTATACAATGAAAGCGAATAATAATATGTATTAATGATGAAGAAATACAATAAACGTTATGTAAAGAATGAAAAAAGAAGAATTAATAGAGACAACACAATATGACAGCGACAGTTAGAGTTTGTGAAAAATAATAAACAAAACAAAACATCCAACGTAGAATATACAACAAAGCATTGTAAATGAAATGCAACTTTAGATGATGCAATATTGTTAGATGCAGAGAGAATATGGAATATTTTCGATTTAATTCGCTATAGGAGATATATTTACAAAATCAGATTATATACATTATTTACATAAAACAGAGCACAATGATGCCCATCTCAATTTTGTTTTACTAATAAACTTATACTTATAAAGCTGGTAAGTTTGTTTCGACGCGAAAATATCTCTAACTAATAAAAGAGCTTATGTAACTAGACATAGGATATTTTTTAATTCAAAAAGACTTTTAGAAGCAGAGCTAACAAGAGCTTTTTTATTTTTGCCTGGCGTTATCCCGGCCTTCTGCCAGGGTCCGCCTTCCTACTTAAACGTTTCCACTTCGCCCAATCTTGAGCATTCTCCATGGTGAGGCCATTGGCTCTCATATCTTCCTCCAAAACGTCCAGCCAGCGCTTTTTGGCCGTCCACGCAACCCTGGCACGATCTGGGCCAGACACATGCGACCAACGTACTCCAGTGGTTTCCTTAAAACGTGGCCATACCATCTCAAGCGACATTCCTGCAGTTTATCTGCACGTCACGGACGCCAAGACTACTGCGGACGTGCACAACAATGAGCTACCAACAGCTACAAAACAATAATTGAAACAAATTGTAATTTATTCAAAACGCGAGAAACGGAACAATCAATTTCATAACATTTCTAAATAAACAGTGAAAGTGAATTGAAAGTATAATATTTGATTGGGCGTGAAACATGTTTAAACAGTATGAAGTATACACTATACAGTGATTGCCGTAGCCGATTGCGTTGAGCACACGTTTTTACCCGCGACTTCTCATGAGGCAACTCGACCTAATTCGTCCCGCAATTAATAAAGTAATTAGTTTTCGCGTGATTTTGTGATCTTACTTTGTAATAAATAGCATAAGCTTACGCCTGTATCCCCAATTAATTAGGCAGAGGCGAAATAGAACATCCACATTTCGCCGAGCTTAGTTCCATCCTAGTTGTGATGGGGGCGAGCCTATCGCCATATCGGGCACAAATTCCAGACTCTGGGCTGATATGGAAAAATCCAATATCCCCTTGCCGACTCGGGGATCGAACCCGAGACTTCAGGACAGTAGTCGTACCGAAATACAACCACGCCACCGAGGCAGTAAATAATATTTATGATTATTTTTTGTCACGTGCCCTTATCCAATTCAATGGAAGGTGCAACAAACTTCAAGCAAGTCACTATAAAAGGAAACAGCAAGCTAGGCATTAAAAAATGAGGAATATTTGTCAATAAGCTTTCTTTCTACCTACCCTTATCCCACCTTTCTGTGGGGTCGGCGCAACACATTTTTGAAGCATGTTACAGGAAGAATTTGGCAAAGTTTTACGACCAGCTGCCTGCTTAACGTCAACCCCCTCTGAGGGATCCAGTTCCGGGCAAATAAAATTAGAAAATTCGCTTTTACCTGGGGATCGAACCCACGACCTCTCAGTCCACAGCCCATATATGCTGCCACGAGACCACAGAGGCGACTAATAATGTTTGTCAATAACCTATAGTTTTACAAAAAAAATATAGAAAATCGAATAAAGCTTGGCACACCAGTGTCTTAGGTCTATAGAGCGAATTTAGACTAAGCCTAAGTCAAAGAAACGAACTCTGTGAGGATTTGGAAATTTTAAATCGATTTTTGACTTAGTTCGAGTCATTTTTTACATGAAAAACAGACTGACAGACAGACTAAGCAAAGATTTTCTTTAAAAAAATGACACGAACTAAGGCTGAGATCGATAGAGCGAACTTCGACTAAGTCTAAGTCAAAATAACGAACTCAGAGAGGATTTTGACTTAGTTCGAGTCATTTTTTACAAGAAAATCTTTGCTGAGTCTGTCTGTCAGTCTGTTTTTCCTGTAAAAAATGACTCGAACTAAATCAAAGTTCGATTTAACAATCCCAAATCCTCACTGAGTTCGTTACTTTGACTTAGACTTAGTCAAAGTTCGCTCTATAGATCTCAGCCCAAGTCAAAGTTAAAAATTCTAAATCCTCACTGCGTTCGTTTCTTGGACTCACACTTAGTCGAAGTTCGCTCTATAGATCTCAGCTTTACGACCTACGTAGATTAACAATCCGTGGCGCAGTCGGCGAGTAGCCGGCTGTGAAGCGAGAGGCAGCGGGTTCGATTCCCGCATTGAGACAAATGTTTGTGTGGCCCACAGATATTTGTTTCAAGTCTGGGTGTTGTGAGACCGAAAGTCTCTCATAGTCTCTGACACCCACGATAGGTTATACTAGTGTGGGATCAGGACTAGGTGTGTGACTGTTGGGTGTATTTATTTATTTGATTATTTGAAAATATATGAGATATTTATGGGCATTATTGAACGACATAATATTTGAGTATTAGAGTTAATAAATAAATTGATGTAAATAAGAATAAATATAATGATTTTCTTTGCATAAAGCTGTGTAGTTAGGTGAAAAAATTATAATAATTTATCTTATTATACCCATTAGCAGAGCGTGAATAAATGGCGTTTTCATGGTGTATGGACCTCCCTTAGGGTTCGTTTCCATGCACTAATTTAAACGCAGCGGTTAATCGCAGCGTTTTGATGCCCGATTTATAGTCGCCATGTAAAGTTAATGAAGCAATTGGTTGTATGACTCAGATTTATAATACATATTTATGTTTATGATACATATTGTGACGACAATATTGAAATAAGTTTAAAAATGGGCATTCCATTTATCTCTCTAAACGAAATTACATCATTGCTTGTTTTTTGTGTATTTAGCGCATTTATAAAATTATTTAAATAATAATTATTAGGTACTTTCTAGGTAGGTAATTATTCTTTTAATTATATTAAGAAATCCGAGTCATCATTCCTATTGTTGTGATGTAAATAATGATATTGTGATTTAATTGAAACCCTGATTTAACTTGTTGAAAATTAATCAAATATTATAAGAAATACAGACTGCTTATAGCACTATATTATGAAATAGCTAATTTTAATGCAAAAATTAAGCAATCAGAATATTATGAAAAAGGAAAAAACACGAAATGCAATTCAAAAACCAATAATTTAATATGTTTTCAACTTAAAATATTTGAAGCGTTAGTTCTTGGCTCGAAATTATTTAATGAAAATAAAAAAACTGCAGGGAAATTAAATTGTGAAAAATTTTCAACAAGCCAACTATAAGATCATATTCATCAAGTACATACCATTCCTAGACCTTGACTTTCGTTGTTCTGTAAGAATACATCATAAAACAAGTTATAACTTCACTAACATAAAATTTTACTAGCAAGAGTGTTTAGGTAAAAGTCAATATTTACAAATATAATACAAAATCACCGCAACCAATTCAATTTTACATACGTACAAATAATAAAATGTTTTTTATGTTGAATAATTACATATTCGCGTGCATTTCTCTTTCGCGACAAAAAATGCGCGCGATTTTTTTACAATGAATACGGCGTAATTGACATTGGACATGCATCTTTATGTCCATAATAGAATCAAAAAAGGCTGCGATATAACTTAATACTTAACATATATAAAATAAACATAAACATAAGCTTACGCCTGTATCCCCGAAGGGGTAGGCAGAGGTGCACTAGCGAACTAAAACACCCACATTTCGTCGAGCTTAGTTCCGTCCCAGATGTGATAGGGGGCGAGCCTATCGCCATATCAGGCACAAATTCCAGACTCCGGGCTGATATGGAAAAATCCAATATCACTTTGCCCGATTTGGGGATCGAACCCGAGACCTCAGGACGGTAATCGTACCGAAATACAACCACGCCACCGAGGCAGTCATATAAAATGTATTGATGATATTATGTTATAAATTATGTTGCATTATACGATAGGGGATGAGCCTATCGCCATTTGGGGTACAAATTCCAAACTCCGGCCTGATGCTGAGTAGAAAATCGCAATATCCTTTTGCCCGACCCGGGGATCGAACCCGAGACCTCAGAACGGTAGTCGTGTTGCTATACAAGTTACCACAGAGACTGTCAAAGATACCGCCGAATGTTCATACACTTGGTCGCCTTATGTCGTTTAAGACCGCCTTATCTGTCAAATTTGTGTGGCGAAAATCAATGTAAGAAGCCGTTAAAGTTGAGTAGCGTTTGACCATAAGGGCGTTAGACTCATACAAATAGTTGGATAAATCATCTTGTCTCTGTGCGGGGATCGAACCCGCGGCCCCAAAAATTCCAGAATCACATATAAACGTCTTTCCTTTTGTGAAATTTCTTCCATCGCTACTTGGGTCTAGCTGGATTTCATAATACAGAAGTTATATACTGATTTCTTAAGTGTACGCGAATGTTATACATTGAAATTAATATATTTTTACGGATTCTATCACGATTTGTTTTAATTTTTATGCCCGTCGTTTCGAAGACTTTGCAGTCTTCGTGGTAACGGGTCGGACCGGACGATATTAAAACAAATCGTGATAGAATCCGTAAAAATAGTTTTATTTCAACAGAAGTTATACTTACGGAATCGGGATGTGGTATCTGTGGCGCTCACAACCAACGCACACACCGCCACCGCCACGCACCATCTCAACATCTGGGAACAATGGACGTAAAAATTAAAACCGAATAGTGATAGAATCCGTAAAAATAGTTTTATTTCTATGGGCATGTGTTAAAGCGCGTCTCACACAAGTGTTTTCGGGACAAAACACCTACACAAAACAAGATTTTTCATTGTCTCCTGCTCATGTAAGACTGTACACAAAACATACATTTTTTATCTATTATCCTTGCTTCTACGAGTAGGTGACAGCTAAAATCATTGTATTGCGCATGTGTTTTTACTGTTTTGTTTCGAAAAAGCTAGTGCAGGAGACCCGGCTTTACAATGGACTATAGAACAGGTACTGACAAACGAGCAGGTGGGTCACCTGTAGGTAAATGATCTTAACTTATGTCTAGAGTCTCGGTATCGATGAACAAATCAGTCACCTACTGATTTGTTAATGACTAAACCATTATGCGTATCTATCCTAAATGATGTTTCTATCGTATTCAAACTCTTTTCGACCGACTTCCAAAAAGGAGGAGGTCCTCAATTCGTCTGTATTTTTTGTATGTATGTTATGCGATATCTCCGCCGGATGTGGACGGATTTTCAAAATTCTTTTTGTGTTCGATAGAGCTACTTTCAAGGGTGGTCCCATATAAAATTGGTCACGATCGGTAAATTGGAAGTCGGTCAGTTAAGTTTTTAAACTACTGATTATTTTAGTTTGAAATCATTAATGTTATTTCCTCATTTTATTTTTATTCGCGATTTTGTATCTATGGTAAGGAACAATGACGTCACCCGTATCTATAGTTAAATAGCGTTTTTCAAATAGCGTTTTGGCAACAAACTAAATTATACCTAATATTTGTTGTTTTTTTTTAACTAATCATATGAAAATATGATTTCGATATAATTTCGATGGCCACAAAGAACAGTATCGAATCTGCCATACACAATATATGGCGGTTCTTTGCGGCCATCGCTTTGGTCACGATCGGTAAATTAGAAGTCGGTCAGTTAAGTTTTTAAACTTGTGATTATTTGTAAAGGAACTGGCTTGATAGCCTCTATATCTATGTAGTATTAAATCTCTTTGCTTATGAATTGTCGGATAACATGTCAAGGACTAATTAACATCTGCGATAAAATCGATTGTGCGAACTTCATGGGAGTAGACTGTAGAGCCACAATGAACAATTACTCTGGCGGAAAACGTTTCGTAATACGCTAATGCTGACTGACAGTACACCTCATGTTGAGGACGTATTTTTTCTCTCAGCGGAGGAATCGAACATGGTCGACCCATCCACCCGACAAAAAGCATCCCAAATCACTTATTTCAAAGCTTCCACATACTGTCCATCTTCGGTGATGTTTATTGCTTAGATACACATCACATTTAAACCACAAACATTACTTTAGACTAAAATATGAAATCATTAAAACAAGCGACCCCCCGCACCGTCAGAATTCCCGCCAAAACCATGAGCAAGCTTACACTTTAGCATCGATTTTCTTCGAGACAGTGGTTAAAACTGGTGCAGCGCGGCGCCATGCTAGACTTGCGGTTTGCATTTATTACTCAACCACTCAATAATAATTGTTAAGAAAATTTAATTAATTGGACCCCTCTGCACCCCTTGAGTGTGTACACCATCGATATAATAATATACCTAGATGCACAGTTGACGCTCAGAAAGTGGGACAGCCAACGAGTGCTTAAAATGTAAGTAAGCACTTGTTGGCTGACAGTCGGGCGCCGACCGTTCGTCTGTGAAGATGCCTAAATGCTCTGTGAAAGAGTGCAAAAATAACACTCTTACAAAGCGCAAAACACATGGGATTTCATATTTTAAGTAAGTATAATTCCCTTACTTGATTCTTAAAACCTTAATCATGTTAAATTAAGTATTAAACGTGTATAAATAATTAATTTAACAAATTCAGTTAATAAAATATTTTGTCCCTTTTGAAATCATGATTTGGAACAATGAAATATATGGAGTCGTTTTTTTTGTAAATATATTATATTTATTTTAAATTTATGATTTTTTTTATTAATTTTATTTATTAATTACAGATTTCCATGAAATGAAATAGTAAGAGATAAATGGCGTAAAATTATTTCCGAAGAAAGGAGAGAAGAAAATTTTAAACCCAATTACTCAAGTGTGGTTTGTTCAGACCATTTTGCCGATTCCGATGGATATTATACAGAAAAAGGGATTAGGAAAATTAAAAAAAATGCTGTACCAAAAATAAAGGTGATAAATTGTCATCAGCTACATTGTCCTTAACTAATGTTTACTATTTAATTTAACAATATGTATGCTGTTGGTGTACCTATAAATAAATAAATATTGCCACATTTATTGACTTTATTTTAGATTGTCGTAACTACAAGTTTAAATGAGGCAGGGTGCAGTACAAATGTAATAGTTGAAAAATATTTGATACAGAATTCATCAATAGCAAGCATATACTAGGTACATACTGCCATGTAAAATGACTATTTAATAATTTGCGGCTAATTCTAATAAATGTTTTCAATCAAAGTGTGCAGATCATAAAAAATTGCCAACATGAACAAAGTTGAACATTCCGCTGTCAAATAATAATTTTAATGGTTCATTCTCGCGATTTTTCATTTTTTAATTTTTCATTTTTATCTTGGATTCTCGGATTGAGATCATTTATTGGAACCGGTCGTTAGGCATAATTACTACAACAGTAATTGTGGCGTCATCATTTATTGGAAACATATTCATTTCCAGGAACCAGCAATTGAACCAATAAATAATGAAGGATCACCAATACCATCAGAATTTTCATCAATCTTTAACACACCTAAGACGTTATTTTTGAAAGATAATTTGAAAGAACGCAACCAAAAATTTAAACTTAAATCTAATTTAGTGCGAAACTTAAAAAGGCAGAACAAAAGATTAAGAAAACGAAATGATAGTCTAAAAGAAATTATTAAGAATCTAAAGAGCAAAGGACGATCTTAGTGTGGGGCCAGGACTATGTATGTGACTGTTGGGTGTTATTTATTTATTTATGAATCACGCTAAGGCAAAACAATGCTTATTTCATATTCATAACTCATAAGCCTTGTTATCTTCTAAACATTTATACTCTATCTATCTCTTAATGTAAGTAAAATTATTATACAGACATCGCCATTCTCATCTACATTGTACGCCACGTGGTCAAAATTTCTCACAGATAAATACAAGAACTATTCGACTCCATTCAATCTTTGTCCAAGTGACTAGAATGTTTCTTTTAATAATGTCAAATTATTGTCAAATTCAAAAACGATTAGAAATTCAAAAATTTCGAATATAGGAACGTTTGAACATTCAATTTAAAAAGCTACTTTATGCCGCGTCTATAAGGTCATATTTGTGTTAATTTAATTAAATTTGTGATGTTTATTTGTTTTGTCTGTCGAGGACACTGTTTACAATGGTATTTGTATGGAACTGTGCATCTAGGTATATTATTATATCGATGGTGTACACACATAAAAACGTAATCACAAATTATCTCTTCATCAAACTCAATAAAACCACATTATTTTGGGCAAGAGTCCAATCTAATTCACACATAAGTACCAGGGTCTCATAAATTCATAGAAGGTAAAATTGACAAATAGTTCGCAGTTGTGTGTTACTATTAACACCTCGCCTTCACTCCGGCGAGGCCAATGCAACAAAACAAATATGTACGTACATCATTACATTGATTCGGCTAATTTAAATCCAAACGTTCATAATCTATGCCTGTGTTTTTCAAACTTTTGACAATGTGACTCAAAATGCACTTTAAAAAGTGTTCCGATAGTGGTTTCAAATCTCTAAAAATTGAATGTTAATGGGGAACTTGCACAAAAATTATAACAAGAAATTGTGATGATAAATCAATAAACAAAACCATGAAATGTGCTATCATGATATTGGTAGTATAATAATTGATATTTTACAAAATATCCTACTTATAAATTACGTATAATAGAACGTAATTGCAAAACCCAAGTGACGTCATTGCATAAAAAAATCATAGATCAGTGTTTTCAAGTTGGGTTATTTTTCCCAATTTTGTCAAAAAATTTGGTTGTGTTTAGTATGGTGATTAGTTAATGCGATTTCGGAGGTCCTTTTCTTGCTTCTTCCTCATTTTTACTTCGTTATTTAAATAAATAGCTTTAACACTTCTACGCGGTTCTCACGTCCTTTTTTAGCGCGGGCTTTCGTAAGTCATATTTTGAATTTCTATAATTAAATGATTTGTGCATATTTTTATGTTTTTGTTTCTGGTGTTTATTGGAGACCTAGTTCTTTACAATAAACTAAAAAAATCATGCGTTCCCTATTTGATCATCATTTTAAATAAATAAATAAAAACGTTTATTGGTCACGTAGGCATATCAAATGCACTTATGACAGGTCACAACAAGCTCTAGATACATTTATATAATAATCATGTTACAACACTATTCATTTAGAAAACAAGCAGGCAGGTATGGACACAGTAATAAGGATGGGGCTTAGATAAAGGGTTGTGATTTGTAGGAAAGGGAACGAACAGGATATGGCAGGAATGCTAGCAGGGAATTTATTGGAAAATAAAATAGGAAGCTTGAATGGAAATGTGGATAAGGAAAATCACGCCGTGGACTATAAGACCCTATCCTAGCTAACCTACCAGCCTTTCTCTAGCTATCTACGGATGACGACCCGAAAAAGAAAGACGGAAAGAAACTCCGGTTTTTTTTTCATAATTAATCGACTTTCCTTTTTTTCCCTCAATTTTACAACTCATTCAACATTTTATTTTATTATATATGGATTTAGAAGTCAGGAGTATGTCAAGTGAAAAGCTTTGTTATCAATTAACAATCGCTGTGTCATCAGTTATGCAACGGAAACATATAGATTTGAACGTTACGTAATTTGCGAAGTAACATTGTTGAACTGTGTCGTAAAAACTAAAGCTTTTTATATAATTTGTTAGCACTTATGTCTTATACAAATAGATAGTTCAGAGATCTGTATTCATTGGGTGATTTTTATTTTTTATTAATAAAATATGGTAGCCCCGCGCCATCGGTTATTCTGCCAATGTCACTCAGGAATATTTTTTTTAATGGTAAAATAATTTTCGAATTTGCTCAGTAGTTCAAAAGATTTCTTCCTGCAAATAAACTTACAAACTTTACCTCTTTTATTATACAGAGATAAAGGGCCTTACTTATAAAAGCATTTTTAGCTGAGCAAATAGTTAAAAATAACCTGTCACCTTGTTCCTTGCGTTACATTGTTTAAAAATGAAAGGGACAACCTATGGTTAAAGATAAGCAGCGCTCAAATATTTTTATAAGTAAGGGGCAGTTTGTAAGTTTATAAGATTAGTATAGAAGATTAAGTATAATTTATAAATCTCTTCTTTATACCAGGCAATCATAACGAATATACTGTAATTGGTGACATTGGGCAGCAATGTCAACGGCACTAACAACTAACAAGACATAATGTGAATAATGTGGTGGAAATAATTGCCGCGGTTCGCTACCCGCCTGACAGCTGATGATATAAGATATTATGACCAATAAAAAATAACAACGTGCTCAAAGTTATTGTTTGGTTATTGACTTTTTTAATCTTTATTAATTAGGCCATATCATGAAGTCCATACAAAACGAAATAGGGTTGAATCTAATTTTAAAACTACTTACAAACCAAAATCTTGTTTTAAAACTAGATTAATTCCTGAGTAATGTTTTGTAACCGGGACGTAAGATTGATTATTTTAAGAGCTGACAATTCAAGAGCCAGATCACTTTTATTTATTTTGGAGAATAATTTCGACGTTTTGACAATGACAGTATGAAACATCTGGCAAAACAACAAAATTAACCATTACAAAATTATTAGACTGAATTTGAAAGTGGAAGAAATCGAACTTATCTAAGCAAGAGATATACTCGAGAAAGATCAAGTTAAAAGTACCCTAAACCGACGTGCATGCATGAAGAATGCAATGAGACTGAATTAGGCGAAAGAGGTGTGTAAAGATCGTACCAAGTGGAAATTCGTTGTCTCTGCCTACCCTTATGGGGAAGAGGCGTGAATCTATGCGTAACGGCTATAATGTAATGTAAGCGCATGCATGCTTAGTTGTTAGGACGAGTAGTTTGTAGAGTACTGTGGAGTCCGGCACTGTGTTCACGCGAATTGTCTGTCTTATTAATATTATGTTCTGTACTTATATATTTTTACAATAAACATTATTTCTATACAAACTTTGTGGACTTATTGTGTTGTCGAAATAATTACCCCATTTGGTATATCTCTATAATAATAATAACTGAACAGTAAGGTGATATGGGATAGTGGTGACCCCGACGTGTATGTAAAAACAAATCTCACCCACAGCGACACCGACATGGTTCGGCGTAATGTGAGTGTTCTAGTTCTCTAGTTCGGCTCTGCCTACCTCTACAAGGATACAGACGTGAGCTTATGCACATATGAAAAATTTTCTGACCATTAGAAAATGGCTCTTAAATATACAATTTTAAACTCCGCTTTTATTTTGTTAAACTCTTTGAAATTCGGATTTGCATCCGTAATATCGGCCTCGAATATTTCTGAGCAACGGAAGAGGAATTAGGATCTATAGACGAGTTTTATCTTTAAGGGAAAATCTCTTTTCCGCATGCAGTAATACATCATACATGTGTCATGTCATATTTAACTTATGACACCTTCGTGATTTGATAAATTACCTACCTAATGATAGGAGTTATGCTCCTAACTTATAAAAATATTTGAGCGCTGCTTATCTTTATACCACAGGTTATCCCTTTCATTTTTGAACAATGTAACGCAAGGAAAAAAGTGACAGGTTATTCTTAACCATTTGCTCAGCTAAAAATGCTGTTTTAAGTAAGGCCCCATATTTACCACCACACATTACTCATTTGAATTCAACTTATCAAGTTATAAGTAAGTAAGTAGTGGGTAAACTGGAATTGCGAAAATAAATATGTAGATGATTTTGGACCAAAACCCGGACGACGTTTTTGGGGCGACATTAAAAATTAAAGAATTTAGAACCAATGGCCTCATTTTGGAGGGTTAACCAGGCCATACCAGGCGAAGTGGAAGCGTGGGTAGATCCTGGTGATTGGATCAATAGATAGGATGACACCAAGCAGAAAGAATATCGCCTGATCTGGGCATATATGGCTGTAGACCAGGAGATCTTAAGGTCGAATCCCTGGTCAGCTAATGCGATACTCAGAAGCAGTCAGAGGCGGTTGACGCCAGGCATCTGCCGGCCAAAAAACCAAGCCGTATCCTTTCAGCAACATGCTTAAAAAGTAAGTTGCGCCGACGTACCGACCAGGATATCATAAAAGAAGAAAGCACATCTTAGCTATATCTCTCATTGGAAAACCCATCAATTACCTTACCTCACGCCTCACGTAACGTAACAAAATCTAGTTTTCCATACAAACCGTAATAAAATGCGTTTCTCATGTTACGGTGCCTGACGCAACCTATCGGACAGATCGACAATACCACCATCAAATTGATATAGCTCTGTGGTTTGCGTTTCAAAACATTATGAGGAAGCTTCACGCAATACTCTGCACTTCGGATGAGATTTAGGATAGAGAATTCTGATAATCTTATACATCCAACAACACTCATAGCCCCTTACTTATAAAAATTGTTAAGCGTTGCTTATCTATAACCATAGGTTGTCCCTTTCATTTTTAAACAAAGTAACGCAAGGAAAAAAGTGACAGGTTATTCTTAGCAAAACGATAAGCAGAAATGTTTTTATAAGTGAGACTCACAGTCCTGACTCCTAATAGATTATACATAACATAACATAAGCTCACGCCTGTATCCCCGAAGAGGTAGGCAGAGGCGCACTAGCCAACTAGTACACCCACATTTAGCCGAGCTTAGTTCCGACCCAGATGTGATAGGGGGCGAGTCTATCGCCATATCGGGCACAAATTCCAGACTCCGGGCTTATATGGAAAAATATCATTATCACTTTGCCCGACCCGGGGATCGAACCCGAGACCTCAGGACGGTAGTCGTACCGAAATACAACCACGCCACCGAGGCCGTTAGATTATATACTTACATAAAAAAGCGACATAAAACAAAATGCTTCGAATCGATTTTGAATCGGTGCCATCACATTGGCGCTGCACTGTGTGATTTAAGAATTTTCATTCATAAAATAAAAAAAGATATATGCGTCATAATCTAGATTATGCTTCGTTCGTATTAAGCCTTTATTGCAAATTTGTAAATGTTCATTTAACGGTCTATAATAACGTTACTATTTAATGATAGCTGTTTATTTGCGAATCTCTTAGATTACGCAGAGTAAACGTTGGGAAAACAAGACTGGTAATAATCCCAAGTTTAAAAACTAAACAGACCAACTTCAAATCCGATCGTGACCAAATTTATAATGGGATCACCCTTGAAATAAGCTCTATTGAACACAAAGAATTTTGAAAATCGGTCCACATTTGGCGAAGATATCGCGTAACATACATTTCAAAAAATAAAAAATACAGACGAATTGAGGACCTCATCCTTTTTGGAAGTTGGTTGAAAATACAACCCGTCGGAGGCGGCACATATATATGTTACATAAGCTTATGAGCCACCGGAGGCCGAGCCGCCCGTGACTAGTTAAATACAAAACGAAACAAGGAAAAAGCACAAAAAATGTAAACAAAAATACGAACGATAATATCATTTTTTATGAATATGAATGAATGTGTTTTACATTCTCTCATCAGAAATTATAATAGACAAAACGGCTATAATAAAATTATTTAATCGTGCTAAATTATGTTGTAAGATGACTTCGGTTTATGTAAGTAAATTGGATTTTGTGTTTTTTTTTTAGGAAATAAGGAAGACAATTCTTAAGTCGGAAATACTTTCATTTTTCAATGTGGCAATATTATAATAAAAACATTAAAAAAAAACACCACAAAACATTCAATAGCTACCAGGCGATCATAAGCTATCAATGATTGTATTCGAAAAACAACTCATCATGATTAGTGTAACCAGCCACATTCCGACCAATCACAAATCGATATTTACCAATGAAACCACCGATTACGCGATTGGCCTATTTAAAAATGTTGAATAGTTTTCACCAATCACGCGTCTTTTTGTGTATGACGTAAGGCGTTACGATGTGACTTTGGACTTCCATAGATATGCGCAGAAGTCAGCAGATGACCTTTTTACCTTCACTTATTTTTACATGCGTTTGAAGTGTTGCGTGACGGATGACCTTAAAAAACCTTAAAACTTTCGATTTCACTTGACATAAGACAATTTAGCGGAATGAAGAAGCCACATCAAGGCTGAAATCTATAGAGATAATTCTCTTCGACTAATTCTAAGTCAAAGAATCGAACTCAGTGAGGATTTGGAATTCTAAAATCGAACTTTGTTTGACTCAGTCCGAGTTATTTTTTAGCTATAAGTGGCTAAGGTTTTCGAAACTACAATTACGTTACCTAGACGTTCTTTTATCTATTTTATTTACGTTTTGTAATCTTTTTTACACAATGTTTTATATCCTCTTTTGTGTTTGATGATATATTATTTATTGGGTAAGGAAATAAAATTAATAATAAATGTATCAGGAAATACGTATAAAAGTATTTTAGATTAGAATCTCATGAGGTATGACGACATGTGGACATGTGGAATCGGCGAATATCCAAGGCAACGAACGTCAAGGCGGTTGATATTTTGTCAAATAATTAACAAACTCAAATTCGCATCGCCGTACTACGGGCGGACTAATATTGTAGGTCTATTGTAGGTCCGACATTTCACAATCGTACAAAATTGTGGCTCAATTTGTAAATAGCCATTCTGTTGAGCAATCCGTACAGCCATCCATCTTATTCTTAGACCAACTTTAATGACGCACAAAAATGTATGCAAACCTAATACCTACTATGTGGTAGAGCCACGCTGTAGACAGTAAAGTCTACAGCAAGAAAGGGCCGGCTCGACTGGTTTGATATTTGATACCACTTCCTCACAGAATACCGACGTGAAGTGGCAGCTTGCTGTCGCGTTTCATTTGGTGAGTGAGATTTCCGGTGGCCCAATTACCCCCCTCCCCTGTAAACTCGAGGGAACAAGAAAACAAATTCCCAATTGAGTATTGTGTCAAAATTGACAGCAAGTACTAGGACATCATAAACAATAACGAGTTCATCGCAAAGTTAACTGTATAATAATTTTAAACTCAAATATCGAACATCGACGTCACAATATTCTTCTACTTCTTCTTTTTTTTTAAATAATGGCTTCTATACATTTCCGATTATTTAGCCAATGTCAAGACAAGTATCGAAGGTTCGAGACCAACACCAAAATGGAGCAGACACCTCTGACTTTGCATTGTGAAATATCGCTTGCTATAACTGTGAAAGAAAACATTGTGAGGAAACCTGCATACCCGAGAATTTCTTCAGAGGAATTTCGAAGGTATGTGAAGTCTACCAATCCGTATCAGGCCAGCGCGGTAGACTAAGGCCTAACCCCTCTCATTGGTAGAGGAGGTCGGTGCCCAACAGTGGGACAGTAGTATTACAGGGTTATTATCATTATTAGTTATTTCAAATAGACGAAAGGCGCCATACATTATGGAAGCACCCGCGATATTAACGTATTGTGCAAGCGTCGCTCAATGCAACGTTATGTCATCATTAAAGGCGCTGTGTGTCACAGTACTCGAAAATTACACTTTACCTACATTGATGGATGTCTTTATTATTCCGTTTCTATGATTGCTTTAGTAGGCACGTATGAAATTGCTACGTTATGTCCATAGTGTGAAGCGGAATTTTCACAAATGCGTATTTAATTAACTAAGAATAATCATTAATATTTAATAACACGTTCCAGCTTCTTTTAAAGAATGGCTTTATTAGTGATTTTGACTATGTTTTTAACTGTGAATAAAGAAAAATAAATATTTTATAATGAACTGATAGAGTGTATGATACCAACTTTGGCCTTATAGTCCACACCGATGAGGTCCACTGTGTTTTTCCCTTATTCACCCTTTCGATTAAAATCCTAACCTATATGCTATCTGTCCTAACTTATGTGTTCCAGACTATAATCTATCTCTGTGCCAAGTTTCATCCAGATCCGTTCAGTCATTATAGCGTGATTGAGTAACGGAAACTTGCACATGTTTTTCGAACCACAAAAAACACCTATACAAAACAAGGTTTTTTATTGCCTCCTGCTCATGTAACAATGGACCATAGACAAAAAAAAATTGAAATACCATGTTTTGTGTAAGTGTTTTGTGTGATGTATTAGTGCAGGAGACGCGGCTTATCAAACACCCATCCAAACTTTCGCAATTATAATAAAGAATTAATAAAAAATAGTCATGATATTTGACGTTCCTTCTAAGGACAAGTCTCTCCATTTTACGAAACAATTTGCGTAATCGAAAGTGCACTCTAATGCACTCATCACACGTTTCATTTGACATCTGATGTTTACTCAATGTCGACACCGAAACTATTGCATAGATTGTATTTGACTTGGCGCAGTCTGTATGACTTGCAAATCTTGCGTCTCGACTGATGACTTTATACCGATTTAAGAAAAGAGGTAATCGATTCGTCAGTATATGCATTTATGTATGTTACGCGATCTTCTACCTGACGCTATTCCACTTCAGAGTGGACGCTATCCCGCTTCAGACTGGACGCTATCCCACTTAAGAGTGGACACTATCCCACTAGAGTGGACGCTATCCCACTTCAGATTGGCAATACACACTTTTTCAAGGAAGTTGTAGAAATGATTCAGGTTTAATTTTAACTACCGACATTCAGGGCTTTTGAAAACATTCGATTTCATTGCTCTTGTGAAAGTTAGAATAATAAAAACACCCAACAGTCACACACCTAGTCCTGACCCCACACTAGGTATAACCTGTATCGTGGGTGTCAAAGACGCACGGTCTCACAACACCCAGACTTGAACCAAATATCTGTGGGCCACAGAAACATTTGTCTCAATGCGGGAATCGAACCTGCGGCCTCTCGCTTCACAACCGGCTACTCGCCCGCTGCGCCACGGAGGCTGTCGAAAAAAGCAATATTGTAAACCTGGGTTACATTTCACAGCGTCCCCAATTTGGCTAATCAAGGCTTAATCTATGTCAAAAATGACATACGAGCATATATCAAACATTTACTACACCAATGTAGGTAATGTGGCTCGGAGCGTGGGATCCATTGTTTTTACCCCACAGATACCATCTGTTGAATGTGGGTAAATTATTTGGGACGTGTGGCAACACTGACAGTATTTGAATAAGATGACACCCTTGTATAATTGTTACGATATTTTTATAGTCCTTTGTTTTCTGATGTCATGGGTTAAGGCTAGCTTTGAGGCATTGTTTAGTGTTTTTATTATGATCCAATTATTTGGCAACACTAAAAATAAACTAAAATTATGTTATATTTTATGTAATAAGACTGCCTCGGTGGCGTGGTGGTATTTCGGTACGACTACGGTTCTGAGGTCTCGGGTTCGATCCCCGGGTCGGGCAAAGTGATATTGGATTTTTCCATATCAGCCCGGAGTCTGGAATTTGTGCCCGATATGGCGATAGGCTCGCCCCCTATCACATCTGGAACGGAACTAAGCTCGGCGAAACGTGGGTGTACTAGTTCGCTAGTGCGCCTCTGCCTACCCCTTCGGGGATACAGGCGTGAGCTTATGTTATGTTATGTTATGTAATAAGTGCATTTAAGACCATATGGGTGTGTTTTTCAAGCATGTTGCAGAAAGGATTTGCCTAAGTTTTATGACCGGCTGCCTGCCTGACGTCAAGCCCTCTGAGCATCGATATAATTATCATTTACGTAGATGCACAGTTGACGCTCGGTAAATGGGACAGCAAAGAAGTGCTTAAGCACTCGTTTTGCATACAGTCGGACGTCGATAGAATTCTAAATTTCAAAATTCAAATTAAAGAACGCTTGCTCATTTCTTATAACCTACTTTATAACACGTGCTTACGGTTATATTTGTGTTGATTTAATTACAACTTGTGACCGTTTTCTTTGTTTTATTTCTGAGACCACTTTTTAGGAGGATATTTGCAAAGAACTGTGCATCTAGGGTATAATATATTGTTGCCTCTGAGGGATCCAATCCCGGGCAAACATTTAGCACTCGTAGTAGTATATAATAATATTAGCCCTATAATATTACTGTCCCACTGCTGGGCACGGGCCTCCCCTACTAACGAGAGGGGTTTTTTTTTTAATTGATTTCTTTTACACCTGCCATTATTTATTTTATGGCAATTTTGAGTTCTGTTACTTACATATATTTTCATTAATTACAATTTATTTCTTATTTTATGATTATTGTATTTTAATTATATTATGCTAACACTAATATTATTATGAATTATTTTACACTCTCATTAATCATTTATATTTGTATATATATATTTTAATATTTATTATCAATTATATAATATTGTTATTGTAATACTTTTATTTTATTATACATGACATACATTGTATCTTATTGTATCTTATTTACGATTATTAACGAGAGGGGTTAGGCCTTAGTCTACCACGCTGGCCTAATGCAGGTTGGTCGACTTCACATACTTTTGAAATTCTTGTGAAGAAATTCTCGGGTATGTAGGTTTCCTCACGATGTTTTCCTTCACCGTTAAAGCAAGCGATAGTTCACAATGAAAATACACTTAACATAGAAAAGTCAGAGGTGTATGCTCTTTGTGGGGTTGGTCTCGAACCTTCGACGCTCGTCTCGTATTAGTAACACTTTGAAACTGTTTTTTTTCGAAACATCTAATTAATTACTTGATTCTACTCGCCATCATAAATAACATGAACCTTAACCCAATTCCAAAACACCAAACATTAGAACAATACACATTAAACTCTAAACATGTAAACAAATCGATTCGACCTCTGACCATTGTTTTTTCTACACAAATTCGATACCAAAATAAGTTAAATAAGACAATAGGCTATAGAATGATTACAATTTTGCATAACAACGCGCGTGGGAGTGCGAACTCACTATCTTATGAGTTTTTATGAATATCAAGTGCGATGTATCTTTAGGTCTCATGACACGGTTCTGAGTTTCGTATGCGCGCTCAAACTGACGTGTTCTTAATTTGAATATAAATTAAAAATAAATGAAATCGATTGTTTCACAATCGATTTTAGTGTTGTGTTGATTTACGCCCGGTTCCAATAAACAATATCAGTTCGAATGTGCAGATAGATTACAAAAATTAGCCAATAAGAACACAGTTTGAACATGACTCCGTCAAATGACTTGATTTGATTGGTTCATAATCGCAATCTATCTGCACTCTAAACTGAGGCTGAAATCTATAGTTCTTACTTAAGTCTTGTACCAAAGTCGACTCAGCGTAGTCGTCTTTGGAGTGAACTAAGCGAAAGTCAACTTTTGCGTATTTATAATTCGAACTCGAACTCAGGCTAGCCATAGTTTGTCTTTGCATAGTCTACTCAGACGTTATCGGTTTCACGCAGTTCCTTTGACAAAAGAAACGTAAGATTTTTATATATTTACAGGAGACGCGCCTTTATATTTGTAGGTTGTAAAGGAACGTATTACGTAATTAACAGCTGACAAAATGGCTGACGCTCTTTGAAATGTCAAGTGAAAAACAAACCGCATTATACATAAATCGTCTTATAATCCTTTCAGCAACATGCTTGAAAAAGTTTGCTACGCCGACCCCACATTAAGGTGCGATAAGGGCAGGTAGAAGAAAGAATAAACATGAATCGTCATCATTTGATAGTCAAAACATGGATTTATTATTTATTACTATTGTTGGCAAAATCATTAATATTTTGAAGAAGGCCATAATTTTTAAAGTAAGAAGAAACAAGATGATGATGATGAAAACGTGATGACATAAAAAAAGCATTCTAAGCTCTAAAATGATGAAGTAAAGTGTAAACCACCAAGAGAATTACAAGGGCTCAAATATGCCAGGAGTCACAATCAGGTGAGTGAGTGAGGTGATCGACTCTGTCATACCTATTCCTAGAGCTCTAGCTAATCAACTGCCATTATTTCATATTAATATATTGACAAAAGTGTTATTAATTTATGAAAATTGTTAAAACGGGGATTTTGTATTTTGGAGACTGTTTACTAGCAAATTGTCTGTCTGTCTGTTTGTTTACTAGCAGCCCATGTAGAGTATAAATTGCATCTCAGTCAGCCAGCAAGCCCAAAGCAAAACCATGCCTTATTAACATTTCCTGCCAGCGGTAAAGTGTTGAGGCATTACCATCTGGGTACCATCTGAGTGGTTAACCTGCCAGGCAAGCTTATTGTCAGCTAGACCATGCAAATTGCCATTGTGGTGATCTGCTGATTAATAATGAAAGATCTGAGGGAAACTCTGTCTGATATTTATTTCTTCTGTTTCAGAAATAACATTTTGAAGTTATTAAATTTTCACACATGCAACCAACTGCGGAACAAGTTATCAAACACAAGCAATATTACAGTAGTTTGTGCAGTAGGTATATTGCACAATAGTTGAGAATACCATTTATGTACTGTGTGGATTGAAAGAGGAAATAATAACGAGGATTGAGAAAGGAATGTTGCGGTGGTTTGGGCATGTAGAAAGGATGGATGAAAGGAGGCTGACAAAGCAAATATATATGGCAAGTGTGAATGGTAGAGGTGGAAGGGGAAGACCTCATCGAACATTCTCTGACCAAGTCAGAGATTTACTCGAGAAAGGTCAAGTTAAAAGTACCCTAAACCGACGTGCATGCATGAAGAATGTAATGAGACTGAATGAGGCGAAAGAGGTGTGTAAGGATCGTAGCAAATGGAAATCCGTTGTCTCTGCCTACCCCTATGGGAAAAAGGCGTGAGTCTATGTATGTATGTATGTATGCTCACTCAAACAAAGGTTAATATCAGAGATTGTAATAAATAAATATTATTCATGATAATTATTATTTTATTTACCTACTGCAAATCAATTTCCTGACAACATGTAACCAATTCATTCTCAAAATATCTATACATTATTTAGGCCGACTACATAATAATTAATATATGTACTTTCACTGATTCACTGATTCACTGTCTGTTTAATATGACTGCTAGGTGGACAGACGACCTGACAAAGGTCACATGAAATCACTGGTTACAGGCCGCTTCCAACCGGTCCATCTGGAAATCTTTGGGGGAGGCCTATGTTCAGTAGTGGATGTCCTGTGGCTGATGATGATGATAATATTATTGGAGCAATAGCATGATGGTCACTGTTGCATTGTGGGTCGCCGCGATGAAGTCCGCCGTCCGTCCATTCCCACTGGTTCTCGGGTCACCTTTCGCGCTTTGCAAATGGCTCAGCAGAACGATTTTTTTAATTCTGAGCACGGTTTCGGGTTTAATGTTATATTAATTAGTATTCAGGACAATACTGGAAGTTGTCAAAACATTTGTCTATTTTTTTGGCATCTTCTGGGTTACAAGTTTATTCCAAACAAAATTATCTATTTTCGTTAAACTTTAATAATTAATAGATCGATTTACAGTATAATAAACGGTACTGCAATATAAGAAAATTTCGTACCTTTAATTATTAAACATTTTCTAACAATAGTTTTGGTATTTTAATTTAAAAAACGTTAGAATGAATAAAACAATTTCTACATTTTATGTCAGTATTTCGATACTGGTATTACTGCATGCCGAACTGACAGACCGAAGTCAAGGTTTTGTGGACTTGAACTTAGCAAAGTTTTTCTTGTGAAAAATGACTTGGACTAAGTCTGAGTTCGATTTATAAATTCCAAATCCTCACTAAGTTCGTTTTTTTGACTCGGACTTAGTCGAAGTTCGTTCTATAGATCTCAGCCTGAGATCGTTTATTGAAACCGGCCGTTAAAGTTACATCGAATTAAAATCAACCGAATATAAAGATAAATTTAATGGGTGTTAGTGATACATCACTCGGTAAAAAAAAAGTTTAAGAGTTAAAGTTAAGTTGTTTTAGTTTAGATTTTTTTAAAGTTTAATATTTTAATGGTACAGCTCATAATTCTCTTTTTATTTAGTTTCCTGTTTATGTAGTTGTAACTATAGTAATTATTGTACCCACATAGTCGGAGCCACAATGAGGGTGGCATAATTATGTATGGATTTAACCCTCTATAAAAATAAATATAAATAAAAACTCATAATTCTATTTTTGAATAAAAAACATTTTTCTTTCTCGTGCCCGTTTCCCTGAGTAAGAAGGCACAAATAATACACTTATTTATCGTCTAGATATTTAACGAATTAAAATGTTATAGAAGGCCATATCGCCATTTTTTAATCATGTTAATAGGATTGACTTTTAATTACGAGTATTTTGCTACATTTGCTACATTTAATCGTTAAAACCTAGTGCTTGTTTAAAAGAGAACTTTGTTTCAGAATAAAATTCGTGTAACAATACTAAACTTCCTCAAAACGATGAGATAAACAAAAGAAGAACATTACAAATGCCTTCATTATCGCTGAAGAAACAAAAGGTGTTTCTTCAGTGTTACATACTGAAGTTGCAACGTCCCAAATAAAGGTGAATGTGGTCTTACATAATTGAAAGGTCAAATGTGATTTTCTGGAGGTCACATTGATTATTTCGTGAGTAAATGGGCTTTAGTTCTTTGAGAATTTATTTTATGTTAAATTAATATGACACGGGCATAACCTCCGCTTAGTATATGATGCCCTGGTACATAAAATTTCTCAACCTACTCGTTGCTTAAACCAAGGCAGCATAAACATCTGAAGAGAACCCATTGACATAATTGGCCATTACTCGTTCAAACAAACGTAGAATATACTCATTTGAATCTGAAAAGCAACATGATTGACGGAAAACGGCGGGAAACGTGCTCAATTAGCCAATCAGGAAGCGGTATGATTGCAACTTGTGGCAACTTTAAGAAAATCAAAATCGTAATGTAGTAAGTACAAGGAATTCATGACGCTGTAAGAGGCAAGCCGTTACAGTGCCTAGAAGACCAATTCTCACAAGATTTGCTAAGCTTCAATGAAATAACAACAATACGACTCCATCAGATATGGCAGAAACACGAATACATTTAAATTTAGTTAGGAACTGAAGCCCTATGTGGCATATCGTGATGAAAGTAGCTAAGGTAGTCCACAGGAAGTCATTTTATCACAATTTATACGTCAGATTTGTTACAACTCGGTTGTAGAACAACAAACGTTTTGATGGGTTTGTAGAGATTTTACTTCGAAAAACTACTTTCGGGACAAATGAATTTTATTTTCAAACATATTATGTGACACAAAGAAAAAGCGACAGACTATTTATTTTAATTTATTTTATTTATTTATTCTCACCTAAAATGTTTTTATAAGTAAGGTCCATAATAACAAAAAACATTAAAAGACATAAATTCTAAATTCAAACTATGAAATGACAATTTAAGAACAATAAATCCCAGGTCCGTATCCAGTATATGCGGTAAAGTGGGTCAATTCCATATAATGCAGTGAAATCGAAAGGCACGTCACGGGGGTCACGGGTCGGGGAAAGCTGAGGCGAGGACACGGGAGACGAAGAGCAAGGTTGAGTCTGTCTAGTTATTCGATTAACAGACAAGTTAGTGAAAGTGGATATATTGAATTGACATTTTTTATTCGTTTTTATATTTATTGCGACATTTAATGTAAAATGTGTATCTCGCATATTTATTCTTTATTTTACTTATAAGAATATAATGAATTCAAATTATTCATGCGTTCATCACTTGAGCTATCCTGCTCTTTGATCAAATGTTATTATTATACCTACATTGATTACAAAATATTTAAGCTTGGATATGAAATATCTGACAACTTAGTCATGGAGGCTATAAAGAACAACGCAGTAAAAACTTAAAGCTGCATTACAACAAACATAATAGTCGTAGAAACGTTTAAAAACCTACGTGCTTTCCTATGACATAAGGTTTTGTGTCAAATGCCATGTATCTGTTGCAACTAGTATTGACGAATGACCAGGCGAATGATGTAACGATTTTAGTAATGATAAGTATAGTCATCTCTTCACTACAGATTTCTTGTCGATGTTACGACAAAACGCTGTCTTTGATCTCTATCGTTACATTGCTTGAAAAGTTTGTAATCATTGTTATCACATTATATCTTTGTTTAGTGAAATTAGAACAAAAAAGCAGGAACTGGACATGTAACGTTAGTTTGTCTTTATTCTTTGCTAATTTTAAGTAGGTTATATCGGATCGATCATATCTTATTGCACGACATCTTGCAGAAATTAAACAATCACTAATATTATTTTATAACAACAAGTAAAAGCTTTATAAGTATCCAAACAAAAGTTTGAAAACATATAAACTACCACACTAATTGGAGTAAGCTCTATAGAACACAAAAATAATCTTGAAAAAAAAACTATCCATATTTGCAGGAAATATCGCGTAACATACTAAAAGATAAACTGCCGGTTTGAAAACGTTCTTTTCTTAATACGGTTGAAAACGAATGACAAAATATGGCAAAAACCGAGCATCAGTCAACAAGTAATGATAGAAAAGATTCTTCATAACATCTCAAACTCAATGTAGTCCAGACTCCAGACTTCCATTGGTTCCGATGGTTACATAATTATCTATTAACGGATTCAGTAGTCATATTTCACTTTGTTCAACAAAATAATCATTAACAAAATATAACAAAATAATAATAGGTATGCTATTATTATGTTAAGAAACAACAATATTCTTTGTTTTTATTTTGATGTTCGGTAATTACTAATTGCAACTGTTTTTACAAACATTACTATTACTGCTTTTAAGGCTGAACATTATTTGATTACAAAGTTTAAAAATAAACGGATGAACTAATGATCCCGTCTAATAATCTTCAGCAATTGCGACAATATTATTAAGTATAGCTTTAGCCCGCAGCTTCGTTTACGTGATTAAGATTATCGATAAGGAACTGTCCAACATACATTTAGTAATTCCACCAACCTTCTTTATATTTCCTGGTGAACAAACTAAAATTTATGATAAAAGAACATGATGATACTTTACGCAGTTATTAAAAACACAAAATTTTTCATCTAAATAATATTTTTATATTTCAACGATTGAAACCTCTTCGGTAGCCTACTTGGTCTACTGGCAGCATATTATATGGGCTGAGTACCGGGAGGTCCTGGGTTCAATTTCTTGGGCGGGGAAAGCAAATTTTCTTATTTAATTTTCCTGGGACTGGATCTTTCAGAGGGGATTGACGCGAGGCAGGCAGCCGGTCGTAAAAACTAAGCCAAATCCTTTCTGCAACATGCTTGTGTTGCGCCTACTCCACATTAAGGTGGGATAAGGGCAGGTAGAAAGAAACAATGATTAAAACCTATTTCCTTAATAAATTAAAGCAAGTGTTATAAATTTCATTCAAATAAGATCAAATATTTTTCATAATACTCGACTGTAAACAGAATTACAGTTTTATTATGTGTGATGTTGACTAATTTAATAGATAAGTAAAAGTCAATCCTCTTACATGCAATTCATGTTACTATTGATTGTATTTCAAAACAAAGTAATGTTAATGTGCAGGTTTGGGTGATTGTTGCCCAATCTCTAACAGCTTATAATTTAGGTTCATTTTAGCGGGAATAAAAAACATCTAAATAAAGCGTGTAAAAAGAGAAAAATGGAAAAACTCATAATTTGGAAACCTTCATCATCATCAGCCATAGGACGTCCACTCCTGAACATAGGCCTAGCCCAAAAATTTCCTGATCCACATTTTGGAAGCAGCCTGCTGAAAACCTTAGGATTATGATTTCTTAGGTTTACGCGAATGTTATTCATTGGAATAAAACTATTTTTACGTCAGTCAGTCTGACCCGTAACCACGAAGGCTGCAAAGATTTTGAAACGTCGGGCATAAAAATTAAAAATTAAAACCAAATCGTAATAAAATCCGTAAAAAATTGTTTTATTTCCAACCTTAGGATTTATAAAATCATAATGAAGTAATTACACGCATAAATAAATAAAATACATGCCAAAAACGTTTATTTTTTAATCAACAAACTTTTATGAAGATGTCTCCACAAAGAGGCTTGATCTGGCTTGATTCTAAAGTTGAACCAAAATCATTAAGAAAGTACTATAAATTACCATCATTATCATCAATCACTTTGTCAGCTCAGAACTCATTACAATCATTTGCAATATTTTACATCAGCACATCTCACACGCAATTACTATTCACAAATGTAGGAGACATAGGCCCCACCAATCCCCCACTTAGTGCGCCTCTGTGTTACATTAACACCATTGCATAATCAAGTACAATGCAGCCTAGACTTTATATCTTTCCTGATACAAATGACTATTGAATGATCTGGCAAATTAGGCTTTATATACATATAATGTATTGTAAGATGGTATTGTAAGGTGGTACATCAATCAATGTATTCAGCCTATGAAGAACGGCGCAGTAAAGTTGATAGGATGTCACTTCCCAAAAAATATAAGTGTTTATTATTTTGTTTAAAGAATACTTTTAAATTTTACTAGGAAATCAGACCATGTAAGGAAGATAGTGCGGTTCACACTGTTACAGAAAAATAAAACGTACAAAAACATGGTGGTGTAGAAATATATTAAAATAAACCAATGATATATTTCCACTACGATTTAGGTTTCAAGTTTTTGCGATCCCTTGCCACTCGGAACACTTCTAAAAATTTGGAGCTATAAACAAAAATAAAATAAAAAAAATCCAAATAACCTGGCGGTATGACTTTGGATCTCAGGTCTTAGGACTTTGTGGAACAAATTTATAAGAAAAATTAGTAATGCGACATCATGGAACGTGATTGGCGTATACAGTCACGTGACTCACAATTAAAAAAATAAGTATTTAAATTACTAAAATAAAATTAGCCTAGGATTACAATGCGAGGGCGCTTATGACAATTTACACCCAAGAATTTTCCGTGAATGTTCAAGAATTACGTACGATAATTTTATTCTCTAAACATTATTACGCTGGCAAATATGACTGAGGGCGACTTGCACCACTATTACTAACCTACAGTTAGTCCTAACCTCAAGTTAAATTGAAAAAGAAATATATGAAAGACATGTAATTTAATATATGTAGTTAATTAAATGTCATCATATATTATCTGTAAATACATGTAGTACGTTACATGTATTATGTAATTACATGTCCTGCATATATTTCTTTTTCAATATATTTTATTTTTTTATTTTTTAAAGAGTCACACACCTAGTCCTGACCCCACACTAGGTATTACCTGTATTGTGGGTGTCAGAAACTATGAGAGACTTTCGGACTCACAACACCCAGACTTGAAACAAATATCTGTGGGCCACACAAACATTTGTCTCAATGCAGGAATCGAACCCGCGGCCTCTCGCTTCACAGCCGGCTACTCGCCTACTGCGCCACGGAGGCTGTAATATAACTTGAGGTTAGGACTAACTGTAGGTTAGTAATAGTGGTGCAAGTCGCCCTCAGTGACTTATGACCACGAAGTCACAACTTTTCGATCGACTTCCTAAAAAGAGAATCAATTCGTCTGTATTTTTTTTTTGTTATGTATGTTACGCGATATCTCCGCGAAATGTGGACCGATTTTCAAAATTATTTTTGTGTCGATTAGGTCTTATTTCAAGAGTGGTCTCATAAATTTGGTCACGATCGGATAAATTTTGTCACGATCGAATCAAGTTGGAATTCGGTCAGCAAAATTTTTAAACTTGTGATTTTTGATCACACTGTTGTCCCGTCTATGTACTGTTAAATGTCTTTGCCTTCTCCCTATCCCTTAAGTTTTCAGGTGTAAGCATATATTCATGGTCTAAAAATGTGGCATTTCATTATTTTCAGTTTATTTGTGTAAATAACTATACACTTTACACATTTCCCCATACATCTTCGGAAGTGAAGGTATGAGTGACACAGCAAAATATAAACGAATTGTAAAGTTATGCAAACTAATGTTATTTGTTAGGTAATATGTGTCGTCAGCTGAAGTAAATAGCAATAATAAATAGGATGACCTACAAGAGTCTTAGATAAATTTAATATTCCAATATTTTTCCAACAGTATAATATATCCTAGATGCTCAGTTCTTTCCAAATATCCTCCTAAAAAGTGGCCTCGGTAGTCAAACAAAAAAAGTGCTTACTTTCATTTTGAGGACTCCTTTTTTGTCCCATTTTATGAGCGTCAACTGTACATCTAGGTATATAACAAATCGATGATTTTTTCCGTCAACTAATTCAACGTCATGCACTAATAAGGGCGACTTGCAGCGCTATTACTAATCTAGAGTTAAACTTAAACTCCATTTATCCTACAGCTCAATTATAATCATAATACCCGTATTCATTCAAAATAAAATCTACCTCTAATTTACATTGAAGTTCAAATAATGATAAAATGACCCCCCACATCCCCAAATACGTCCCAGTGTAATAAATAATTGCGTAGGCTTTGTATCAAACTTTGTTTAAAATAATAGAAACCTCACACAAGTCACAACTCTATTGTCCATGGATTTTGCCGCCAAATCTTCCTACACTGTTATACAATATGTTTTATGAGTGTTGCAAGGTGTGATAATAGTAACCACAATGAGGTTCGATTCCTGGATGGGTATAATGGTTAACATACTAGCTTTTTTCCGCAGATTTGCTTGCTGTGGCTTTCTTTTTACCTGCCCTTATCCCACTGTAATGTGGGGTCGGCGCAACAATTTTTCAAGCATGTTGCAGTTAGGATTTGGCTCAGTTTTTACTATTGGCTGCCCGCCTGACATGAAACCTCGGATCCAGAAAAATCAAATCAGAAACTTTTGCCTTGTGCGACCTGGGACCCGAATTCAGGTCTACAGCCCATAATGCATATTATGTTGCCACTGGACCAAGACGGCTAATCTTCCTGCTGTGGCGAAGGGTAAAAATTCAGACAAGCAGCCAGTAGTGTAAAGCTGGTCATCATCAGCCACAGGACGTCTACTGCTAGACATAGGCGTCCCCCAAAGATTTCCACATCGACCAAGGGGATTACCACCACCTCTTATAGCAGTATTATTATCATCTTACTTGTACCGATTCCCATACAAAACAATCGAAGAACGATTATAATAATACTACTATAAGAGGTGGTGGTAACTCTGCTGCAGACCCAATGAGACAGGAAAACATTTTTCGACACAAATTCAAGTTTCCATTATCCAAATTTATGAGCCTTACGAAATGTTAAACTTTACCGCGAGATAGCTAGCCATCTTCTCTTTAAATGTAGTTATTATAGGATAATTGAAGTAAGGTGTAGTACAAAAAAGTTGTTGACCGATAAGACAAGTAAGCATCTCGCGATAAAGCCCGTTTAACTTCATCAAAGCTTCAATACTCGCCAGTATGTGCTTAACTTCAACCATGCGGCAAACTTACGGCCGGTTTCAATAAACAATCTCAGTTCGAATGTGCAGATAGATTACAAAAATTAGCCAATAAGAACACAGTTTGAACATGACTCCGTCAAATGACGTGATTTGATTGGTTCAAAATCGCGATCTATCTGCACTCTAAAGTGAGATTATTGAAACCGGCCGTTAGTCTAGCAGCAAATGTATAAACTCACGAAAATAGAAATTTCAACCAAAATCGAACTTTATATTGCATTGAAATGTGATAATTATTGTTTTCTCCGGTCATATGTATTCAGATTAAATTCGAAAAGTATACAAATGCATTTCCATAATATTCGTTGCGTGAATACTAAATTCACATTGATTATGTAATATTTATGTTCTTAATACATAATTAGGAAATTATTATTTCTCTATAGGCATGCATAAAAATTATGGCTCTATGAACTGCCATCATTATAAAAATTCAAAACAACGCTATTAAAAACACAGGATACAAAAATAGGCTAAGGTAACTAAATCCATACAGAATAAAAAATAAAACTCACCCTGGATGTTTTGTAAATAAAAACACCGGCCGAAAACTAAAAAAATAATAATAAATTATTAAACTTTTAAAAATTACACATCACAAACACTGGCCGTAAAACAAACTCACGTTCGAGATTGAAAAAAATACAATTTGAAAATGGAATGCGCCGCGGCTCGTCCACGTGCGATGAGCGAATGCACGCGTGCGAACCATACACCACGCTTTTAACCTTTTCCCCTTTCTAACCGCCATCATACTTTGATCCGCGAATTAGAACTTTCTAATAAAACCTAGGGGTTAAGTTATTTTGGACGGCCATTGGGGGGCTTACTGGGAAATTAATGAATATTTGACAATTAGGATGCAGTTGACGAGTTGTAGGAGCAGACATTTCGAGAATTGTCCAGATTTAGTCTTTAATATTCCTTCTTTCTAAGAAATAGAAAAGCAGCAAAAGAAAGATCACCAAGCTCAGTTGGGACTAAAATCACTGGTATGCGGGTTCTAACTACTCAGTTTCTTTAGAAAAGGAAAACATGCCATAAGGACATAAAGCCATTTGCGATATTTTATAAGAACCTTAAGCTATTGGAAGTTTACCTACCCATAATAAGCCAGCGTAATGTATTAGGTAAAACAGTGGTATTACCCCAGTTAAGCTACCCGGCTTATTCACCTGTAGACAGGACTACAGCGTTGCTCTACCAGTATCAACGAAATAATCATGTTTGACGCTATACACAATATAGCGTACAATACGCAATATAAAACGGTGTATTACGTGATAAAAAATATGTGAAAAATTATGCATAACAGACTAATAAAATACGCATTTATGTATCAAAAAACATCAATCGTAATCTAGTACTTGTTGAGGATTCCAATTTGCAACGGTCTTAAACAAAAGATAATGTTTTCAATTTAAAATCAAAATAATTGTTAAATTTTCCATTTAACGCAACAAGACGTGTATCCTGTGCTAATTATTAACTACATAAATATATTAATATAATTTTACGTAACAACGTAAGCTCACGCCTGTATCCCCGATGGGGTAGGCAGAGGCGCACTAGCGAACTAGAACACCCACGTTTCGCCGAGCTTAGTTCCGTCCCAGATGTGATAGGTGGCGAGCCTATCGCCATATCGTACACAAATTCCAGACTCCGGGCTGATATGCGAAAATCCAATTTCAATTTGCCCGACCCGGGGTTCGAACCCGAGACCTTAGGACGGTAGTCATACCGAAATACAACTACGCCAACGAGGCAGTACAAAAATATATTAATTTAATTGTACTTCTTCTACATAATATAATTTACATTCGTTACATTAAAAACTGTGACATAGTGCATTACAAGCACAAAAATCGTTAGCGTCAAAAGTTTTTATACACGTTAATCAATCTTAATCACCACTTAACTACATAAATACTGTCTAATAAAATCTTTGTAGATAACACTGGCCGCTTAAGCTTAAGTTTGCCGACTACGATAAAACTTAAAAAAAAAATCTTAAATATGGAACGTTTGTGTTTTACAACTATATTTCGTTTCACGCATAGCATTTTATATTTTATTTGAAAATACTAAGATTCTTTAAAAGCGCACTTTTTAAAAAGCGTTAGTTTAAAGTCATAATATCATTAATATACATTTCAATATATAGCATAGAAGGAACAAAATTTTTACCCTTTTTTAAAATGGGATATTTCCAATCAGGTTATTTTTATATGCATAATGATTGTGTGTAATATTTATTATATACCTACTCATCACCCCAAAGGATAGAGCTTTATAATTATCCAATAATAAATAATATTATTTTTATGCCATAGCATTTATTTTTTTATTTATTTATTTAGTAACGCCAACGTAACGTACATTATCTCTATGCAACTTAAAAAAATATTTGATATAAAGATTACCTAGTGTCCAAACATACAGCAAACAGCCGCGTAACCTATGGTACCTACCTATGTAGCTATACATAATTATACAGTCCACTTAATTTACCTGAGCATGATTTATTTAAAAATTAATAACAAAACATTCTTTGAGTCGTTCACACGTCTTTTCATTCGCAAGATTAGATTATTAACCTACACACAAAACTGAGCCTTATTGCAATACACATATGGTCCAATTCGAGTCGGATAATGAGTGCCGGTGAGCCGGTCGGAGCGCATCGCGAAAAAAAATGCTATATGCCGTTACAATTAAAGGCACTTACTAAAAACCAATATTAAATCGTTCAAAAATTAAAATTAGAAGATAAAATTTATAAAATCCCATAACCATACATTCATAATTATTATTTGTTACATTGTCTCAGCACTAAACTCCCAAGTGGCCTCTACATAACAGATAAGCCTGCCAATCTGCAACCAGGGGTTTACCAACACCTCTTATAGCAGTATTATTATAATCTTACTTGTACCGATTCCCATCCAAAACAAACGAAGAACGATTATAATAATATTGCTTGTTGCTGGTGGTGGTAACCCTGCAGACTTTTAACAAAACGCCAAACTGTAAACACAACACCAACTCTTGCGTAAACCTTACTAAACCATTGAGACGTCTCTCAAATTAGTGTTCAGATTACGCAGTTTATTGTACTTCGAACTATCTGAGACGCCATTTTTAACTCGGACATTGAGGGATGGGAAGAACATTGTGACAAATAGAAGCAAAAAAAGAACCACGACAGTACTTTTGTGTATCCGATTTCTATAGATGTATAGGCTGTAAATCGGGGGGTTCTGGGTTCAATTCCCAGGTCGGGTGGGTGATTTTCTAACACGATTTACCTGAGACTGGATCTTCCAGGGGGTTGACGACAGACAAGTAAAAAAGCCGATAAAATTAAGCCAAATCCTTTCTGCGACATACTTCAAAAATATGTTGCGCCGACCTCACATGGATGATCACACACGCCCGGATCCCCGATAGTAGGCAGAGACAAACTAGAGAACTAGAACACCCACATTTCGCCGAGCTTATTTCCGTCCCAGATTTGATGGGGGCGAGCCTATCGCCATATCGGGCACTTTCAGACCGAGCTGATACATTTCGCCGAGCTTATTTCCGTCCCAGATGTGATGGGGGCGAGCCTATCGCCATATCGGGCACTCTCAGACCGAGCTGATACTGAATAGAAAAAAAACTCAAAGTTTAAAAACTTAAGGCATCGACTTCAAAATTTATTTGATCGTCACCAAATTATAGACCAACCGAAATAAACTGTATTGAACACCAAAATATTTTTTTATTAAAAACTTCACGAACCGAATTCAAAATTATCCGATCGTGACCAAACGTGGACCGACGACCTGATAAAAGTCGCAGGAAGTCGCTGGATGCAGGCCGCTTCCAACAGGTTGATCTGGAAATCTTTGGGGGAGGCCTATGTTCAGCAGTGGACGTCCTATGGCTGATGATGATGATGATGATGACCAAATTTATATGGAACCACCCTTGGAATAACCTTTATAAAAACCAATGGAATCTTGAAATTCAGTCCATATTTGGCAAAGACATCGGGAAACATACATAAAATAATCACAAGTTTAAAAACTTAACGGACCACTTCAAATCCTATCGTGACCAAATCTATATAGGACTCTTGAAATAATCTCTATCGAACACAAAAAGTATTTTGAAAATCGGTCCACATTTGGTGAAGATATCGCGTAACATACATAAAAAATACAGACGAATTGAGGACCTTCTCCTTTTTTGAAGTCGGTCGAAATTCGGTCCATATTTAGCGGAGATATCGCGTAATATACAAAAACATACAGACGAATTGAAGTCCTTTTTTTGAAGTCGTTTGAAAACTGGATAATGTCAGATGGAAGGACTTAGTGCTAGCTAAATTTTAATTTCACTTTCATCACTTATGTTTCGAAAGAAGCTTTTAATAATAACGTAATAACTCAACTAAGGGGTATAATTAACATGCCAAAAAGACAGGTCATTGAAGTTCAAACGTTTTAATCTAGATTAAGCAGTGGCGTGCAGTCTATATAGACAAAGAGACATTGTCTACCCTGACAATTAGCTATTTCCATAAATAAAGAATAAAGATCATGACAAAATACTTTCAAAATAGTAGCGCTCGGATTATATTTAAAATCGACACGAATATGATAATAATAGTAATGGTGTTGCAACAATTGAAGAATATAATTCTGAAAGCTTTTTGTCTGCCCCGATGAGAATGTCTATGCACGTCACTGAGATTAAGTGAGATTATGTATCAGTTAACGAAAGGCACTAACGTTGATTATGAAGTAAACATATAAAGTAAGCTTAAAGTATTCCGTGTAATTTTTGATGCAATCGAATGAAGCTTCCCTGGTATAGTGGCAAGGTATATAGGCTATATTATTTGACACTGCCTCCGTGGCGTGGCGTGGCGTGGTGGTATTTCGGTACGACTACGGTTCTGAGGTCTCGGGTTCGATCCCCGGGTCGGGCAAAGTGATATTGGATTTTTTCATATCAGCCCGGAGAGGAATTTGTGCCCGATATGGCGATAGGCTCGCCCCCTATCACATCTGGGACGGAACTAAGCTCGGCGAAATGTGGGTGTACTAGTTCGCTAGTGCGCCTCTGCCTACCCCTTCGGGGATACAGGCGTGAGCTTATGTTATTATTATTTGACAGCCTTCGTAGCGCAGCGGGCAAGAGCTGTGAAACGTGAGGTCGTGGGTTCGATTCCCGCACCGAGACAAATGTCTGTGTGGCCCACAGATATTTGTTTCGGGTTTGGGTGTTGTGAGACCGAAAGTCTCTCGTAGTTTCTGACACCCACGATACAGGTTACACCTAGTGTGGGAACAGGACTATGCCCCTTGCTTATAAAAATATTTATATCTTTATACCATATGTTGTCCCTTTTATTTTTAAACAATGTCACGCAAGGAAAAAAGTGACAGGTTATTCGTAACCATTTGCTCAGCTAAAAATGTCTTTATAAGTAAGGCCCTATGTGTGACTGTTGGGTGTATTATTATTTATCATGGGTTTATAGACGGGACAACAGCACAAAACTTGTGATCCAAAAGTTATGACCTGAGGTCATAAATCGCTCAGTACCCCTAGTACGAGTTAATGTTTCTCGAAAACTATGATAGTTATTGTTAAATCTCTATACATTTATTTAGTTCATTGTAGTTTTGTCTTCTTTCATATGTTCTGAGTTTTTTATTTCTCTTCCTTTTAAAGCTGAGTTGGCATTCGTCAGTCACTAGGTGGTCAGCGAAAATCAGCGCTGTGTTATAGTGTGAATCACAGCATAATGCTGAGCTGACCACATTTGTCGCCATGAAGGTACGCAACTTATTAGTATGAGTTATTTTTAAATTATGTTTATTTTATGTGAGTAAGTTGATGCCGTCCTTTTTTGGTTTGACAAATAAACTTTATTTCTTTCTTTCTTTCTTTCTTTAGTTTCCGCAAGCGGCGCTACAAGTCAAATATACGGAGTTTTAACGCTAACTATCATAGTTTTCGAGAAGCATTAACTGGTACTAGGGGTGCAGTTCATTTGAACAATACGCGCGCCAGGCCGGCCAGCGTAAAAATATTGAGAGACTAAACTTATCTCACGTGATTCTTATCCACAAAACATTCTAGGGTGTATATTGTAATAATCGCCCTCGCATTGTAAAACTTCTTGCCCGTTCCTCTGGCGAAACAGCCTTCCGAACAGGCGGCAGAGTTAAAATTTGACGGAATCTAAATAATGTTTAAACATTTTATAGATTCAATAAATATTTTGATTTTGATTTTGAATAAGTGGATGGTGGCGGTACTGAAGTTTGAGATCATTTTTTTTTGTATGGCCACTTGCTTGGTTATGTCTCTCCGTGTCTATCTAGACATGGGTCTAAATCCCGATTGCCTTCTTGGCGACAAATTCAAATCATTTATTCTGCAAATAGGATATTTTATACCACTTTCACATGTCAATTACGAGTATATATTAATTTTAAGATATTGATAAAGTAATAAACGCGTCGGAATTTCGTGGCTATCCCTGAGAAGAAATGCCGAAACAAACTCAAGGGTTATGGCCTCTTTTAAAGCCTTTTATCTCACACAAAAACAAATGTGTGACCGGCTTTACATTGTACAACTTCCTACAAGAGATCGGTGACCGGAACCATTTCCGTGCAGTTAGTTTTCGAGAGCATAAACATGTGTCGAACACCCATTGTGCTTATTATGACGGATTTATGACCGTCGCGTCGCGTCGTTTTGTAGGACGTTATGTCATAATGTAGCTTATGATAGCTTGCGTCAAAATCTCAGTAAATGGTTTTGATTTAAATGTTTTATAATGTAAATTACTAGTGTGGCTGATAGCTTTTATTTTTGTTTTCGCGGGGTAAAGGATTTATTGCTTCCAATCCTCCCTGGGGATAGTGAACTGTTTACTTTCCTATACTTCAATTTAATAAACAATATACAATAGAATTTGAGTGGTAGAGCCACGCTGTAGACAGTTATGTCTATAGCGCGAATGGGCCGGCTCGACCGGTTTGATACCACTGTCTCACAGAAAACCGACGTAAAGTGGCAGCTTGCAGTCGCGTTTCGTTCGGTGAGTGAAATTTCCGGTGGCCCATTTCCCCCTTGCTTTCCCAATCCCTTTTTCCCCTCCCCTTCCATTTCCTCCTTTCAGGTTGGCAACGCATCCATGATTATTTTTGTCTTGGGTGTCTATGGGCGGTGGAGATCACTTACCATCAGGTGACCCATCTGCTCGTTTGCCAGTCTCTGCTATCAAAAAAAAAAATTATAAAGAATTACAATTGAAATAGAATGCTGTAACTAAAGTATTGACTAATTATTATGTTATCGTAAACATAGCATAACATAACATAAGCTCACGCCTGTATCCTCGAAGGTGTAGGCAGAGGCTCACTAGCCAACTAGTACACCCACATTTCGCCGAGCTTAGTTCCGTCCCAGATGTGATACGCATACGATATGTAGACTACCACCATTTCGGGCACAAATTCCAGACTCCGGGCTGATATGGAAAAATCCAATATCACTTTGCCCGACCTGGGGATCGAACCCGAGACCTCAGGACAGTAGTCGTACCGAAATACAACCACGCCACCGACAACCTAGGACAACCCCGATCCACGACTCATAATCCACATACCTTCCCACTAGACCAAAGAGGCATCAATATTGCAGTTGGCTACTATTTTTATAATAGTCAAAGCGTGTCATGAACTCGAGCAGTAAATAGAGAGGTCTCAGCTAAGTATCGTCTAAGTAAATGTTTACTGAACAAACATCGCGTGCATCGCAATATTAGCATTATCATTGCACCATATAGTCTGCTAAATAGAATTTACTTCACTGCCTTGAGACTAAAGGCTTTAAATATAGGTAGATTACGATTATTTTTCGTCCGACTTAAAAAAAAAAGAGAAAGTCCTCAATTCAATTTATCTTCGTCAAATGTAGAACAATTGTTTTTGTATTCGATAGAGCTAATTTCAAGGGTGGCCCCATATAAATTTGGTCATGATCGGATAAGTTTTGAAGTCGGTCCGTTAAGTTTTTAACTTTACCATAATGGACTTATTTATAAAAACAGTTAAGCTGAGTAAATGTCTAAGAATAGCCTGTCACTATTTTCCTTGTGTCACATTGTTTGAAAATAAAAGTGACAGGCTATTGTTTACCATTTGCTCTGTTAAACTGTTTTCATAAGAAAGGCCTATATTCTGATACTAGACTACTGCATTGTTATTTTAGTATAGTCACAAGTATGGTAGAATATTGAGTTCGTTTCCAATCGCATTATAAATAATGTTTATTATTTACGGCTACGACTGCCTCGGTGGCGTGGTGGTATTTCGGTACGACTACGGTTCTGAGGTCTCGGGTTCGATCCCCGGGTCGGGCAAAGGATATTGGATTTTTCCATATCAGCCCGGAGTCTGGAATTTGTGCCCGATATGGCGATAGGCTCGCCCCCTATCACATCTGGGACGGAACTAAGCTCGGCGAAATGTGGGTGTTCTAGTTCGCTAGTGCGCCTCTGCCTACCCCTTCGGGGATACAGGCGTGAGCTTATAAGCTTATGTTTATTACTTACGGCTTGGTACAAAACACTGATGTGAAGTGGCAGCTCACTGTCGAGTTTCATTGAGTGAGTGACTTTTCCAGTGGCCCTTTCCCCCCTCTTTCCAATCCCTATTCCCACCTTTTAGTTTAGCAACGGACCTATGATTATTTTGCTATCATGGACGGTAGAAATTCTGACCATCAGGTGACCCATCTTCTCGTTTGCCAATATCTGTTGGTTTGGACTCTGCGACATTAATCTTTGCACTTTGCAGTAAACTGACCTATCGCTGCTTCTTAACACCGACAAAAGAAAGATTATTAAGAAGATATAAAAGATAATTTATTCATAGTCGATACTTATACAGTTAAAATGCGTATTATGTTATACAATAATACTAACGATTACAATAAAATAGTCGCATCAGCCACTTAATAATCTAGGGTTGGCACTTGCCGTAATATTCGTTTTTTTTTTATCGGCACCAAAGTGGTTTGGCCAAACGTAATCTAGGGACAAATTTTAGAAAATAAAAAACAAAACTCAAATTCAAAGGTCAAACCATTTATTCTGCAAATAGTGATATTATATTATATCAATTTTATATGTTTTTTCCATTAATGACTCATTTTGTAACCAATTTCGATGAAGATTTTACAGAAGAGTTTCTTTTTTGTTTTATTTGCTAGTACATTTTATATATAATTTAAATGTTTAATAATAAAGACGTCGCGTCGGTATTTCGTGGCTATCTCTGAGAAAAATAATAATAAGAACCTATAATTCAAAAGCTAGATTTTTCGCGTGTTTAAAATAATTGTGGTTTTTGGAAAATGCCCCAAGTCTTACACAAGTTCTAAATTTCAAACACAATTACTACCAAAGAAATCATGTTCTGTAGATATTTTAAATATAATTCTGCAATTTTTGACTATGAAGCTTAAAGTTGAAAAATCTACATAAATTACCAATGTTTCAACTTTAATCCTTGTTTATTTATATTTCGGCTTTAAACTTGAATTTTACCCGTAAAGTGCAAGGGTTAAGCAGACATGCAATTTGCAAGATTTGTTCGGTTGTGCCAACCCTATATTAAAGAACGACATGCAATAAAATACTATCTTTACATCTAGACATATTAAATGTAAAATTACATTATAATATTCTTCAAACGTATAAAATTACTTGCATATTACGTAAAAAACGTGGGCTCGTGTATAAAACATCGTGCCAAAATACTGGAAATTTGAAAATTTACATGTTGACATACTTGCTGCTTGCTATTGCTTACTTACTTATGCTGGTGGATAAAATAAATAAATACACCCAACAGTCACACACCTAGTCCTGAACCCACACTAGGTGTAACCTGTATCGTGGGTATCAGAAACTACGAGAGACTTTCGGTCTCACAACACCCAGACCCGAAACAAATATCTATGGGCCACACAGACATTTGTCTCGGTATGGAAATCGAACCCGCGACCTCACGTTTCACAGCTGGCTACATACCAGCTGCGCCACGGAGGCTGTCAATATGGCTGAGGATAAGTAAGTAAGCAGTAGGTAGGATAGCAAGCACCGTACACATCTTCATCAGCCTGTACCCGTCCACTGCTGGACATAGGCCTTTCCCCGATTGCGCCACCCTTGGCGTTCCTTCACCTTCCTCATCCCGACGCTTCCTGTTGACACATGGTGTTAAAACCTACCATAGTGACCCACACTCCGTGTGTGGTTCGCGTTCCAGGATCAGCCAGTGTACTTCCGGTTCTCTCGAGGGGCTTGCGACTTTATCCGTTGGAGGCGGCACATATATATGTTCCATAAGCGTATGGGCCACCGGAGGCCGAGCCGCCCGTGACTATCTACATTATGGTTGGTTGGAGCGGATATGGGGATACATTTCTCTGTTTGCATCGGTCATCCTCCTGTCTTATCACATGCCCCTCGATTTGCATCTTCCCTCTTCAGTATAGAAATGAGCTGTAGGATAAATCAAGTTTAAGTCTAACTCTAGATTAGTAATAAAAAAGAAATAAAATAAAAAATTAAAAATAAAAACCTTTATTGATCACGTAGGCATGTAAAAAAGCACTTATGACAAGTCAACACAAGTAAATTTTTAAATTAAGATTAACATAATTTACATTATATATTTGAATTTAACGACAGGCAGGCAAGTATGGACATAATAACGATGGGATGGCTAAGATAGGGTGATAAGGGGAGATAGGAATAGAGTGTAAGGGAATGGGTTGTATGGGAATGGCATATGGCAGGAATGGTGGCAGGGGATTGACTGGAAATGCTAGAAGCAGTTGGGATTGATGCGTGAGGCCCTATCCTAGCTAACCTCCCAGCCTTTCTCTAGCTACTTATGGATGACGACACGAAGAAGAAAGGCAGAAAGAAACTCCGGGCTTATTTTTTTCATCATCAATTGTCACTATTTCTTTTCTTTGTATTTTTCCTTTTTTAATAATTTGATTTACAAATTGTCGATACAATTGATATTCATATTTATATGGATTCACGCATACTCAATAGAGTTGCAAATCGCCCTAGGACTATTATCTGTGGGACTGTTGGGTGTTTATCTTTTAATTATCATGGTCCCAATATGGCGACACGATTTTCTTATAAGAACAAACACTTAATTTGAGATGAAAGTAGCTTGTGTATGCTAAACATAATAATTTAATTACTGTATTAGCATATGTAGCAAGATGCTGTGCGGTTGTGCAAGATACTTATGTTATCTCATCTGTAGACGGAACTGTTATGGCAGCTTCTTCGGAAGAGGTCATGTATAATGAGGTTTCATATCAACGATATTTATATTAAAAACATAACCTTCCGGGACAGTCGGATATAAACTGATATGTTTATTTGAATCTTAGACAAAAGAAGATAGAGGACAGGGCGTAGCTACGAAAAATTAACATAAAACATAAGCTCACGCCTGTATCCCCGAGGGGGTAGGCAGAGGCGCACTAGCGAACTAGAACACCCACATTTCGCCGAGCTTAGTTCCGTCCCAGATGTGATAGGGGGCGAGCCTATCGCCATATCGGGCACAAATTCCAGACTCCGGGCTGATATGGTAAAATCCAATATCACTTTGCCCGACTCGGGAATCGAACCCGAGACCTCAGAACCTTAGTCGTACCGAAATACGACCACGCCACCGAGGCAGCACGAAAAAATTAAGCAGTCCTAATGTATGGAACAAAACCAAAATGGCGACTTTGCGAAAGAAAGATCCCATTAATAAAATAGTTAGGCATCTTCTTCATATTCCGCAAATAGTATTATTGTAAATAAAACACCTTATTTATAATAAAGTCAATAAGTATTTGTACGTTATTTAATTTTTATGACACTGAGACAACATGTAAATAGATCGCGAAAGTAAAATGGCGGACCCGGCTTCATAGTAAACACGTATTTTTCGTAGTTATGCCGGGTCCTCTTATTTGTTCTTTAGTCATTGATTTGAATACGCAATAGATAAATAACACCCAACAATCACAGTCAGGCTGAGATCATAGAGCGAACTTCGACTAAGTCTGAGTCAAAGAAACGAACTCAGTGAGCATTTGGAATTTTTAAATCGCACTTTGTAGTCCAGCCCCCTGACTCGTGGCACTCGATTCGAATTTGACATCGATTCGGTTCCATTTATTGACTTCGAATACCACGAATTCGAGTTAAAAAGTGCGCTAATGTTACATTAGATTCGAGAACTTGTCATTTGGTATTTTTTAACGAATAAAGAACTTTTTAACACTATTTCTATGGAAGTTTAAGTCACTAAATAAAATCGAATCGAATTTAAAGAGTCAGCCCCCAAATCATTTTGTATAAATAAAACTTTGCTTGGTCTGTCTGACAGTCTGTTATATATCTGATACCTCGACCCAAGACTGAGAAGCCTTTTGTGTCGTGGGTATCAGAAACTACGAGAGACTTTCGGTCTCACAACACCCAGACCCGAAATAATCATCTGTGAGCCACACAAGCATTTGCCTCGTTGCAAGAATGGAACCCCCGGCCCCTCGCTTCAAGCCCCGGCTACTCGCCCACTGCGCCACGGAGACTGTCGAATTATCATTAAAAATATAATAACACAGTGCAAAAAATTTACAATAATTTAATTCTGCCACGGTAATAAAACCACTATTAAGAGTTTATGGCTAGCATCATTACTAAGCCATAATGATTCTGAGTTCATATTTAACAAGGTCAATTAGTAAATAGGGAAATACCTTAGAAATACCCCTCCTGTCATCTTGATACTTTATAGAGGTATAGCAGACTGCCTCGGTGGCGTAGTTGTATTTCGGTACGACTACCGTCCAGAGGTCTCGAGTTCGATTTCCGGGTCGGGCAAAGTGATATTGCATTTTTCCATATCAAACCGGAGTCTGGAATTTGTGCTCGATACGGCTATAGGCTCGCCCCATAACACATCTGGGACGGAACTAAGCTCGGCAAAATGTGGGTGTTCTAGTTCGCTAGTGCGCCTCTGCCTACCCCTTCGGGGATACAGGCGTAAGCTTATGTATGTATAGCAGAGACTGGCAAACGAGCAGGTGGGTCACTTTACTGTAGGCTGTAGGTACGTCGAAAACCCTTCGAAAGCAAAGGAAACGATTGGATTCCTCATTCAGCCAGTCATAGACAACGTCCATAAACGAAGAACAATGAACATAAACGGAAATTATGATTTTGCCAAACGATTATTAACAAGGAAGCTAATTTATCAATTATTTTTTTGTGGGAACAAAACAAAATGGACGGATGTCATTTGTAAATGATTATAATTGGTAATTAATTAACGAAACAATTAATTTACATGTATCATGATACTATCAGTGTAATAAACTTAATAAGATTAATTTGAGGATTAGTTGATTAGCAAATTTAGAGGATACAGTGGTAAACTGAGCTGAGGTTAACAATTAATGTAAACTTAACGGTCCGACTTCAAAACCGATCGTTACCAAATTTATATGGGACCACCCTTGAAATAAGCTCTATCGAACACAAAAGTATTTTGGAAAGCGGACCACATTTGTTGGAGATATCGCGTAACAACATAAAAAAATACAGACGAATTGAGGACCTCCTCCTTTTTGGAAGTCGGTCGAAAAGGTATGTAGAAAATTAAGTATAGGGATTTTCATCCACGGCGATGCAAATTTTTCATTTGTGTACCATGTATATCAGCATTGCACACGAGCGAAACCGGGGCGGGTCGCTAGTTGAAAATATAAACAAATAGTGAATTATAATCCGTAAAAACTTTTATTAAAAAGAAATCATTAATCATCCACTAAAAAAGAAGAAGCTTCTGAATATTTTAAAGTAAACCATCAAGATATGAAACGGTCTACCAAAACAAACCCCCATTAGGTCAGCGTGGTAGACTAAGGTGTAACCCTTCTCCTAAGTTGAGGAGGCCAGTGCCCAGCAGTGGGACAGTAATATTACATAACATAAGCTCACGCCTGTATTCCCGAAGGGGTAGGCCGAGGTGCACTAGCGAACTAGAACATCCACATGTCGCCGAGCTTAGTTCCGTCCCAGATGTGATAGGGAGCGAGCCTATCGCCATATTTGTTGAGTGGTAGAGCCGCACTGTAGACACTAACGTTTACAGCACGATTGTTCCGGCTCAACTGGTTTGATACCACTGTCTCACAGAAAAGAGACGTAAAGTGGCAGCTTGCTGTCGCGTTTCATTCGGTGAGTGAGATTTCCGGTTGCCCATTTCCCCCTTCCTTTCCCAATCCCTTTTTCCATCCCATTTCATTTCCTCCTTTTAGGTTAACGCACCCATGATTCTTTTTGTGTCTTGAGTCTATGGGTGGTGGAGATCACTTACCATCAGGTGACCCATCAGCTCGTTTGCCAGTCTCTGCTATAAAATAAATATATGTATCATCATCATCATCAGCCATAGGACGTCCACTGCTGAACATAGGCCTCTCCCAAAGATTTCCAGATCAGCCTGTTGGATATTGATGTATACATACATACATACATAGACTCACGCCTTTTTCCCATAGGGGTAGGCAGAGACAACGGATTTCCATTTGCTACGATCCTTACACACCTCTTTCGCCTCATTCAGTTTCATTACATTCTTCAAGCATGCACGTCGGTTTAGGGTACTTTTAACATGACCTTTCTCGAGTAAATCTCTGACTTGGTCAGAGAATGTTCGATGAGGTATATTGATGTATATCGGGCACAAATTCCAGACTCCGGGCTGATATGGAAAAATCTAATTTCAATTTGCCCCAGTCGTACCGAAATACAAGGCAGTAATCTTAGATTAATAAAGTCACAGTAATATTACAGGGCTATTATGAAGTGAACGATATTCATAATCCAGCATAAGCGAATGTCATAACTAACAGTAGAGATCAAATGGATTATATCATGTATAATTTGAATACAAAGCTATGTAAGGTCGGCTGAACCGTGTTCGACAATCATCAATAGAAAGTAAAAGTTGATTCGTTTCACTTACCATGTTCTTGTTGAATTTGACATTGGGTTTGTAAACAGTTACAACGGGCCCTTAGTACTTAGGTACAAATTTTGACATAAATGATGATAATTTGTCGCCTTTTTTTTTCTACTGGCAGTATATATAGCTGTGGACCGGGAGCTCCTGGGTTCGATTCCCAGGTCGGGTAAAGTTAGTTTTCTAATTTGATTTGCCCGGGACTGGATTCCTCAGAGGGTGTTGACGTCAGGAAGGCAGTCGTAAAACTAAGCCGAATCCTCTCTGTAACATGTTTAAAAAAATGTGTTGCAGACCCCACATTAAGGTGGGATAAGGGTAGGTAGAAAAGGTAAATGATGATAATTCGCTTTGCACGACCTGGGAATGGAACCCAAGACCACCGGGTTCACAGCCCATACATGCTGCCATTGGACCAAGGAGGCTAAATAAATATACAAAGTATACACTAAAGCACCAAAGGATGTTCGATATCCATAATTTATAAGGATACACAGACGCTTTACGTAATCTGTGTTTACCGAAAACAGAAACACAAAATAATGTGAATTTACTTCCGATCACGTTTACATTATTACATAATGTCTATTAATTTATATTTGTTATGATTTCTAGATGCGTTGACACTGTTTTAAATCTGGTTTAATTTGGAGAACTTTGCTAAGGATGTCTTGCACCACTATTACTAACCTACAGTTATTGAAATAAAACTATTTTTACGGATTCTATCACGATTTGGTTTTAATTTTTATTCCCGACGTTTCGAAGAATATTAGTGTTACAAAATCTACCATTTGTAACACTAACATTCTTGAACTATACCTCTATAGATAGAAAATATGAGGCCCGCCTTTACTGTATTTTGCCACCTTGCGGCCCTTGCCTGCCAAAAGGTTGCCGACCACTAGTTTAGATAATAAAAAGATACTGTTTCCGAATTTTGGACTTTCGCCTCAAACAGGTTTTCCAGGCTATAGTAAAATTACTGCTTTGTTCAATCTGTAGCTGTAGCCTTTTTTGTAAAACTCTTGTTTGCCATTTCAAATAAAATTTCGGTAAACAGTAGTAACAATTTCAGCAGTTGTGTGGGTGATTTTATTAGTTGCACCAATTTCAAAGAGAATGTCCTCCTTTTTATTTTGGAATCGTTGTGTAAACTTAATTTAATTTCTATGACTAAATTTAAATCTAACCGTGTGATTAAACAATTCGGACTGCATGTCTGACATCATCAGACACAGGATGTCCACTACTGAACGCTGCATGTACGCTGGCTGTATGATTTACTTCTTTGCAACCAATATTTTTTTTAATGTTACACAGATTACGAAATTACAATGAACACACATTTTTTTAATCAGTCATTTAGGCAAAAGTCGCAAAAACATGAGTAATTTAACCCGTCAGAGGCGGCACATATATATGTTCCATAAGCGTATGGGCCACCGGAGGCCGAGCCGCCCGTGACTATTTAAAGTTCTAGTCAAAAAATTAAAATAATACATTAATATTGTTGGATAACATAAGTTTTAATAATTTATTCATATTGGAGTTATTTGTTTGTGGCGTTAACATTTTGACCTCATCTATCGTGGATAATCATCAACATAATATTGTCGGCAACTACAGCAATAAATAAAACTTTTTAAACATTCATCAGTGCTAAGGTACTAAAAGTATACAGCCAAGATCATCATCGTCATCAGCCATAGGACGTTCACTGCTGAACATAGGCCAAGATCTTCATTCATTTGTTATGTGTGATATAATCCCTTATTGGCATAAATTAGTTTAATTACTACCTCTAATAAAAATCAATGACATAACATAAGCTCACGCCTGTATCCCCGAAGGGGTAGGCAGAGGCGCAAAAGTGAACTAGAACACCCACATTTCGCCGAGATTAGCTCAGTCCCTGATGTGATAGGGTAGAGTATAGGGCCATATCGGGCACAAATTCCAGACTCCGGGCTGATACTTAAAAATCCAATATCACTTTGACCGACCCCGGGGGTCGAACCTGAGACTTCAGGACGACAGTCGTACCGCGCACGCAATACCACCATGCCACCGAGACACTCTTGCGACAGTATTGTCTAACAAAATTGACTAATTTCATTAAGTTCAAAGGTCAGCCTCCTTTATTTTCAACGGTATAACATCAATATAATATACTGTAATATACCGTCGATGCACAGTTCTTTGCAAATATCCTCCTAAAAATGGTCTCAGAAATAAAACAAAGAAAAAGATCACAAATTCTAATTAAATCAACACAAATATAACCCTATGCACGTGTTATAAAGTAGCTTTTTAAACGAAATGAGCAGGCGTTCTTAAATATGAATTTTTAAATTTAGAATTCTTTCGCCGACCGACTGTATGCAAATGAGTGCTTAAGCACTCTTTTTTTCAAATCAAAATATTTATTGAATCCATGAAATGTTACTACATTATTTAGATTCCGTCAAAGTTCCTCTACGGCCAGTTCGGAAGGCCGTTTCGCCAGAGAAGAACAGGCAAGAAACTCTGACTTTGCTCTTTTAAATGCCAGTTGACAATAATTGCTTATAAAGTACCATATACAAAATATATATATATATATATATATATATATATATATATATATAAATTAGAGCAGCTAAACCACCAAGAAAATACATACAAATGAATTTTTGTATAATCTTTGCTGTCCCACTTTCCGCGCGTCAACTGTACATGTACGTAAATAATATATCGATGCAGTATAACATCAATAATACATCGGAAGAGTCAGAAGTCTGCTGAGAATAGTGAATATTTGAAATACAAATAAGGTTACATAAAATATTTAAATTAATATATGTACGTTGACCCGTTCTTGAATCCGCGTTCTTCTTTTAAAACTAGAGAAATTGAATTATAAATGTGTGGCTTGTTTTTGTTATTATTATCTCTCTATTTTTTTTTATTGTCCTAATATACATACATACATATATACATACATAGACTCACGCCTTTTTCCCATAGGAGTAGGCAGAGACAACGGATTTCCACTTGCTACGATTCTACATACCTCTTTCGCCTCATTCAGTCTCATTACATTCTTCATGCATACACGTCGGTTTAGGGTACTTTTAACTTGACCTTTCTCGAGTATATCTCTGACTTGGTCAGAGAAAGTTCGAGGAGATGATGAGTTGTTTTGATGTTCTAATATACAATATGTAAAAATTAATTTAATAATATAATAATTGGACGGTGTTGTGCAGAAATGATCCAAACCACAAAAAAAATCACATCAATATGATCTATTAACGGTTTATATCATGTTGGCATCAATAAAAAAAAATAAAAAAGGTCGGTTGGATGATGGATCATATTTTCTGCACAACATGGTGCAATTGACAGTTAAATTAAGATTTGGGATAAATATAAATTAATCGCGGAGCTGTAAGTGGCCCTTAGTTAATTATCAGTTAAAAGCTTTAATTCTTTCTTTTTTAATTTTACGTCCTCAACACAATATTTTGTTGGAACAAACCAGTAAAGTTATAACTTATAAGTTTACATAAGTTTACGTTTTAAATACACAGGGACCGACTATTGGCATTTTATTAGAGTTGAAACAGCCAATTTTTGAAATAAAAGAATGTAGCAACATCATCTGTGTCCCTTTCAAATAGTCGCAACTCGAGATGAAAGATCGTCGCTTTTATTATTGACAGGTGAGAAAGAACGCAGAAGAAACATGTGTAAAACTGCAGGTCGATTCTCTAAGGTTTCATTTGTGAAAACGTTGCGGCATCGTTGCGGCAACGATGTTTACATTTTTGTATTCAGCAAGGTACAAAGCGCACGCACTAGCGCTATGTGTGATGATGCTTATGCGAACTAGCTCTCTCGAGCGAAGCGTTTGACATAAATGTATGGAAAAGGGTATTCTCTAACGGCCGGTTTCAATAAACGATCTCAGTTTAGATTGCAGATAGATCGCGATTATGAACCAATCAAATCAAGTCATTTGACGGAGTCATGTTCAAACTGTATTCTTATTGGCTAATTTTTGTAATCTATCTGCACTTTCGAACTGAGATTGTTTATTGAAACCGGGCGTAAGAACCAACAACGTTGAACGCTCCGTCGATCTCAACGATGTGCGCTGCGGGAGCGAGGCGTCGATCGCAGCTCCGCGATAAATCTATATTTATCCCAAATCTTGAAATTAAAGATAGGAGTGAGCTGTAGAATAAATCGAGATAAGGTGTAACTCTAGATTTATCGCGGAGCTGCAAGCGGCCCTAGGAGAGGAATATTGTACATAAGCGCGATACATCAAGTCTACGCGTATATTCACCTTTCCCACCTGCCCTTATCCCTCCTTAATGTGGGGTCCGCGGAACACTTACGTCCGAATGGTCAAACGCTATTCAAATTTAACGGCTTCTTATTGATTTTCGCCATACAATTTTGACAGATAAGGCGGCCTTAAACGACATAAGGCAACTTTAAGTTTATGAACATTCAGCGGTTAATCAAGCAAGTTGCAGAAAATATTCAGCTTCAACTTTACGACCGGCCGCCTGCCTGACGTCAACCCAACGCAATATAATTAAGTAGCTGTGTAAAACATAATTGTTTAATAGACGTTGACAAATGTACAAATTGACGAACCGTTGTTAGTAGCTAGTAATTAAACAGAAGATAAATGTCAGCATTCGACATGGAGAGATTTATACTCTGTACTCAGTTTCATAAGGTTGCCTACTTTACAACAAACCAAAGAATTTTAGTCCGACTTCCAAAACGGAGAAGGTCTTCAATTCGTCTGTTTTTTTATGTATGTTACGCGATATCTCCGCCAAATGTGGACCGATTTTCAAATTTTTTTTGTATTCAATAGAGCTTATTTCAAGGGTGGTCCCGTATAAATTTGGTTACCATCAGATTTTAAAATAAATAAATACAGCCAGAAATGGCACGCGTATTTCTGAGACACAGTCAAGCTGCTGCCTACCTAAGAAACCTAAGAAAGAAAATGTTTTTTTTATAAAAGACTGATAAACGCGTGGATCACCTCATGGTAAGTGATACCTACCGTCCATTGATACCAACAATACCAAAAGAATCGTGGGTGCGTTGCCAACCTTAAAGGGAGAGAAAGGGAAGGGTGTTTTAGGCCACCAGTAATCTCATTCACCGAAGGAAACCTAATATCAAGTTCACGGACGTAAAAAAAAGATGGACGGAGCGCTAGAGTCGATCGAGTTACCATTTTACGTCGGTGCGAGACAGTGGTATCAAATCAGTCGAGCCGGCCCATACGTGCTACAAAACAGTCTACAGCCTGACTTTACCACTTAAATTATGTAATATAACTACCATTTCCGCCAACGGCCAACCTAAGCCTGAACGCTTCTTATCCACTTACAATTGACAGTTTGACCTCTCGAAGTCGCTATAATTATGCCGTCCTACCTAATACGCGGAACATCGCTCAATATTTTTGTTCACAATAGTTCGGTTTCATCACCGACAGTTGCCGATAACTTCAGTCAGACTTCGCATAAATCTCTGAGTAATAACATAATGAATGGCTAGTAGTGAAAGCATGGTGTAGTGGGGCCCTAGAACTAGTGTCTTCCACCCGCTATAAGCTTATAGTTTGAGACATTCGAATACAGTTAGTTCGGCGAAGATCGGAATAAGCGGACAATCGGAAAACGGTAAAATATTGCGAAACTTGAGAGATTTTAAAATTGAAACATAGAAGATGACGCCCAGAGCCCCAACTTACATTTCTTGGCGGTAAAAAAACAGTTTCGTATTCTCAGACACTTGCTAAGCTGCACTGTTTCGTGTCGAGAAATGAATGCTATAGTTAATCCTGGCTTGCAGGAGTTATAGGGCCTTACTTATAAAAACAGTTTAGCTGAGCAAATGGCTAAGAATAGCCTGTCACTTTTTTCCTTATGTCACATTGTTTGAAAATAAAAGTGACAGGCTATTCTTAGCCATTTGCTTAGCTAAACTGTTTTTATTAGTAAGGCCCATTGTCTATAATCCCGCCGTTGCTATATTGTCATATAGCAACGTATCTTTGTAGATCGGCTAAAAATTCACCGAACCATGTTTGCACTGGTTGCACTTATGCCATTCTCTTCGAGAATACAGGTCTTACGATTTGCAGGGTTTCGTGAACGAAAAATAAAATGGACCTTTTCAATTATTCATTCATTATTCAAACTTTGATAAAATAACTGCAGATAAGTTGACGACTTCAGCCATAACAAATCACACGCACACGCACATGCATGCACTCACACATTATATTACAGAGAAATCAAAACCAATACTGTCTATTTAATGTTTTTTTCTCTGGCAAATTTCTTACTCTACACCTGATGGTAATACGTGGTCCAAAATAACCAGTAAACACCGGCAAACATAGGGTTTGTGGTCAAAATCATGACGACCTATTTATGTTTCACACTCTGAAGAGGGAAGGAACAAATCGAGGTGCTTGCGACAAGACATGCGGAAGAGGGGCTATCAAACAAGTTTCCATACAAAGAAATTGATCTCAAACTTCAGTACCGCCATCAACTTATTACAATGCGAGGGCGATTATTTAAATTTACACCTTAGAATATTTTATGAATGGTTAAGAATCACGTAAGATAAGTTTATTCTCTCAATACTATCTCACTGTCCGACCTGCTCGTATATTTCAAATAAACGGAGCGACTAATGACCACTAACTAGGTCATAACTTTTGGATCAAAAGTTTTGTGCTATTGTCCCGTCTACATACTGTTGAATGTCTTTACAGGCGGATGATCGATGCAGACACCCCTGTGTCCCTGTGTGTGATGTACCCACATTTAATTACCCGTTCAGAAACCATGTGCATATAACGGTTTATTATAAAAATTTACACGCGATTCAATTGCTTGTTTTGCGGCCATACAGCGCCAACGCTATAACAACAATGCAACGTAGCGATTTTGACTCTCTGACCTGCGTAACTATGTCCATACTAAATTTTAACCAACCTTACATCCGCATTATACACCTTACCACCTGGGCTTAGGGTTGAATTTCGTTGGTATACAAGCTAAAATAATTTTAGCAAATTCCTCGTCATGGATATCATCCACAATTAAATATCCGACAAACTGGTTAAAGAAAGTGAAATGGATGTGAAAACATTACTTTTTTTGGGGGAAAATTGATTATACGGAATGTGGGTTCTCACGACATTTACGTAAGCAATAACTAATATATTACTCACCGGTTTGTTGATATATTATTATCATTATTAACAGTAGGTACTTATATAATAATATTATATATAATAACAGCCCTGTAATATTACTGTCCCACTGCTGGGCACGGGCCTCCTCTACTAAAGAGAGGAGTAAGGCCCTTAGTCTACCACATTGACCTAGTGCGGGTTGGTAGACTTTTGAAATTCTTTGCAAGAAATTCTCGGGTATGCAGGTTTCCTCACGATGTTTTTTATTTTATTTATGGCAATTGAAATACATTATGCCAATGTCAAGTTAGGGAAATTGTTTTCCTACATATAAGTTTTCGCAAGTGCAATGAAGTCGGATGTGTTCAATTTCAAGGCCCTGCTGGAGTTTTAGCGTCAATTCCTTCCAGTTTGATGTTTTTTAGAGGATTTTCTCGCAGCGGAGGAATCGAACAACGTCGACCCATCCACCCGACAAAAAGCATCCAAAATCACTTATTTCAAAGCTTCCACATACTGTCCATCTTCTTTGATGTTTATTGCTTTATATACATCACATTTAATCAACAAACACAACTTTAGACGAAAATGTGAAATAATTAAAACAAGAGACCACCCGCACCGTCAGAATTCCCGCCAAAACTTCCTCACGATGTTTCCTTCACCGTTATAGCAAGCGATAATTCACAACGAAAACACACGTGTGTGCTCTTTTTTGGGCTTGGTCACTAGTCGTGTATAATAGAACAAATAGAACAGAAAGAAATATCAAATATGTATTGAAAAATTCTCAAAAATAAAAAACTTATAATACTTTGAAGTTTGGTGTAACCTGCGGGAAAGAGAAGTATAAACACGTCACAGCCATAACGGTACGTGTGTTGGAAAGGGATAGCAAGATATGTCCAATATGCTCGCACTCCAGAATTTAAAATATGAATTATTGCCCCAATTTTCGACCAATTTAGATTCAGTTTTTACAGAAAAGTCTCTTTTTTGTTTATAAATATGTGTATAAAATCAAACATAGTAAATTGTCGTTACAAATACGCATTACCATTGGATGGCGAAAAGTGGTAAAAAAGATCATAATATGAAACTCAGAAAATTCACAAACCTAAGTTGAAACACGAACTGCGAAGTAATTACTAGTGCCTACTCAAATGATTATAGCAATATGTGCATGAATCAACATTGATTATGGCTTTGCCGAGGCGTAGGAATGCATTTAATAGGGAATGAACAAGATTAAAATTTCTAAATGATTAATGAATTACGTAATAATAAATATTATGGTATTTTATTGGAAATATGGTGTGGTAACATCGATATATTATTTACCTAGATGCACAGTTGACGCTCGGAAAATGGGACAGCAAAGAAGTGCTTAAGCACTCGTTTTGCCTACAGTCGGACGCCGATAGAATTCTAAATTTGAAAATTCGAATTTAAGAACGCTTGATCATTTCGTTTAAAAAGCTACTTTATAACACGTGCATAGGGTTATATTTGTGTTTGATTTAATTAGAACTTGTGATCTTTTTCTTTGTTTTATTCCTGAGACAACTTTTTGGGACGATATTTGCAAAGAACTGTGCATCTAGGGTATATTATATTGATGTGTGGTAATGAAAATAAAAAAATAAATTAAAATGTGAGCAAAATCAAAAAGACTTGTTTCCGCCCGGGATCGAACCGGGGGCCTTCTGCGTGTTAGGCAGATGTGATAACCGCTACACCACGGAAACCGATGTCGTTGATGGTGAAATTATACAGCTTATATATTTTATTTTTCTTTACATCAATATTTAACTGTAAATCCTTATAGGTCTCGATGACGTGGATTTTGCATGCGTGTTACGACTATCGTCCAAGAGGTCTCGGGTTCGTTCGCCCGGTTAGCCACAGTTATATTGGGTTTTTTAACTTTTTTTTTCCCTTTAATGAACTGCAGGAGTCCCTGCTAATGGGATACTAGAAACCCCTGCAGTATCTCACCATTGGGGAGGTGAGAGTAGGAAGGGAGTATTTGTTTTATGTGGAAGGGAATTAAGGGCTGCAAATGGGGATATTAAGTGGGAAGAAAAGATGGTGGGATTTAAGGAAGAAAGATGCCTAACCTATCCTAACAGGAGAGGTAGGGTAAGGGGGAGTGGGAAAGGAAGGGGATTGGGATGTTACCTGGGAAGTAGGAAGTAGGGAAGGAGGGTAGTAGAGGGGATGAGAATTGGTGGCGGAAAAGATGAAAGGGGATGTGAAAGGTAAGGTAATGTAAGGAGACCTAAGGAAAGGTGGAAATTATGGAATGAGGGTTGGGGATAGGGACAAGGCAGAAGAAGAAGAAACACAATTCATATTGGAGTTTTTTTGACTTAGTATTCTGTGCCCGATATGACGATAGGCTCGCCCTCTAATACATCTGTTCGCCTCTGTCTACCACTTCGGGGATACAGGCGTAAGCCCTTAGTATGTTATATTTCTATGTGTAAGCCTATGTATGTAAATGCTTAAGTGGCAGTGGGCAAGGCACATAGCTCGTAGAACCGATAGCCGATGGGGCAGAAAAGTTCTCGAGTGGAGACCACGTACCGGCAAGCTCAGCGTTGGACTACAACTATACCTACCAAAACTTAGTTAACTCAAAAGATCAAGCACAAGGCATCAAGCAGCCCGCAAAACGTTAAAACGTAAGCAGCTTGTCCTGTACTAAAACATTGCACAAACATGGTATTTCTATTTTTGTTGTCTATGGTCCATTGTGCCATAAGCAGGAAACAGCGAAAAACATTAAGCCGCGTGTCCTGCACTAAAACATTATACAAAACACGGTATTCAACATTTTTTTGTCTATTGTAGAGACAAGGTGACAATAAAAATCCGTTTTGTGTAGATCTTTAGGTATAGTGTTTTGTTTCGAAAAAACTAGTGCAGGAAACGCGGCTATATTATGTGTAGGTTTAGTGTAATGTTTTAGCGCAATAGACGCTAAAATCATAGCTGCATAACAAGCGATGTTTAGATTATATTAAATTGATTAACATGGGCCTTACTTATAAAAACATTTTGGCTTATCTTTTCGCTAAGAATAGTCTGCCACTTTTTCCTTACGTTACATTGTTTAAAAATGAAAGGGACAACCTATGCTTTAAGATAAGCAGCGCTTAAATATTTTTATAAGTAAGGGATTTTAATTTAAGTATCATCTTTGTGGTTCATTGTTGAATAAAACAGTATCTATTGAAAAAGCTCTTTATTCAATATACATTAAATATTTCACAAAATGTGATCACGCACAGACCAACTAGAAATATAAGCTCGTAATTATACAAAATAAAATATATTATGGACTACTTTGGAATTATTATAATAAACTATAAGATTTTCTTTTCTGTCTTAGATTAAAATAAATCTACCTCTGATATTTTATAAAACCAAAATCACTTACTTGTGTATTTTTGTAGTAATTTAACTTCAAAAATTAAGATGTTTTTAAATACGTTTTGAGCGGATTTTATAATAGCAAGACTGTCAAAACGTCAAACTTATTCTCCGAATAAAAATTATCTGGTTATTGAAAAGAACCAAATAAAATAATGTACTAGCTCAATGGGCCTTATAAAAACATTTTAGCTGAGCAAATGGTTGAGAATAGTCTGTCCCTTTTATTTTCAACTAATGTGATACAAGGAAAAAAGTGACCAACCATTCTTAACCATTTACTCAGCTAAAATGTTTTATGAGTAAAGGCCAACAAGTAATGTAGGACAGGTGAGAAAAAACAAAGGGCCTTACTTAAAACAGCATTTTTAGCTGAGCAAATCGACCTATCCAAAGAATAAAGTTACATATGATAATTAATCGAAATTGCTTTTATATTTTTCTGAGCTTAAATTAACCTATATATTTAACTAATACTAGTATTTTTTTAAATTTATGACATAATAACAAGTTGAATTATGACATAGCTTAAAAACATATTCACTAGTTAAATATACAGATCAATAAATAAGCACAGAAAAATAAGAAAGCAATTTCGATTCATTATCATATGTAACTTTATTCTTTGGATAGGTCGAAATGGTTACGAATAACCTGTCACTTTTTTCCTTGCGTTACATTGTTTAAAAATGAAAGGGACCACCTATGGTATAAAGATAAGCAGCGCTTAAATATTTTTATAAGTAAGGGGCAAAAAGGCGAAAAAAATTGAGCGCGTTGAGAAATCTCATATTTCTCACAAAATACCATCTTCAAACAATACATTATTAATACAATAAATGTATCTTACAGACTACTTTATGTACCTTACTTATAAAAACAGTTTAACAGAGCAAATGGTAAAGTGGTAAATAGCCTGTCCCTTTTATTTTCAAACAATGTGACAAGGAAAAAAGTGACAGGCTATTCTTAGCCATTTGCTCAGCTAAACTGTTTTTATAAGTAAGGCCCTAAATGTATAAAAAACTGCCAAGTAAAAACAAATTCAAAATAATTTATAGTTAATTAATTTGTTTTTTATGATAATAATTTCATTTTTTTTTTATTATAATATATTACTATGAGGGTATTCCAATACTTTTTCTTATTTTAAACCCAATAATCAGTAAAAATCAATTGAAGGGTTAAAAACAAAAATAAAATAGGTTGTTTTATAAATCAACTATATCTTTGAATTCTTATATTAGATCATATTTTATTAGCCTGTTTACAACTACAGTTTAAAAATCATAATCTGTCAATCAGTTGAACTGCATAGGGCAATAAGTACTTCTTCTTTTAAAAATAATGGCTTCCACGCATAATATGCTATGATTTAGCCGATGTCACGTTAAATAGAGCAATTTTGTGGATGATCTCAAGGTCCTGCTGGGATTATGGCGGTAATTCCTTCCAGTGCGATGCCTCTTAGATGACCTTCACTCAGCGAATCGACCAAATAAAGCCAGCCAACGCACCAAGCAAAACCCATCAAAGATCACCAGTTATCATTTTCCACATTTTACTGTCCATCTTCACTGAAGTTACATGCATTAAACCACATCACATAGAACAACAAATACAGCTCTAGACAAAAATATGAAATGTTTTAAAAAAGTGACGCCCACCCTGTCAACTTCCTTTCAAAATCCAGCAGTAAGTACATGAGTAGGCAGAAATTATTGATGCAATTCAATTTGAAACAAAATTGCTTGTTACCAAATTCAGTTTGTGTCAATGTACTATTCTGTTCCCTAAAAAGATATCCTTCTTGCCCTTCATCATCATCAGCCACAGGACGTCCACTGTTGGAAATATGCCTCCCCCAAAGATTTCCAGACCGACCTGTGGGAATTCTTGCCCTTATCCCACTTTAGTATGGGGTTGGGCATTATACTTTTTCAAGCCAACATGCTTTTGGCTTAGTTTTCGTGATTGGATGCCTGCACAAACGTCAACCTCCTGGGGGATCTAGTCCTGGGCAAATAGTGTTAAAAAAACACCATGCCCAACCTGGGAATCAAACCCAGGATCTCCCGGTTCACAGCCCATATATGCTGCCACTAGACCAAGGAGGTGACACCTAAAAAGATATTTACTAAACAGCACAATCTTTGACGGCCCAATAAAGTTATTACATGTTATAAAATTACAGAAAAATAATGAAATATAAAGATTCTTTGATAGTATACATGTAGTTAGATTAAAATCTAGTATGGGTACCTATAGAATGTATCAGTATAATGTATATTATAGACAAAAGTGTATTTTTTTTGGTAGTTAAAGGTACAAGCACCTACAATAACATAATAAATGCAGAATTACATCTTAAGGAGTATATGAAGATATATTATTAACATATTGTTTTGATAAAAACTGTTTTGAAAAGGAGATCTAAGAAAAAAGTTGAACACCTACGACATTGCCTAGTGTATTTTGGGTTAAATCTGACAGTCACAGATTTACAATAAGTCACCATAAACTATAAATTAGAAAATCAATCTTTGTCTATAACAAACATAAATAAATTACAACTTAGTCTAAGAGTGTACGATCCTAGATAAAGCTACGTAACTATGCTTGGTATCCATATCATAGTATCCAACAGGCCCTGCGTCACAGTCTGCACAACTCAGATACTTGTGGTTAGCTACTGTGTGTGTAAAACCTATGTTTTCAAACGTATACATGTTTTCCACATGGTAGAACTCCTTTATAACCTCGCTTTGGATTTCTCCCTCTTTTCTGTTGTTATCTTGTCGCATTAGCGGTAGTTCTTTCTGGAATTTAAAAAATGTAATGTGACAAATAAAATGTGTGACTTGATCTTATTCCCATGAATAAAAGTTAAAATTAAAATTCCATTCACTATGGTAGGTGTTTATTACGTTCTAGTTTAATTATGGTACTATATTTCTATGTAATCAGTAAGATTATACAATATGAGTTTCCCATAAGAAAATTATGTTCATTAATCATATTTGTTACACCCATTGCACAAGCACATTTGAGGTTAATACTGTAACGTTTAATACTAGACCATACCTCTGCTTCCATATATTTGCCTGACTTCTTTTCCAACATCTTCGAACCGCAAAATTTACATTTCACAACATACTTGTTTCTTCCATCTTGCACATAGTCTTTTTGTTCCTCCTCAGCTGGACAGTCTTTGTTTTCTACTTCCGACATCTTACTAGGTTTGTAAAATACTTGTTTTATTTAAAAATTTAAATGAAATTTCACTTAAAATTAAAATCAGTGAAAGTCAGGCCGGCAGCACGTCAGAAAAATGACATTTTTAGATATGTTTATAAAGTACGATACTTAAGTGAAATATGAACTGGTATATTCATTTTTTGCACATCATATTTTATCTAATTAATTTCATTAAAACGTAATGTCTATTATCTTTATTATATAAAATATTATAATGATTTTACAACATAGTAATTATAAATAATAATAATATAACATAATAATCAAACTTAACAAGTAGCAACCTTGATAAACAAAACGGTAACGATGTATTGTTTTTTTTTTGTTTTTTTTTTTTTTCTAATTTTCCCTTTCGGGAAGGCAAAGGGATCTAGCCCATACAGCCTCGTCTTAAGTGCTTTTTTTTCTTAATTTCCTTATATCTAATTTTTCACAAGTGCCATGAAATCGGATGTGTTCGAATTCAAGGCCCTGCTGAAGTTTTGGCGTCAATTCCTTCCAGTTTGATGCTTTTTAGACGATTTTCTCGCAGCGGAGGAGTCGAACATGGTCGACACATCCACCCGACAAAAAGCGTCCAAAATCACTTATTTCAAAGCTTCCACATACTGTCCATCTTCGTTGATGTTTATTGCTTAGATTCACATCACATTTAAGCCACAAGCCCAACTTTAGACTAGAATATGAAATCATTAAAACAAGCAACCACCCGCACCGTCAGAATTCCCGCCAAAACTCTTTTTTTTTTTTTTTGTAAATTTTCCCTTTCGGGAAGGCAAAGGGATCTAGCCCATACAGCCTCGTCTTAAGTGCTTTTTTTCTTCATTTCCTTATATCTAATTTTTCACAAGTGCCATGAAATCGGATGTGTTCGAATTCAAGGCCCTGCTGAAGTTTTGGCGTCAATTCCTTCCAGTTTGATGCTTTTTAGACGATTTTCTCGCAGCGGAGGAGTCGAACATGGTCGACACATCCACCCGACAAAAAGCGTCCAAAATCACTTATTTCAAAGCTTCCACATACTGTCCATCTTCGTTGATGTTTATTGCTTAGATTCACATCACATTTAAGCCACAAGCACAACTTTAGACTAGAATATGAAATCATTAAAACAAGCGACCACCTACACCGTCAGAACTCCCGCCAAAACTCACGATGTATTGTTTTTGCAATGTTAAAATATTGATTCGTGTATGTGTATTGTACAAACACTGGGTATTTAAAAATTTACTTGAGTTTTGTATTTTTCACAAGTAAATTAAAGTTTAATTACAATTTATTATTTCATTATATTTCTAACTAAATATGTAACAAGTGAACAGATAACAGACCGTAACTCATAAGCCTGACCTGTTGAAAGTGAGGTTATGTGCTTATGTCAAAATATCAGGACGTTTTGAAAATTGATGATTTTGCGTGTTTATTGTTATTAAAATGAGTTCGGGATTTATATCGGAGAGTGAGATCCTGGAGCAGAGGCGCCGCAGACAGGAGGAATGGGAAAAAGTACGCACTGAAGATCAACCGCAGGGTAACTTTACCAGATTGTCGTTGATAAATTAATGTTATTAATTTTTACACTTCAATTACTCAGTATTTACGTTACACCGATGAATAATTTGATGAGAATGATAGATTAATTTTAGATAAACGTTTTATTTATTTAGTACACGGTAGATTTACACGACTATTTATATTTATCAGTTGGTATATTTCACGGTACAGAATATGGCTTCTTGCAAATAATTGCTTTTAGATTTGTAATACTTTCAAAATATAAAGATAACATCCTTGTATGAAAAGTTGTAATCAATTAGCAATCATGCTAATATATGGCAAATTTTAAAGATATCAAACTATGTAACATATTGGAACACTAACTAAATAAACTTGAATTATCTCATTTTAAAAGTCTTTTTTAAAGTATATAGAACAATATTCTATGGTTTTGAAGCTTAAAAATACTTAAAGTTTTATGGTCACTTTCAATAACCAATCCAAGTATGGAAAATGATCTCAACAATGAAGCAACCAAATTAAGTCGTTTGACAAAATTAGACTTAAGTCCTAAGTTAACTTTGGCTTTGATCATGCTCAGATTGATGAATAACACCGAACAATGTCTTACATAGTCCTGACACTACAGTAAGATATGAGTCTTGTATAGTGGGTATCAAGAGTTCGTGGAAATTTCAGTGTGGGAATCGAACCCACACTGAAAGTTGCCTGCTACTCACCCGCTGGGCTATAAAGGCTGTCTGAATCATAATGATTTAAATAATCATGGGCGGCTCAGCCTCTTGTGGCCGATATGCTCATGTAACATATATATGTGCCGCCTCCAAAGGGTTAAATGGTGTTATAGAGATCAGCCACTACTCATACCTGTTTTAACATACATTAACATAAGCTCACGCCTGTATCCCCGAAGGGGTAGGCAGAGGCAGACTAGCCCGCTAGTACGCCCACATTTCTCCGAGCTTAGTTCCGACCCAGATGTGATTGGGGTATCGCCATATCGGGCACAAATTCCTTACTCTGGGCTGATATGGAAAAATCCAATATCAATGCCCGACCTCAGTCGCGCGCCGATCGGTGTGAGAAGCGCACGCGTATAGAGTGATAACCAGTGCGTCTCATTACATTGTTATTTAGCAGCGCGCGCGGCGCGGCGCAGCGCACGCGAGTGCGTCGTATCGAATAAATACTTATGGCAAACGAGGCGGAGATGGACGAGCGAGAATTTATATTATCGCCGGATAATATCTTATCCGACAGTTCTTTATCGAGATTGAAACGACTGAGAAGTGACGATTTCGAAGAGGACGAATTTATTCCAGTTACTCGCAAACCAAAGCGGCGTTATAGAAATGGAAATAATATGGAATCAGTCGAATCTGATAAACAATGGGGATCGTTACCGACACATACCCGGGACATGTACGAAGTAATTGTAACCTCAACAGAGTCATTGCCTAAGCAAATGGCATTAGCAAAAATGTTAAAAAATTTAAACATCAGAGATATAATAAAAATTAAGTACAAGGGTAATCATAAAGTAGTTTTTTCTTTTGAAAATAAAATGAGGGCAGAGGGACTATTGAGATGTGAAGAATTAAAAAAAAAAGGTTATAAATTTCAAGGATCGGACGAAATGAATTTTAGATACGGAATCGTAAAGAAAGTGGACCTTGAGTTAGAAGAAGAAGAATTAAAAAACATATTTGAATGTGACTATTCTGAAATTGTATCAATCTTACGTTTAAAACGACAAACAAGTGAAGGTAAATGGGTCGAAAGCGAAACTGTTCGCATATGTTTTAAAGGTATCACTATACCTCCGTATGTTGAAGCATATGGTTGCAGGTTTATGGTGGAACCGTACATTTTTCCCGTTTCCCAATGTTCGGGGTGCTGGAGGTTTGGACACAGAGTAAAATTTTGCCCTACTAAGAAAATTTTTTGCCCAAAGTGTGGTTTGAATCATTCTAACTGCGAGACAAAAGATTTCAAGTGTATCAACTGTAAAGGTCCTCATATGTCAATAGAAAAATCGAAATGCCCTGCATTTCATAGAGAAAAAGGTATCCGATCTATAATGAGCGATGAAAACTGTTCATACAAAAAAGCCTTCGATATATATCAAGAAGCTGAAAAATCTAAACTTCAATCAAAGGATAATGTCATTGTGATAGACCTGGAATCGATGGAGGTGACAGAAAATGTTTTAGAACAGATACAATCGGGACAGTATAGGGATGCTTTGTTGTCTACAACAGCTATAAACGGGAACGAGGATGGCAATGTCTATACCGAAGAATTTTCAAAAAAAGAAGGACAACTAAAGAAAAAGAAACAAAAGAAGATAAGTAACGAGAATATTGAAATTCAAAGCGAGATAGAAGCAGAGAGCAGCAGAGACCTACAAGATAAAATTATAAATAATAAGGGGGATAAACCAAAGAAGACAGGATTTAGTTTTATGAGAATATATAATAAATTAAAGGAGATAATTGGTTCAGAGAGATCACTGGAAGATAAAATAAATAACCTTTTATGTGTCGTTTTTGAAGAGTGTTACACTTATATAACCGAGGTTTTCAAAGTAGAGGATTGTGTTGGTAAAATCCTATCCATAATTAAAAATGGATAACAGTTGTTCAGTACAACGTTTTATTAACATAGTCCAGTGGAACGCTCGAAGCATCAAACCGAAGCAGTCAGAATTCGAATGTTTTTTAATTGAACATAAAGTGCACATAGCTATTATTACAGAAACTTGGTTAAATAGCGATATTAATATTAATATAAGTAACTATAATTGGTATAGAAAAGATCGATGTGACTCATACGGCGGAGTGGGTATACTCGCTCACAAGTCTATTAAAGTTGAGGTCTGTCCGTTTAATTTGACTAACACTGGTATTGAAGCCATAGCAATTAGCACGTTAAATTGTAACTTTATTTCAAAAATCGTATGCATTTACTGCCCATCATCGATTTGTACAACCCAATCTGATTGGGATGAATTATTTTCACACTTTAGTACTAAAACATTAATAGCCGGCGATTTTAATGGGCACCATAAGAATTGGTCTTATAAAAATGATAATAGAGGATTCAAAATTATGGATTCTTCTTTAGAGCATGGCTTTATTTACATGAATGATGGTAGTGTAACGCGAACCGAATACGTTGATAATTTCTTACAAAAATCATCTCCAGACATTACATTTGCGTCTTCGGATATAATTATTAATTTTGATTGGACTGTCCTTAACGAAAATTTAGGCAGTGACCACTTTATTATAAAAATTTGTACTAACTATCAAGATATAAATCATTACATTAAAAGACGAAATTACAAAAAGGCGGACTGGAGTTTATATTCGGAATTGATAGACCATGCAATAAAACGTAGTTCCTGTAATAATCATTTAGATATACAAAATAGATACAATGAGTTTGTAGGGATAATTAACCGATCAGCTGATAACAGTATCCCGAATTTTAAAATATGTACTGATCCACAGCGCAAATTTATACCTAAACCGTACTGGAACGCTGCCTTATCAAAAATTGTAGCTCAACGGCGATTAGCACTTAGTACTTTTCGTCGTAATCCAACGCCTGATAACCTCACGATATTAGAAAACAAGAATAAAATTGTTAAAACAGAATTATCTCTGGCAAAATCAAAGTATTGGAGGGAGTTCTGCAATTCTGCTAATGAATCCACCTCTTTATCGGATATGTGGCGTCGAATGCGGTGGTTAAAGGGATATCGCAAAAATAAGTTTCAAGCGCCCGCTGAAAAGAAACTAGAGTTGTTACGTAGTCTTGCTCCTGATGACGTTAGAATTAAAAAACCGTCGTTTGTATCGCGAAATAGTATATTAGAACAAGAATTTAGTTTGCATGAATTTGAAATTTGCCTAAAAAAGAAAGATTCGGCTCCCGGAAATGATAATATCACATATTCAATGATTTTTAATTTACCTTTAGTCGGAAAACAATTTTTAATTAATTTATATAATGATATATTTTATTCTGGATATGTACCAAAACAATGGAGAGATATTAAAATTGTACCTATCCCTAAAGCAGTTCAATCTGACTCGACAGAGATCAAGTTAAGACCTATATCTTTGATATCGTGCATCTGTAAAATTTTCCATGTAATGTTGGCGAAAAGATTAGAATGGTTTATAGAAAAAAACAATATATTAGCACCATTTACAACCGGTTTCAGAAAAGCTCAATCTTGTATAGACTCAGTAGCTCGATTAGTATCTTCTATTCAAATCGGATTTACGCATAACATACCTACTCTTGCATGCTACCTTGATCTTGAAAATGCATATAACAACGTACTTATAGATAAGGTTGTATTGACCTTGGACAGTCTAAACGTTGGAGCCATCTTATGTAACTATTTATGGGAATTTTTGAGTGAGAGACATTTGAAAATAATAGACGATTTGGGAGATAGCTCATCCATAGCCAGATGGTCCTCGAAAGGGCTCGCCCAAGGAGATCCAATCTCGCCTTTATTGTTTAATATTGTTACTTTTCAAATATGTCAGAATATTCCATCAGAAATCTCACAGTACGCAGACGATATTGTTATTTTTACAAGCAACAAGAACATTGAAAATAGCGTTTACATAATTCAAAATTCTTTAGACATAATTGTAAAGACTTTAGCTAAAATTGGTCTACATATCTCTACCAATAAAACAAAATTTTGCTTATACACTAGAGGACATAAACGTCATCAGATAGAATTAAACGTAAACAATATACCGCTATCCCGTGAAGCCAATATTAAATACTTAGGTATTTGGTTAGATCGGTCACTTCGATGGGGTAAACATATTAATGAAGTATCAGAAAAGTCACTCAAGTTTTTAAATATCCTCAAAGTCCTAGCAGGATCTGGCTGGGGAGTCCACCCCAAGCACTTGCGGAGATTATATATCAACGTTATTAGAAGTCGTATAGATTTTGGGAGTTTTTTATATGACAATAGCGCAAAATCGCATACTTACAAAATAGATAAAGTCCAAAATCAAGCCCTTAGAATAATAGGTGGGTTCATCAAAACAACACCCATACATGTGATGGAGAGCGAGGTCTGCGTACCTCCTCTATTTCTAAGAAGACAATATTTGTCACTTAAATTCTGTCTTAAAGCTAAATCATGGACAAATGGTATAACCCTTAATTGCTTGAAATCGCTCAGTGCTCTTTTTGCTAGTAGATATTGGTCAAATAAAAAAAAACCGTTATTAATGGAGACATATAATATTATAAAAGATGAAAAAATATCGTCGTCAAACCCCCTTGAAATGTTTCGGCTTGACATGTGGCCCTCAAAGATTAATGTTAAAAATATGGTTAAATGCAGTTTAGAATGTGTACAAACGGCAAAAAGAGATTATGATAAAACATTATTAAAAGTTGAAATACTAAGTGAACTAGATGTAAAATATAGAACATGGTTTAAAATATTCACAGATGGTTCAAAAAGCTCTGGCGTTTCTGGCGCCGCTTTATATGACTCCGCTTCTGGGTACGGGGAACGGTTTAAGAATTTATCTAATGTATCCATAATGTCGATGGAACTATTCGCTATCTCAGAAGCTTTAACATATATAAAATACCACATCAACTCGCACTTAAAAATTGTAATATACAGTGATAGTAAAAGTGCATTACAACATATAGTTAGCTGTTCTCAAGGGAATCGTGGTACGGCGATAGCCTATAGCATTCTCCGAAAACTGGAAGAATTTTCTGTAAACAATATCCAAATAGTACTACAATGGATCCCATCACATATAGGATTGTATGGCAACGAGGTGGCAGACCAATTAGCTAGATTAGCTGTGTCAGACAACTCAGAAAATATATACATTTTACCTTCATACACGGAACTTTTACCAAAATATAACAAAATGTATTATGATCACTGGAGAGAGTATTTTGATGAAAGATCGAGAACAAAGGGGATCTGGTACAAAATTATCCAAAGTCAACCACCTCGTCTGCCGTGGTTCATGGGAGACATATGTAGAAAACATGTTGTTATTGCACACAGACTTCGTTCCGGACATATGCCACTGAAGAAATTTGCATTCTGTATGGGAAAAGTACCGTCACCGAATTGTGAAACGTGTAATAAACCGGAAGATGTATACCATGTCTTAATGGAATGTGTCCGGAACCAAACTGAGCGGCAAAACATTCTAAGGAAGTTGGATGCTAATATTGAAGACATTGGAATGTTTCAGTCTATATTATGCAACCCGAATTCAAAGGAAGCCCTAATGGTGTATAAATTAGTCGATACAGATAATTAGTGTTTATGGTAATTTTACTTATAAATATGTGGGGGGTGCGGGTGCGCATCGAGGTGGACAGGCGTCCACGGGTGCGCATGTGCACTGACCACTATTTCTTTATTTAGAGGTGTATATTTTAAGTTGGTTGTTTATATGTCAGAGAATATTTCTTTTGTTTACAGTATAGGGCTGTCATAAACTGTGTTTAAAAGCCTTTTAAATAAATGAAAAAAAAAAAAAAAAAAAAAAAATGCCCGACCTCGGATCAAACCTGAGACTTCAGGACGGTAGTCGTACCAAAATACAACCAGTCCACCAAGGCAGTCTGTTTTAAAAACTCCTTTTACAGCCTAACAACTTTGTTACCTTGTATATGTATTTCAGAGGCCCCTGAAGAGCCATATGACACCAGGCCTCTGTACCAACGGCTAGAAGAGCAGAAAATGAAAAAAGAAGCTGAATATGAAGAGGCACACAAACTGAGTATGCATTCTTAAATTTTATGCAATGGCTTATTAAAGTTTAAATTCAATCAATCCCCATATTAAAGAAAAATAACAGATATTGTATAGAAATCATATTGAAATTGGTATATTTTAGACAACACATAAACTCACGCCTGTATCCCCGAAGGGGTAGGCAGAGGCGCACTGGTGAACTAGTACATCCACATTTCGCCAAGCTTAGTTCCATCCCAGATGTGATAGCCTATCGCCATATCATGCACAATTTCCAGACTTCGTGCTGATATGGAAAAATCCAATATCACTTTGCCCGAAGCTGCTGTGAAGCGAGAGGCCGCGGGTTCGAGTGTGGGGTCAGGACTATGTATGTGACAGGTGGGTGTTATTTATATATTTTACAGAGAATATGATCCGAGGGCTGGATGATGATGAAGTTGGTTTCCTCGACTTGGTGGAGAGGACCAAAGCAAAAGCTGCTCAACAAATCTCAATTGAAGAACAGAGGGAGATGCAGGAATTCAGGTATTTTGTCTACGATACTCTTTTATTATCTCAATTTATAATTTGACAATATCAATAAAATACAGAACTTATTTATTATGTGACTAGGCATTTGATTTATCTCATTTTTTTCCACGTTAAATCTTGAATATAAGAAATACTGTATAATCATTCCAATACCATTTTCTACCATGTTAAACCTTAAGAATTTATGTGTCTGTCTCTTAATGATTTCTTAGGTTTAATGTTATTCATTGAAATTAAACTATCCCAGATAGGTCGGACGTGACCACGAAGGCTGCAAAGCTTTCGAAACGTCGGGCATAAAAATTAAACCCAAATCGTGATAGAATCCGTAAAAATAGTTTTATTTCAATGTCTGTCTCTTTTTACTGTCACTTTTTCGTTTCATCGACTTTCAAATCACATCGATTTTCACTTCAAGAAAGAAAGAAGAAAGAAAATGACATTTATTGCGTTTTAGCTGTTACATAATTAGGTATTTAGGTCTATTAAAATACACAGAGGAAAAAAAATAGAAATAAAAAAAAAAAAACACTATCATGTGTATGTGCACACACCCACATGTGTATACATGTGCATATATACACATACACACAACCCTTATCTTTATCAGGGAGCGCGTGTCTCACCTGGCGGAGAGTGAAGAGTTGTCCCGCCTGCGCGCGCAGCTCGCGCCCGCAAGAACTGCTACTAACGCGAACACGAACAAAAACAAACTGCAAGGCGTAAGTTTATAGTCTAACGCCCGGTTCCAATAAACAATCTCGGTTCGAATGTGCAGATAGATTACAAAATTTACCCAATGAAAATACAGCTTGAACATGACTCCGTCAAGTGACTTAATTTTGATTTGATTTGATGAGATCGTTTATTGAAACCGGCCGTTAGGGCGACTTAGGGCAACATGCAGTATTTAGATAAATCTAGATTTATCCCAATTCTCTATTTTAATATAGGAGTGAGCTTTAGGATTTTTGTCCTTTCTAGTGACAGCATGTATGGGTTGTGGATTGGAAGGTCCTGGGTTCAGTTTCCAGGTTGGGCAAATGTGGGTCCACAGCCCATATGTGCTGTTACTTAACCAAAGAGATTACCTCGGATTACCCAACTACGGCGAAACAAAAAAGAAGGTTATGTTTTTTTATACTTATTATTTCTTGTAATAGATTTGAATGCTTTGTAAATTATTTATTTTAAGTGTAATTTATCTTCAATTTTTCTTTGTGAATTGTCGCTGAAGGAAAACATTGTGAGGAAACTGCCTATCCGAGAATTTCCCCACCACAATTTCGAGAATATGTGTAGTCTACCAACCCGCATTAGGCCAGCGTGGTAGACTAAGGCCTAACCCCTCTCATTAGTAGAGGAGGCCCGTGCCCAGCAGCGAGACAGTAATATTTCAAGGCTAGATTATTATCTTCAGTAACAGTAAGTGTATTTTTCAGTTAATCGTAAGGAAACGTAAAGCGAGTGAGATGGAAGACGACAAGCAGAAGGGCGCGCCTAGTGCTAAAATTAATGGGGTTGTTACCAGGTATGTATTATTAAAACATACATAAAAAAAACATAACATAAGCTCACGCCTGTATCCCCGAAGGGGTAGGCAGAGGCGCACTAGCGAACTAGAACATCCACATTTCGCCGAGCTTAGTTCGGTCCCAGATGTGATAGGGGGCGAACCTATCGCCATATCGGGCACAAATTCCAGACTCCGGGCTGATATGGAAAAATCCAATATCACTTTGCCCGACCCGGGGATCGAACCCGAGACCTCAGAACCGTAGTCGTACCGAAATACCACCACGCCACCGAGGCAGGCAGGAAGGTATGTATTATTAATATAATATCTTAATTCTTTCTTTCCACCTGCCCTTATCCCATCTTATCTTTAATCATAGGTTGTCCCTTTCATTTTTGAATTTACACGAGGAAAAAAGTCACAAGCTATTCTTAGCGAAAAGATAATTAAATGAAAATATTTTTATAAGTAAGGGCTATTGAGGATATTTAATTTATTACATGTAATTACAGACAATATATGACGACATTTAATTAATTACATAATATAATGAATTACATGTCATTGATATATTTATTTTTTAAATTAACTTGAGGTTAGGACTAACTGTAGGTTAGTAACAGTGGGGCAAGTGGTTCTTTAAAAATATGTTTTACTAGTTAAATATATAGATCAATTTAAGCTTATAAAAATTAAAGAAATTTCGATTAATTATCATATGCAACTTTATACTCCGTCTGTGACAGCCTCCGTGGCTTGTCGGGCGAGTAGCCGGCTGTAGCGAGAGGCCGCGGGTTCGATTCCGGCACCGAGACAAATGTCTGTATGGTCTACAGATATTTCTTCCGGGTCTGGGTGTTGTGAGAGCGTGCGTCTCTCGTAGTTCCTGATACCCACGACACAAGACTCGATCTTAGTGTGGGGTCAGGACTATGTATGTTACTTGGGTGTTATTTATTATGAACTAGCAAACCCGGCGAACTCCGTTTCGCCACCAGATCACCACCATCTACTTAAAATATTGGTTTGTAGTACATGCTATGTATCAGAGATGGCGCTGTATGTGAAAAAAGATTTTCCCGCTTTTCTGTTGAATTTTTTCCTGAATTTTCTTTGCTATAAACCTCACGGAGCCCGAGACCTTTCCAACGAATGCAAAACCGTGGAAATCGGTTCGTGCGTTCTGGAGTTATAGCGTCAGGAAGGAAAACCCGACTTATTTTTATATAGTAGATTTTTATTATACTTTTCATAGGTCGATATATTATGTATATTTGTATCAGTGAGGCGACACCGGGTGGGACCTCAGCTGCATCGGCAGTGGTGACGTCATCGCGGGGCGTGACGTCACAATGTAGCGCACTGGCGGTGGCGGGCGTGCTGCCGGGGCTGGGGCACTACACTCACTCCGACTCCGAGTCCTCGAGTGACACGGACTCCAGCGACGACCTCGAGGTGAGTGACTGCACCACTATAGGGATCATCATCATCATCATCATCATCATCAGCCTTTATCCACCCACTGCTGGGTATAGGCCTCTTCTTTGGCACGCCAAATGTAACGGTCCTATAACTATAGGGATGAGATACTTTAACAGTAGGTACTCGATAACGATGACGATATTTTCGACAGACTTTAAAAACTGCCTCGGTGGCGTGGTGGTATTTCGGTACGACTACGGTTCTGAGGTCTCGGGTTCGATCCCCGGCGAGGGCAAAGTGATATTGGATTTTTCCATAACAGCCCGGAGTCTGGAATTTGTGCCCAATATGGCGATAGGCTCGCCCTCAATCACATCTGGGACGGAACTAAGCTCGGCGAAATGTGGATGTTCTAGTTTGCTAGTACGCCTCTGCCTACCTCTTCGGGGATACAGGCGTGAGCTTATGTTATGTGTGTTATGTAATAATAACTCTTACCATCAGCATCAACAGGTATAGTAGTGTGGTCACTTAGCCATGCTCGAATGTAATATAATTTGATCATTTCAGGACGACAAGTGCTGCAAGCGTGACATACTCGGCAGGAGACCAGATTCTGGTGACAGCAAGACCAAAACAGAGACCAAAAGTTAGACTCCTCTAATATAGAATATACAACACATTACCATCCTTAAAAGTTAAAACCCATTTACATGAAAGTTTATGACACCATCGAGGCGAAAATTTAAGTCCTACCTGTTCGGAGACATGGGCTTGAACTTATGTATGTAATTTTCAAGGATTGTGTGATGATTGGCACAGATTTTTCTCTAGCTTATGGATCTTATATATGAGTCTTATAAACGTTTTTAAACGGTGCAAATCTCAGTGTTTTGTATCTTTCACTCTAAAAATATTTCCCAAGATGGAGAAAGGGACAAACTGATTTTAAAATTCAGTATCGCTTAATTATAAGGCTCTATCAGACATTCAACAGTACCTCGGAGGGACAACAGCAGCAAACTTGTGATCCAAAAGTTGTGACCTCGTGGTCATAGTCACTCAGTCGTATTTGAAACATAAGATCGTGCCAGCGTAATGTTTAGAGTCTAAACTTTAGACAATAAAATTGTCATGATTCTAGAACATTCACAGAACATTCTAGGATGTAAATTGTAATAAGCGCCCTCGCATTGTAATAAGGGGTGGTTGGCGTTACTGACGTTTGAGATAAATTTTGTATGGAATCTTGCTAGATAGCCTCTCTATAGATAGAATAAAAATATTAGCCCTGTAATATTACTGTCCCACTGCTGGGCACGGGCCTCCTCTACTACTTAGGGTTTAGGCCTTAGTTTACCACGCTGGCCCAATGCGGGTTGGTAGACTTCACATACCTTCGAAATTCTTGTGGAGAAATTCTCGGTATGCAGGTTTCCTCACGATGTTTTCCTTCACCGTTATAGCAAGCGATAATTCACAAAGAAAACATACTTAACATAGAAGACAGAGGTGTATACTCAATTTTGTCGTTGGTCTTGAACCTCAGACACTTGTCTCGGCAGTCCGTACCATTCCCAACTGAGCTATCGCTTTATCTGCTCTATAGTAATATTAAATATCTTTGGGGTCTATTTTCATATACTTAACATTGTATAATTATGTCATTACAAAATAGTTTTAAAGCATTCATAAAATGTATGTATTTATAGTAATACTGGGCCTTTCTTATAAAAACATTTTCGCTTATCTTTTCGCTAAGAATAGCCTGCCACTTGTTTCCTTGCGTTACATTGTTTAAAAATGAAAGGGACAACCTATGGTTAAAGATAAGCAGCGCTTAAATATTTTTATAAGTAAGGAGCACTATGTTTTTCTTTATTTAATAAAATTAAGTTATATTAACAAGTAACGTGCAAAATCGTAACTATAAAGACATTTATATACTTACCTATAATACAGACTATTTCGAGCGGTATGTAATCGCCTAAAATGTAATTTGGTCATTTCAATAGATAAGATGTTAATTTTGTATAATGGTGTATTTAAACTATTCACGGTGTTTGTTTCATGCCCGTGTAAAGGCGCGTCTCCTGCATCTGTTTTTGTCGAAACAAAACATTATTTATTTATGCAACACACAAAAATAAAAAAAACTGTGTTTTTTAAACAACAACATTAAAACACCTACACAAAACAATGTTTTTTGCTGTCTCCTGCTTATAGAACAATAAAGCACAGACAATTTTTTTTAGAAATACCGCCCCTTATAAAGACAAAAAATATGTGCAAATTCACACGTGGTAGAAGTGAAACCTTCAAAAATGTTGGCTTCATGATAGTGAGACGAATGTAAAATTTCGGGAAGAGGATAATTGTACGTTTTAGTAATGATCATAGTGATATAACGTTTAATAATTATTTTACATTTTATTCGTATATATAACATAGATTTTATTATAAAAATGATAACATAACATAAGCTCACGCCTGTATCCCCGAAGAGGTAGGCAGATGTACACTAGCACACCCACATTTCGCCGAGCTTAGTTCCGTCCCAGATGTGATAGGGGGCGAGCCTATCGCCATATCGGGCACAAATTCCAGACTCCGAACTGATATGGAAAAATCCAATATCACTTTGTCCGACCCGGGGATCGAACCCGAGACAGGACGGTAGTCGTACCGAAATACAACCATGCCACCGAGGCAGAAAAGAGCAAAATTTTTATTATAAAAATGATGAAAAGACAACAAACGTAATACGTACACGTTTACAAAACACCACGGTTGTGTGATGCCTTTTCCCAAGCTTTGTACTACGCATGCGCGCACTTTTTACTGTCGCTTTTTCGTTTCATCGACTTTCAAATCACAAGAAGTTTTCACTTCAAAAATATTTAAGCGCTGCTTATTTTTAAGAGCAGCTTGTCTCTTTTTTTAAACAATGACGCAAGGAAAAATAGTGACACTATTTTAAATATACGATAAGCAAAAATGTTTTTATAAAGCTGGGTCTCCTGCACTAAAACATTACACAAAACATGCATTTTTTATCTATGGTCCATAGTTCTACGAGCAGATGACAGCTAGAATCGTTGTTTTGCGTATGTGTTTTCAGTGTTTTTTGTAGAAAAAACATGTGCAGGAGACGTGGTTGCAGTAAAGCCCACCATGTCCATGTTTTGTGTAGGTGTTTTGTTTTAGTGCAGGTTTAAGTAACGCCTCGTTTAACTACACCATTACCCCACGGGTATTTTGCCCATAAGTTTAATTTCAGGTTTGCTGTATGTGATTTAGCTGTTAAGAAGTGTATACTAGTAAATTTTTAAACCAATTTTGGCTTTTATTCCTTCATCCGATCTCAGTAGCTCAACCATGTATTTCCGATCGACGTCAAAAAAGGAGGAGGTCCTCAATTCGTCTGTATTTTTTTATGTAACGCCATATTCATGTGGTAGAGCCACGCTGTAGACAGTAACGTCTACAGCACGAATGGCAGGCTCGACTGGTTAGATACCACTGTCTCACAGAAAACCGACGAAAAGTGGCAGCTTGCTGTCGCGTTTCGTTCGGTGAGTGAGATTTCCGGTGGCCCATTTCCCCCCTCCCTTTCCCTCCCCTTCCATTCCCTCCTTTTAGGTTGGCAACGCACCCATGATTCTTTTTGTGTCTTGGGTGTCTATGGGCGGTGGAGATCACTTACTATACAGGTGACCCATCGGCTCGTTTGTCAATGTCTGCTATAAAAAAAAAATCGCAAATGTGGACCGAATTTCGAAATTATTTTTGTATTCTATAGAGCTTATTTCAAGGGTGGTCATATACATTTGGTCACTATCGGATTTGAAGTCGGATTGTTAAGTTTTTTAAGTTTCTCGCTAGCGATTACGTGTTATATAACATTCTTCGAAATATGAAACAGACAGCCTCCGTGGCTTGTCGGGCGAGTAGCCGGCTGTGAAGTGAGAGGCCGCGGGTTCGATTCCCGCACCGAGACATAGTTTGTATGACCTACAGATATTTGTTTCGGGCATTGGTGTTGTGAGACCGAAAGTCTCTCGTAGTTTCTGATACGATACCTAGTGTGGGATTAAAACTATCTATGTGACAGTTGGGTGTATTTATTTATTTATATAACGCCTTTAGCGGTTACGTTGAGAGAAACGCTAACGAGAAACGTCAAGAAACTAATTGTTAAATTATACCCGTACAGTATACGACGTACACCATGAACTTCAGTTCTATCTTGACTGTAAAAGTACAAACATTGGTCTCGGTGCAGGCATCGAACCTGTAGCCTCTCGTTTCACAGACTAACTCGCTGCGCCACAGGGGCCATCTGTGTGTATAATGCGAGATTGTTTCACTTTTAAACGCGAGGACTTTAACGAAACGTACCATCGAATCTGTGATGCCAGCTCCGATATTTAAAAATCCGTAGGTTAAATTTATAGATTAATTGGACCGTGTTGTGCAGAAATGAGCCAACACACAAACTATTTTTTTACATCATTCATCATCACCAGCCACAGGACGTCCACTGCTGAACATAGGCCTCCCCCAAAGATTTCCAGATCGAGCTGTTGGAAGCGGCCTGCATCCAGCGACTTCCTGCGACCTCATCTTTACATCATTACGGTCTATTAATGGTTTAGAACATGTTGGCATAAAATAGAACTTTTTTGTGGGTTGGCTCATTTCTGCACAACACGGTCCAATTAAAAAAAAAAGTCGCTAGTATACAGTTTTGATTTTTTTTGTGTTTTGTTTTTTGCTTTGTGTTGTACGTTAATAAATTCCGCAAATTTAATAGATTTATGGATAAATTCGTAGATCTCGCAATAATTTCTAATAAAGCTTAACTGACCGACTTCCAATTCACTGATCGTGATCAAATTTATATGGGACCACCCTTGAAATAACCTCTATCGAACACAAAAAGAATTTTGAAAATCGGTCCACATTTGGGGGAGATATCGAGTAACATACATAAAAAAATACAGACGAATTGAGGACCTCCTTTTGTGGAAGTCGATCGAAAATGACAGCTACGTTATCACGATCGAACTCGTACACAAACTCGCACTATAGAAATAGAAATCATTTATTGCACACTACACCGATACAGAGGTAAAACAATAACTAGGTACCTACCGATAGACTGCCTCGGTGGCGTAGTTGTATTTTGGTACGACTATCATCCTGAGGTCTCGGGTTCGATCCCCGGTCGGGCAAAGTGATATTGGATTTTTCCATATCAGCCCGGAGTCTGGACTTTGTGCCCGATATGGCGATAGGCTCGCCCCCTATCACATCTGGGACGGAACTAAGCTCGGCGAAACGTGGATGTACTAGTTCGCTAGTGCGCCTCTGCCTACTCCTTCGGGGATACAAGCGTGAGCTTATGTTATGTCTACCGACAGATAATGGACGGGACGGCGCAATTGATGACGCAATGCTTAATATGGTAATAATTATTACGTAGCCCAGGGTACATCTGTCACTAGGCACAGTACCGATTACCAGCGAAATTTTTTGAGTAATGGATTTATTAAACACTGTCGTTGGCAAAATCATCAAACTTTGATGGAGGCCATATTCTATAAATAAAGAAGAAGAAGATTATCACCGACGTGAACTTCACTCATAAAAATTATAAAAAATAAAACACATTTTCTTCTTCATAAGCGATTGTTGCAAAACATCGATTGTATGATAGTTATAAACTTGCTAAGCGCACATCAAATCTACAATATTAAAATCACAATATATTTTATCAATATAAACAAGCATTTTAGGATTTTGTAACAGAGCCGTAATTAGGGCGGTGTCAACATTGCCCAGACCCACGGCCCCCCCTTTATCCCGTCAAACGTCCAGGCAACTAGAGTAGCCCAAATAGTCAACGCCATCTCTTATTTTTGGCACGCGTATTTTATTGTGATAAGCGTTATTTGACATCAACCATTGACAAAAGGTGGCACTTTATTAGATCAAGGATCCTATCCGATCCGATTCATAGCAATAACAGACTTTCACGCCAAATAAAAATTGCAGAAAATAAATTATTTATTCTAGGCATTGTAAAGTGTTATCTTGATCATAATTATTTTCTCCAATTAGTATTTGGCGTGAATGTCTGTTATTGCTATGAATTGGACATTTAATAAAGTGCCACCTTTTATCACGCTCATCACAATAAAATACGTGATGGCGCTGACTATTTGGGCAACTCTAGTTGCCTGGACATTTGATGGGTTATAAATGACTACACCTGTGACACTGGATTACATTTAAATTATGACAAAGTGTTCCATATTGTGCATAAGTCATAAGGTGGGCCATCTGCTCGTCTGCCTTCGCAGCCCAATAACAAACAAATAAGTCATTTGAATAAAAAAAATATAGGATTACAAAATGTACTTGAAATCGTGGTTTTGTATTATAGGGATCGTGAAAACTATTGCAATTGGATACTTGACTGTGTTTGAGTTTTATACACATTTTTATATGTGTTAGCAAATAAAACAAAAAAGAAACCTTTTTGTAAAAACTGCATCGAAATTGGTGGAAAAATGAGGCAGTAATTCATATTTTAAATACTGGAAAGGGAGCATAGTGGAGATATCTTGCTATCTCTTTCCAACGCCCGTTACGTTACGGCGCGGCGGTGACGTGATTATACTGATACTTCTCTTTCCCACGATTTGAAGGTTACACCAAACTTCAAAGGCTTATTACTCTTTTATTTTTGAGAATATTTCAATATTTCTTTCTGTTCTATATTTTAGACGACGTTAATTTCATATAAAATAATTTAAAAAAAATGTCAAGTACCCAATTACATAGGGCCTTACTTATAAAAACATTTTCGCTTATCTTTTCGCTAAGAATAGCCTGTCACTTTTTTCCTTGCGTTACATTGTTTAAAAATGAAAGGGACAACCTATGGTTAAAGATAAGCAGCGCTTAAATATTTTTACAAGGGGCATTAAGTCCAATTTAAGTAGAACCCATCGATTTTCATAACTACATACTATGGTATCACAACATCAATAAATGCTCGTTTGAGTATACCATTATATTCTAATACTGGATTGTGATTGGTTATGTAGGGTATTATTTTCGTTGGTTTACGGACAGCCTAGTGAGAATTTCTAATGGTCCTAGGTTCATATCCCAGGTACGGTAGTCGCAATATATTTTTGATAAACACAATACAGTAGAATCACAATATTCAAATACACAAATAAATAAAATTAACCGTTTCACAACACTGGTATTAACATTGCTTTATCTTTGGATTAATATTAAAGTTACAACCTGTTACAGCCACGCTGTAGACAGTAACGTCTACAGCACGAATGGGCTGGCTCGGCCGAACAGATACCACTGTCTCACCGAAAACCGACGAAAAGTGGCAGCTTGCTGTCGCATTTCGTTCGGTGAGTGACATTTCCGCCCCTCCCCCTTCCTTTCCCAATCCCTTTTTCCGTCCCCTTCCATTCCCTCTTTTGGTTGGCAACGCACCCATGATTATTTTTGTGTCTTGGGTGTCTATGGGCGGTGGAGATCACTTACCATCAGGTGACCCATTTGCTCGTTTGCCCGTCTCTGCTATAAAAAAAGCTCACGCCTGTATCCCAGTAGGGTTAGGCAGAGGTGCACTAGCGAACTAGAGAACTCACATTTCGCCGAGCTTAGTTCCGTCCCAGATATGATAGGGGGCCCATCGTTATATTTATTAAGATATACAGATACATAAATAATCACAAGTTTAAAACTTAACGGACCGACTTCAAATCCGATCGTGACCAAATTTATATGGGACCACCCTTGAAATAAGCTCTATCGAACACAAAAATAATTTTGAAAATCGGTCCTCATTTGGCGGAGATATCGCGTAACATACATAAAAATGCAGACGAATTGAGGACCTTCTCCTTTTTGGAAGTCGGTCAAAAATACCGACATAAGAAACTCCTATTTTCAAGTCGGTTGAAAAATACCCTCCTAAAGACGTAAATACTGCACGTTGTCATCCTGTATCGGCACTGCGTTTGGTACAGGTTCGATGCCCATTTGCGGTTCCGGCATTTCGGGTGCAGGCAGACTGTGATCAGAGTCACCTTCAGTTGTGACAGCTTCAACTGTATTTTTCTGTTCTGTCTTCTTTTTTCGTCTATTTCTGGAAGTTTAATGCAAGATGGATTATGATTTTCTGCCTTCACTGTCGCTTTCTTAGTTTAGGGCTACAGTATGAGGATGTGCACCGTGATGTCCTGGGTTCGACTCCCAGGTAGAGCCGAATGGTCTCTAACATGAATGGCCCGGGATTGGATCGCCAAGGGGGGTTAACGTCAGGCAGGCAGTCGATCGTAAACAGAATCCGAATCATTTCTGCAACATGCCTGGAATATTACCCACCCAAAACTCGAATCCACTCCAATCTGCCCTTGGTGGTGGAAAAAAGATAATTACAATAATTTTTTTTTTGGTTGGTTGAAAATATGTAAACACAATATGGCGATAGGCTCGCCCCCTATCACATCTGGGACGGAACTAAGCTCGGAGAAATGTGGGCGTTCTAGTTCGCTAGTGAGCCTACCCATTCTGGGTACATGCGTGAGCATATGTTATGTATATTTATAAGGACTAGTGGTCGAAACATCGTCATTTTCAGTTTGAACTTTTTAGAGTTCTTTTGTCAAAGATAAAAAAATAGAATTATGCACTTCTCCATATAAACTTCAACTGTGTCAAATTTCACGTTCATCCGTCCGCGTAATTCTCTTAAAAAAGGGTACAAAGTTTTCGTTTCAAGTGTTAACATATACATAAATTCATATAAAATCAGTGGCGTGCATTTCATATAGACAAAAAAACATTGTCTACCCTGACAATTTGCTAAAATTACATTCATAAAGAAAAAAATTGACACCAAAAAAGTTTTCTAAACAGCACTGGGAGTATTATTTATCGAGGTAAGAATAAATTTAAATATTTGTATTTTGCACCCACCATACTTATTATACATATTTATACATATTATATTATACATATTATTTTATATACTTATTTCTCCATCAACGTAATGTTGGCTAGTAGAGAATGCTTGTAGCATTAAGTCCGCCTTTATACACAATGTATAACATAACATAACATAAGCTCACGCCTGTATCCCCGAAGGGGTAGGCAGAGGCGCACTAGCGAACTAGAACACCCACATTCCGCCGAGCTTAGTTCCGTCCCAGATGTGATAGGGGGCGAGCCTATCGCCATATCGGGCACAAATCCACACACAAAGTATAAAAAGTGTAAATAAATAAATAATTGAAGTAAATAATTATGCAAGTTTTTTGTCTACCCTAATCTAAATGCCTGTGCACGTCATAATATAAAATGTACCTTTTTGGGTATGGATGTTTGAGATGGAATGTGTTTACATGTAGTTTGAGACTGTTGCTTTGTGTGAAACGTTTGTCGCACTGACGACACACAAATTTCTTCTCACCTGTGTGAGTCTGAAAAGAAAATATTTATATTGGGGTATCTTGTAAATTATGGGATGTTTTATAAATTCTGAGGTAATTTATAAATTCCAGGGTAATTTGTAAATTATGGGATAGTTTGTAAATTCTAGGGTAATTTGAAAAATTATGGGGTAACTTGTAAATTATGAGGTAATTTCTAAATTATGGGATAGTTTGTAAATTCTAGGGTAATTTGAAAAATTATGAGGTAATTTGTAGATTCTGGAGGAAGTCGTAATTTATAAGTAATTTGTAATTATAGATAGTTCTGTACTTTTTTTATAATTTTACATCGGTGTGTTATTATTAATCATTTCGGTTTCTTATCGATGATACTAGATATATCTGCAAATGTTAACCGATTTTCAAGATTCTTTTAGTATTCGATAGAGGTTATTCCAAGGATGTTCTCATAAAAATGGTAAAGATCGGATAAAATTTTAAATCGGTTTTTAAACATGACTATTTAAATACTCACGACTAAATGTCGCTTAAGTCCGACGCTCGTGTGGAACTGTCGTCCGCACGTGTCGCAAGTGTATACTGTCTCACGAGTGTGGATGTTTAAATGCACCGCCACACTGCCGGGCTATAGAAAAAATAAGTCTAAGTTAATAATAAGGTAATTAATAATAAGTTGTAATTGTATTGTATTGTAAAACGGTAAGTAGCGACTTGGCTTTGTTCCTGATAATGTCAAAATTTTTAGGCAACGATAACCACTTTTTTGCCCAAGCACGACAAAGTATATATTACACCACACTGGTGGTATGTGCAGTGCAGTAAAAAAAGTGGAATGTTTTCAAGTTATTAAAATTACTTTACTTTTATGAATCGATAGAATATGTGAAATAAAAAAATATTTCTGGATTGCTGGCTCATGTATTAAGTTACTTAGGGCGATTTGTAGCGCTATTACTAATCTAAAGTTAAACCTAATCTCGATTTATCCTACAGCTCACTTCTATATTTAAATCGAGATTTGAGATAAATAGATTTTATATTTGGCACTCCACGTCTTTTAAATTACATTATACATAGTAACATATATACAGGTGAACCTAATATAGTGTAAAAATATATTATTAATGACTCACTGCGAGCGAGGCGCCGCATATCTCGCAGATGTGCCTGTCGTTTGGCGAGTAGAAGGATGTTCGCGGATGGTCGGCCACGTGGTGCCGCATGCACGCCGCCTGCGTACTGAACGCGGCGCCGCACTGCACCGCGGACAATACACATACACCATGGGGTACACCCATCAATATAATATACCCTAGATGCACAGTTCTTTGCAAATATCCTCCTAAAAGTGGTCTCAGGATTAAAACAAAGAAAAAGATCACAAGTTCTAATTAAATCAACACAAATATATGCACGTGTTATAAAGAAGCCTTTAAAACGAAATGATGAAGCGTTCTTAAATTTGAATTTTGAAATTTAGAATTCTATCGGCGTCCGACTGTAGGGAAAACGAGTGCACTCCTTTGCTGTCCCATTTTCCGAGCGTCAACTCTGCATCTAGGTAAGTAATATATCGATGGGTACACCATACAACAATGGTTTAATGGTAAATACATGGTACGTGGTGGTAATAAATGGTACGTCAGCAAATAAGTTGGGTACTTGATTATGTTTGATTTTATACACATATCTATATGAAATGGGAATTAAAACAATAAAGAAACCCTTTTGTGACAACTGTATCGAAATTGGTTGAAAAATTAGACATAAATTTTGGAAAGAGATAGCAAGATATCTCCACTATGCTCAGTGGACATATTTTGCTATCTCTTTCCAACGCACGAATCGTTATGCTGGTGACGTGATTATACTGGTACTTATCTATCCCGCAGTTTGAAGGTTATACCAAACTTCAAAGGTTTATATATTTTTTTGAGAATAATTCAATATTTCTTTTAAATTCACTTCCTCCTCTTTTTCCCACTCCCCATTCCCCTTCTTGGGAATGCAACCATGGTACATTTGTTTTTGGTGTCTGTGGTCGGTGAAAATCACTGACCATCAGGTGACCCATCTGCTCGTTTGCCAATCACTGCTATAAAAAAAAGAAAAATCTACGCCACTACATGAAATACTACACTACATAAATAAAGGTTGTCTGGTAGAAATCGTTTTAAGCGATAAGACCGCCTATTGTTTACACTTTGTATTACTTACGCCCGAATGGTCAAACGCTGCTCAAATTTAATGGCTTCTTACATTCATTTTCGCCATACAATTTTGGCAGATTAAACGACATAACGCCACCTTAAATGTATGAACATTTGGCGGTTATTCCTTTTTATTCTTTGTTTTTCTTGGTATGCAATAAAGAGCTATCTATCTATCTATCTAAATACATAGAAAGTAACTCACTTGGTAGCACGTGGTAGGTTTCCGATGTATACGCTTCCCTTTCTTGCGACGTTTGCGAATCTTCGACGGCAGCACTAAATCGGGTTTCATACTAAAAATATTAGAAGTAAGATATGGCATTGACGATGCAATATTGTTTATTACGTGTATAGTAGTAATGGGGTATCAAATTATAAAGATGACTACCTCGGTGGCGTGGTTATATTTCGGTACGCCTACCGTCCTGAGGTCTCGGGTTCGATCCCCGGGTCGGGAAAAGTTATATTGGATTTTTCCATATCAGCCCGGAGTTTGGAATTTGTCCCAATATGGCGATAAGCTCGCCCCCTATCACATCTGGGATGGAACTAAGCTCTGTGAAATGTTGTTCTAGTTCGCTAGTGCACCATTGCTTACCCCTTAGGGTATAGAGGCGTGAACTTATTTATGTGTATGTATGCAAATTATAAAGACTAATTTGGGTATGGTATAAAATAAGCTGTCGATGTATTATGGTTTCGAATGACAATGGGGTATTATAAAGACTAATTGGGGTATCGTGTAAATAAATGATGTAATTGTAAAAAAGTGTTTTTAATATACTTACACACTGCGCAACGATGTGATTATCTGAAAAAAGAAATTCATTTCTAGCAGCAATACAATTTTAATCTGCACTTTATACGGTAGATACCTTTTCTTTATCCCTGCCCTTATCCCACCTTAGTGTGGGGTCGGCGCAACACAATTTTCAAGAATGTTGCACATAGGATTTGGGTTAGTTTTAACGACCGCCTGACTGTCTGACGTCAACCCCCTCTAAGGAATCCAGTCCCGGGAAAATTAAATTAGAACGTTGCTTTACTCGACCTGGGAATCGAAGGCAGGACCTCCCGGTCCATAGCCCATATATGCTGCCACAAGACCAAGGCGACGGCATATATGAAAGAAACCATAAGCAATAAAAAGCATTCATAATTAATAGCTAAGGTAGATTTCATCGCTTCATTTTTCTGATGGCACCGTCCATGGGCTATGAACCTGGAGATTCTAGCTTCGATTCCCAGGAGCGAGGTGTTTTTCTAGAATTGACACTCAGAAGAGGATTTGATGTCAGGCAGCCTGTCATAAAAACTATAGTGATGTTGATGATAATCTTTCTTTACCTTTGCTTTTTCTGTTTTACTGAGAATTTTCTTTGAAGCTGTGATATCAACTTTCGGGTCCTTTCTGTAAAATAAAACATTACTTTATAATTCGTTTAATTTGACTGCCTCGGTGGCGTAGTTGTATTTCGATACGACTACCATCCTGTGGTCTCGGGTTCGATCCTCGGGTCGGGCAGTGATACTGGATTATTTCCATATCTGCCCGGATTCTCGAATTTATGCCCGATATGGCGATAGGCGCGCCCCCTATCACATATGGGACGGAACTAAGCTCGAAGGAATGTGGGTGTTCTAATTCGCAAGTGTGCCTCTGTCTACCCCCTTCGGGGATACAGGCGTGAGAATCACGTAACCGAGACGTTCGGATATTTGACATACAAATATTTTACGATTCGCTAGCGTGAAATGTATAAATTTCATTGTGAATTACTGCTTGCTATAACGGTGAAGGAAAACATCGTGAGGAAACCTGCATACCCGAGAATTTCTCTACAAGAATTTCGAAGGTATATTAAGTCTACCAAGAGGCATTAGGCCAGCGTAGTAGACTAAGGCCTAACCCTCTCACTAGTAGAGGAGGCTCGTGCCCAGCAGTGGGACAGTAATATTACAGGGCTAATATTATTATTTATTTTATGAAATGTCAAAAGTCATCAAACTTCTGAATTTGGGTTTGGATATATACAATAGCACTGCAGGTTAGTCTGAAGCCAGGACTGTGAGTGATTATTTTATTAACTCACTGATCATCAGCATGCATAGCGGAGTGGAACACGTGCTCCTCGTAAGCCTTCCGAGTCTCGAAGGTCATGTCGCACTTGTCACAAAACGTGTTCACTTCATCATCATCATCCGGACTTTCCTAAAAAAGCAAAGTGTGGTGAGTTTTAAAGTTGCAAAATTTTTGAGATTAGTTTCAAATACAAATTTTGGAGCCTCTAGAGGGGCTTGACATGGGCAGGCGGCCAGTCAGAAAAATTAAACCGAATCCTTCCTGCATCGTGCTTAAAATGTTTAACACTCCATGTAGGTATACAGAGTGGCGCCAACATAACATTAAATCATCCCAGAACGTTGGAAGGCCTTGTACCAAAAATCTGTCGAATAGGTGAAATAGTTTAAATACATGATTTTTTTTTATTTTTTTTCTATTTTTGCACATGACATTTGTTTTGTTTTGACAATGTACATTTGGGGCGACCTAAAACAGCTAATCTTATCAGTTAAAGGCTTTAGTCGACAACAAACATAAACGGACTAGTCGGGCGCGACTTGGTAGGTTCACGCGCCGCGTACCTCCTGAAGTTTACCTACATGTAGATCTGCGCGCATTATACCGCTTTTGTTTTAAATTGATTTTTTCAGTGCTGACCCTGGAGCTTTTATATTGGAGCCGCAAAATTTAAAAATACCTATGTTACACATTATCAAATTTAATATCGTTATGTTGGCGCCACTCGGTATAAAGTGTAAATAAATAAATAAATAAAATATTCATTGCGCCAACCCGACATTAAAGTGGACTATGGCAGGTCGCAGTTCAATAAAACCTCTTTTTCCAAATTAAAAAGACAAGACTCACTATTTCATTATCAATATGTTTGACTTTCTTATGCTGATGCAACCCCGCCTCGCTGACAAACGAACTTCCGCACAATGTGCACACATACTCGCTTCTATGTGTGCGCAGATGTGTGTAATATGTAGACAAGTGCCTGAAATTAACATGACCTATCGCACTTGTTTTCTGAGGTATGTAGTTACAAGGCACTCTTCGACGAATTAGCGTCGCCAATACGTAGGGGCCACTACTGGGGAGGGGGGGTTGTCTTTGCCTATTTTGGATGAACTTGGGGGTGGGGGTTCGGGACGGTGATTACGTCAGCATTTGCTTTATATGATGTGCAGTGGCAGTTTGCTGTTCTGGGGCCTGATCTATGCTCACAGATCAAAACAAATGTGCAATGCTTTTATGAAAATAGACTTAAAAGATAATAAGTAATACTTTTCCATACTTTCGTTAATCAACATGACGTGAGTGCGTGTTCATTTGGTCATAGAAAATAAGGACAATAATGTTGTAGCACCCTACCTGAATGTCTGTTCACAGTGTGTACATTTCTTCAGAACTCCGCTGTGAAATTCTTCATGGAGGACTGCTGTGTTCCTGAAAATCCAATTAAGAATCTATGCTAAATGTTAAAACCCAAAACCACACGGTTTGTCACCCTAAGCACTGCCAAATTGCTTATGAGTATTGACAATTAACTGGGACAATATTTCCCAAATATTGGAGTATATTTTTATTCCTATTTCCAACCCCCATATCTTAACTGTGTTAATGGAAAATGGAAATTACTAACGATCACATCATAATGTATCATAACCCTTTGTTCATATGTTATTCTGCTTTAACAACTTACCCCATTTCATAGACAACTCAGAAATCTCAAATAAAAGGCAGTAAAGAGGTGCTTATTCTATGCCCCTTACTTTTAAAAATATTTAAGCGCTGCTTATCTTAATGTTGTTCCTTTCTTAAGGTTGTCCCTTTCATTTTTAAACAATGTAACGCAAGAAAAGAAGTGACAGGCTATTCTCAGCGAAAAGATAAGCGGAAATGTTTTTATAAGTACGGCCGTATATCATTAAATTCGATAATACATTTATATTTTTACAGCCTCCGTTGCACAGCGGGCGATTAGCCGGCTGGGAAACGAGAGGCCGCGGGTTCGATCCCCGCATCGAGACAAATGTTTGTATGGCTTACAGATATTTATTTCGTGTCTGGGTGTTGTGAGACCGAAAGTCTCTCGTAGTTCCTGATTCCCACGACACAAGACTCGACCTTAGTGTGTGGCCAGGACTATGTATATGACTGTTGGGTGTTATTTATTTATTTAATTCTTCTAGTAGGTATTGATGGACAATTGAAATTACTTAGCATCATTTATCATATACCCTAACAGACAACTCAAAATTCATTAATAATTAAAGCTACTACTCACTCCTGCATACAGACAAGGTCACAGCGCAGACACTCGAACTTGTGATAGTGTTGCAGCATGTGCTTGCGCAGCATGCACTTCCACTTGTACCGCATGCGACAGAACCAACACTCGAACTTACCTATACCCTATAATCACAAGTTTAAAAACTTAAGACCACCCTTGAAATAAGCTGACATCTGGCGGATATTGCGTAACATACATAAAAAAATACAGACGAATTGAGGACCTTCTCCTCTTTGGAATTTGGTTGATAACATGTTACCCCAATTACCCCAAATAATAAAAACACTGCAAAATCACACCGATGGTATGGTAAAAAATGGTAGTATTATAAAGAATTTTGCAGACAGATTAAATGATACACCTCAATTGAGTAACTGCGAATACCTCACAGAAAACTAATGTGAAATAATGCTGCTTTCATATGCTGCTCGTCTGACGTTGCCACTGGGCGATTCAGTCCCTGACAAATTGTGTTTTCTCACTCGAGATTTGAACCTAAGAACTCACAGTCCACAGGTCATGAAAGCTGCATTACAATAGGCCATAGTTACCTCAAAATGCCTCATCCTAGAATGTCTATCAAGCATATCCTTCTTCGAAAATCCTTTAAAACATTCAGTACACTTGTAAGGAGCAGACAAATACTTCTGATCTTCAGCTCTTGCTCTGAACTCATTTAAAGCTTCCTCCTCTGTCAATGTATACACCTTCCAATTACTCAGATCCAATCCTTTCTTCATCTTTCTTTTAGGCTCACTTTCATCTCTGTCCCCTTTCCTTTTCTTCATTCCCTGATATTTTAATACCGTCTCCCTTTTCACATCCAAAACTGATGTTACAGGACTGTATGGTGCCTTTAATTTATCTTTACCTATTGTGTCTTTGGCAATAACACTTTCCATAGTTTCATCATTGTCATTTGAATAGTCGCTATAAAAATCAATCTCTGGGTTATGCTCCTCTTGTTTTACTGAGAGATTTGCTTCTTTGATGTGAAATTCGTTAATATTGTTAGACAATGTTATGCGTAATGGCGATTCAAGGTTTCTGTTCTGACGGTCAATTTTGTAGATGGCGTCATAAGTAATCTATAATAATAAATAGCATGAGACATATTGACGGTCCCTACGTATATAAAGACAAGTCAAAATGTCATATTTTTTATTGCATATATGGCTTTAGATTATCCATACGCTCATAATTATTTAGATATATTTTTTAATTATCTTATATTCTAATAATGCTATTTTAAATACTAATCGAACAAGATAACAAGTATGATAATTCTTAAACTTATAAACAAACTTCATTTTGTTCTCCTGAAAACCTCAGTTTTTGATACATATGGACTGTCGATATATGATATCCCTATATGGCATCTTTCCATGGTCAACAGCTGTTTGGCTGTGGCATTATATTTTCAATGTCCATTGATGGTAATCACTTATTATATCAAGTGGGATATCTTCCCATCTATATTTGTTAGCAAAACAATAAACATACGCTCACATCTGTATCCCCGAAGGGGTAGGCAGAGGCGCACTAACGAACTAGAACGCTCACATTTCGCCGAGCTCAGTTTTGTCGCAGATATCATATGGGGCGAGCCTATCGCTATATCAGGCACAAATTCCAAACTTCGGATTGATACTGGAAAATCCAGTATCACTTGGCCTGACCCGGAAATCGCACCTGAGAGCTCAGGATGATAGTTTTACTGCGCAATACCACTACATTACAGAGGGACCAAAAATATATATTAATTTGTTATAAACTATTAAGCCCCTTCTGGGGGATACAGTCCTAGGCAAATTGTAAAAAACACCACACCCAACTTGGGAAATTGAACACAGGAGCATTTTATTGAGTGGTAGACAGTAACGTCTATGGCACGAATGGGCCGGCTCAACCGGTTTGATACCAGTCTCACAGAAAACCGACGTAATGTGGCAGCTTGCTGTCGCATTTTGTTCGGTGAGTGAGATTTGCAGTGGCCCATTTCCCCATTCCCTATCCCAATCCCTTTTTCCTCCCCTTCCATTCCCTCGTTTTAGGTTGGCAACGCACCCATGATTCTTTTTGTGTCTTGAGTGTCTATGGGCGGTGGAGATCACTTACCATCAGGTGACCCATCTGCTTGTTTGCCAATCTCTGCTATTAAAAAAAAAAAAGGGAGCTCCTGGTTCACATCCTATATAAGCTGCCACTAGACCAAAGAGCTGACAAGAAGGACTATGTTTATGACTGTTACCTATTATACATTTATATGATTTTATACTTACATTGCCTCTCCACTGAATCTCTTTGAGTGCTCTCTGACCGTTGTAGCATTTTTCTTTAAACTTGTGAAATTTGTGCAAAATTGTAGCGCATTCATAGCAAAATGTTTGGGGTAGGCCGTCATTTTCATCTAGCTGTAGGGTAACGTTTTTTTATTTTAGCGACATACTTTTAAACAAATGGGTAGGTATTATTTCCTAGACAATATTATTGGCTAGTTTCCTAGATTATTTCGTTTAAAACTACATCTTAATTAATATGCTAGATGTTTTAATAATTAATCTAGCAAAACATATTTTTGTAGTTACGGAAATAATTCAACAAACTTAGTAGAAACTTTTTTCATTAAATGTACATTGAAGTACGGAGTTTTCTTTACTTGCTTAAAGACAGCATTTCGATAATAATATTAGTAACAAAAAAAATGTGTAATACTTACTTTTAATGCCATAATTTCTTCATAATAATATTTAAGTTGGTACCTCTCATAGTTGTACATTTTCGCTTCTGTCCGTAGACATATCCTACAAACTTTAAGATTGGACATTTTTGCATACTTAATTTACTGTTTAAAAGTAATAAACAACAGTAATTAAAGTTTTTTCATACATAAAATCCGCGAAAACGACTATTCCCTTTTGGGTATTTTTGACACTTCAAAAATCAAAACTGACAGTAGCAAAAAGTCAAAACAAAAATTAGTTCCATTCCACACATCACTATCTACTTTGTATTTTATGGATTGAAATAATACACAATAATGTTTTTTCTTACGTTTTATTTACAAGTTGTAAATTGCAACAAATTTTTGGCAACTCAGAAGGGTAGTAATATGCTTGTCGGTAGAAACAGATATTGCGGTGGTAGGTAGACGCAAACCACAGAGTACTTTGTATATTCTGAAACACAGAATTTTGTATATACTGAACTGACGCAGACGTACTCATGCATCAGTTGCATCATAGGGTAACTTGAATATACTGGTAAGTTGCATAAAAAGGCAGAAAACGACGAACGATGTGTTTAAGTCGTCACATTCCACATTATCGGTTCTCTTATTGTTTATCATTATAGCATAATAGCGTTTATAAAAATAAAACAACATGTATTCCGTACTAATTATTTATTATCTTCTTTAATATAACTTACATAACACAAAGCTACTTTACATATACAATCAAGAGTGAACAGACTAGCCAGGTTCAGAGGATGACATGGGTGTCCGCCCCACCTCCCCCCACCCAACTATGGTAGTGTATGGACCATAGATTGTGACGTGAGTCGACTGATAAATCTATGGTAAGGACTATGGACACGTACACTAGCAAATTGTATGCATTTATAAGCAATTTACACCATAGCGCGTTATTATAGTTGCATCTTCAATAAGTTCGGTTCGGATCATAAATCAATCAATCATAACTCATTCTCCTGGTCCTTCGAGCCGGATGAAAATAGATGTACGGAGATGTAATAAAAAAAAAGGTAAATTGTAAACGACGCTGGAGTTTCGTCATCCGGCTACTCTCAACTACTTTGACATATCGGTTAGTAACTGTAAACTTTTTGAAAGTTGACGGTTGCGGCAACAGAAAATGCTCGTCTGCTAATCGCTTTACAGCAAGTATTACCGTATTCCCCAAGTAGAACGTACTATTCAGATCTATTTATTGGAAATTTACTTTTGATAGTTCTGGCTCGAGTTGTTCAGGTCTATCTATACGCATGCTATACGCAGGTAACTTCTGTAAACACCTTTCAAAAATTTCTCTACATCATCATCATCATCATCATCATCAGCCATAGGACATTTCCAGATCGACCTGTTGGAAGCATACACACACACATACATACATACACTGTTCTACATACACACATCTAATTTTTATCTAACATTTCATACAATCTATACCTTTTTCCTTGATTACGCAACGCACATCATCGCTTTAAAGAAACATAGACTTAAGAACGATGGCACAAAGATTACTCAAATGTCTATCTTTCAACTTTTATCAAAATTAATTAATGGTCAAACATATTCCTATGGTCTAAAGTTCTAAATGAAAAACTGAGATCAATAATTAAGAGAATAAACCATTATTGGTGGTATACAAATTAAAAATGATTTTAATTTTATTTAGGTACTCAAAAAAATTTTGTGCAATACATCTTGCTGAGGACAATGACCAGTTTTTAAATGGACAATGATGCCTAAGCGCGTATAAAATAGATTATAGAGATATCGAGTTAGAATTGGGCTTGCTGTGTGTTCATAATATTTGTATAAAAAAGACAAATATTATGTGTACGTAGCGAGCTCTATTCGAATACATATTCGATAGTTATTCGTTCTCCGGCTGGTGATTAGGGTTAACTTATAAATATCGATACTGCAACGTATCCATTCAATATCATTTAGTGCCATCATTAAGAAATACAGATGTCGACACGTTTTCCTCGATATTTTTCACTTCAGTGTTGTCTCAATACCGAGTATCAGAGCATCGTAATATCGATAACTTCATGGATTTATTTCATTACGACTACCAAAGTATCGATATATTTTCTCGATATTTCTCATCTCAATATCGACTAAAGATTATTAAGATGTACTTTTAACATTTATTGCTTTTCACAACCCATATATTTTTAATTTCACCATCGTAGTGCGCGCCATTTTGCTAGAGGCATATCGTTGGTCGGTTCCTTATTATGATAATGTTCTGCTATGAGCGAAGTTTCTTCAGGGACCTCCGCTTTTCGCTTCCTGGCTCTGTAAATTATAATAAAATTAATTAACATATTTCATATGTAACTGCTAAAACGGTAAAATAGCAGCTAAAACGGTAAAAGTATAAGATAAAACGGTATAAGTAACGATAACAGTAACAGCTAAAACGGTATAAGTAACGATAACAGTAACAGCTAAAACGGTAAAAGGAACGATAAAAGTAATAGCGAAAACGGTAAAAGTAACGAAAAAAGCAACAACTAAAATTGTGATGTGTCTAGCCGTTACTTTTGCTTTCTATGAAGAAACTGGGGGGAGGGGGAAGAGTTTGTGACGTCATCATTAGAATATTCACCTTTTCGGGTAGGGTTCCTTGAGATGTATAGTTCGGTAGTGTAGCTTCATACTCGCGACTTGTGTGAATCTCTTGTCACATAATGAACATTCCACTGGCTTCTCTCCTGTGTGGGTCTGTACATAAAAAAAGCATATTTTTTTTAGCCATGGACACAAGTCCTTTAGCCGGATACTTTAAATCAGCATGTCTTTATTTTCTATAACTCATTTTTTTCAAGAACCATGAAATGCGATGGTGGTTAATTCCAAGGTCTTGCTGAAGTTTGTTTGTGTGTGTGTAAACCATCGACAAAAGAATAATAAGGGCTTGGCATGACTAGTAATAAAGCGTGTAAAAAATGCCTGCGAAAGAAAGGTCCTAGTAATATCGCAGGTAAGCATCTTCTTCACATTCCGTTCATCATTCAATACCGCATTAATATAATAATATCAATGACTACAACATATTTATACACTACTAGCTTTTGCCCGCGGCTACGCCCACGTGAGTCTTGACAAATATTCATCCCCCATTACATCCCTTTATGTTTATGGGATGAATTTATTCATGTTCATTTATCTGTTAAAAAACCGCACCAAAACCCGACGTAGGATTAAAGATCAAAGCATACAGACAGACAAAAGCGGGAAGGGACTTTATTTGCAAATTTTTACGAGCAGCTGCCTTCCTGACTGACGTCAACCCCCTTCAATAACGAAGTCATGATCAAGCTCTGTAATAAACAGAAAAACATCAATTTTGAAAAATCTCTTTGCCCGACCTTGGAATCCAACTCAGGATCTTCGGGTCCACAGGTCATGTATGCTGCCACTAATCAAGGAGATAAATGTCGACATTGCTTACCAAATAATGCCGCTGTAGTGTCCCTTTAGCGTTGAACTGCATCCCGCAAGTGGTGCAAGTGTACTGTCTCTCTCTCGTGTGAGTGTTCACGTGACTGTAGATACTGTTGGGCTGATAACAAACAAACAAACAAACTGTTTATTATTAGTTTTGTATGGGTAAAGAATTTTTAAAATCGGTCAAGTCGCTTTAGAGTTTATCCGTTACAAAAAATGTAATTAGGAGTTCATGACATGGATTACTTTCAGGTGTTTGAGACGTTAGGGAGCTTAGACCTTTCCTAGGATTCAAGGATTTTATCAAAATCGTAATGATTTCTTAGGTTTACATGTTATTCATTGAAATAAAACTATTTTTACTGACCCGTGGCCACGAAGGCTGCAAAGCTTTCGAAACATCGGGCATAAAAATTAAAACCAAATCGTGATAGAATCCGTAAAAATAGTTTTATTTCTATTTATCAAAATCGGTTTAGCAAAGAAAACGTAACAGATATACACATACTTTCGCATTTATCATCATCATCATCATCATCATCAGCCATAGGACGTCCACTGCTGAACATAGGCCTCCCCCAAAGAATTCCAGATCGACCTGATTCGCATTTATATGTATCATTATTTTTAGAATATAAAAAATATATTTTTTTTACTTTTAAAAGGTTTATTAAGCTTTATTTTATATTATATGTAGCTATACCAGAGTACTTTTTAGTACACTGAAAATCACTTGTAAAACCTCCTCTTTTTCGAACACATAACATAACAAAAGCTCACGCCTGTATCCCCGAAGGGGTAGGCAGAGGCGCACTAGCGAACTAGAACACCCGCGTTTCGCCGAGCTTAGTTCCGTCCCAGATGTTATAGGGGGCGAGCCTATCGCCATATCGGGCACAAATTCCAGACTCCGGGCTGATATGGAAAAATCCAATATCACATTGCCCGACCCGGGGACCGAACCCGAGACCGCAGAACCATAGTCGTACCGAAATACCACCACACCACCGAGGCTGTCTTTTTCGAAATCATTTAAAAACCTATACTCACCGCTAGTAAAGCTCCGCATATCTCACATATGTATCTGCCCTGTGCCTGCAGGCTGTTCCCGGTCGTTGCCCCCGGTATTTTGGTGGTGTTCACCACCGGAAGTGGTACATCAGCGTGCTCCCTCTGGTGGTGCTTCATGTACGCAGTTAGTGTTGAGAAGTTTCTGTTGCACTGTATGAGAAAAATGATCACATCTTTGGTCTTTGGCAACATATATGGGCTGTGGACCGGTAGGTCCTGAGTTCGATTCCCGGGTGGTACAAAGCGACTTTTCTAATTTGATTTGCCGGGGGTTGGATCCCTTAGAGGGGGGTTTACGTCAGGCAGGCAACCGATCGTATAAACTCAGCCAAATCCTTTCTGCAACTTGCTTGAAAGTGTGTTGCGCCAACCCCACGCTAAGGTTGGATAAGGGCAGATGGAAGGTGAGAAAAATGTTTTAATATTATTCGAACGAGTTGATGTCAAGAATGCGGGCGTCTATAAAAACTAAACCAAATCACTTCTGCAACACGAAAAATGAGTTGCGCTAACCCCATATTGGAGTGGAATACTGAGTAGAAAAACCTGATATTAGTTTACCCTCACCGGGGACCAAACCCGAGACCTCAGGACGGTAGTCGTACCGAAATACAACTACGCCACCGAAACAGTCTTCATAGACAACGCATCTATGATTCTTCTGATATAGTTATTGTCTATGGGTGGTAAACATCACTTACCGGGTGACCCTCCTGCCCGTTCGCCAATTGCTATAAAAAAATAACTCACTATAGTACATTGTGTGTGTTTCCTCGGAACTCTTCTTATCACGATGCCGCCTTTCAAATTCATTAGCGTTGGTGTCTCTTCTGATCTGTAAAAATACTCTGTCATATTCAGAGACTGGGCTGTATTGACAGGGCTGTCAATGGGCTTCCCAATGTGTCTGGTGATAACGGGTAAAGTAACTAACTTCAGCTCTTCTAACATAACATAACATAAGCTCACGCCTGTATCCCCGAAGGGGTAGGCAGAGGCGCACTAGCGAACTAAAACACCCACATTTCGCCGAGCTTAGTTCCGTCCCAGATGTGATAGGGGGCGAACCTATCGCCATATCGGGCACAAATTCCAGACTCCGGGCTGATATGGAAAAATCCAATATCACTTTGCCCGACCCGGGGATCGAACCCGAGACCTCAGAACCGTAGTCGTACCGAAATATCACCACGCCACCGAGGCAGTAGCTCTTCTTCTTTTAAAAATAATGGTTTTCACGCATTTGGGATGATTTAGCAAATGTCAAGGTAAGTATAGCAATTATCAAGTTTTCACAATGACCATGAGACCCAGATGTGGATGGACTCAAGGTCCTGCTGGGATTATGGCGGTAATTCCTCCCAGCGCGGTGCCCCTCAGATGACCTTCACTCAGCAAATCGACCGGACAAAGCCAGCCAACGCACCAAGCAAAACTCATCAAAGATCACCGGTTAAAAAGTTTCCACATTATACTGTGTATATATGTTATGTTATGTTATGTTATGTACTGTCCATCTTTGCTGAATTTTGGTGTATAAAATCACATCATAATACAACAACAAACACAACTCCAAACAATATGAAAAAAATAATCACAAGTTTAAAAACTTATACAGATCCGATAGTGACCAAATTATATGGGACCACGCTTGAAAAAAAGCTCTATCGAATACAAAAAGAATTTTGAAAATCGGTCTACATTTGGCGGAGATATCGCGTAACATACATTAAAAAAAATACAGACGAATTGAGGACCTCCTCTCTTTTGGAAGTCGGTCGAAAGTTAAAAAGCGACGCCCACCCTCAAGACTGAACCATGAAGTTTTTTGATATTTCCGGAAAATGTCGAATATTAACTCGATATACTATTTTACATGGTTTAATTTACTTACGCGGAATGCATGGCGGAGTGAATCAAATGTTCCTCATAGGCTTTATTAGTCTCGAATTTGATGTCGCATCGCTCGCAATACGTAGTCTGTGCCGCGGCGTTGTCTTGACTCTCCTGCATTTACATACATACATAAGCTCACGCCTGTATCCCCGAAGGGGTAGGCAGAAGCGCACTAGCGAACTAGAACACCCACATTTCGCCGAGCTTAGTTCAGTCCCAGATGTGATAGGGGGCGAGCCTATCGCCATATCGGGCACAAATTCCAGACTCCGGGCTGATATGGAAAAATCCAATATCACTTTGCTCGACCCGGGGATTGGACCCGAGACCTCAGAACCGCAGTCGTACCGAAATACAACCACGCCACGGAGGCTCTTTTTACAATCAAAATAAAAATGATAAGAATGAAGGTATTAATTTTAAGTAAGCTAAAAGGTGGAAATACAGCTTTAATCCAGCATAGTGGCAAAATAAAAATAATCTTACCGTGTCCATAATATGCTTGACCCTGCGATGCATGTAGAGTCCGAATTCGCTGACGAACGATTCCCCACAGAGTGCACAGAGATGCTTGCTTCTGTGCTTGCGCAAGTGTGTGTAGTATGTTGATAAATGTCTTGAAAAATAACAATAGACAGTAACGTTTACAGCACGAATGGGCCGGCTCGACCGGTCTGATACCACTGTCTCACAGAAAACCGACGTAAAGTGGCAGTGAGCTTTTTTTGAGTGGTGGAGATCACTTTCCATCAGGTGACCCAACTGCTCGTTTGCTAGTATTTGGTATAAAAAAATAAATTCGACTAATATCTTCCAAGCTTTGTGTTCAGCCCCGAGCCTCGCCATCCTTCATATTTTTTTTATTACCTCTATATGTCTAAATCGAATTAAATAAAGAGTTCTAAACAATATATCATCAAGAAGTTTCCATTGCGTTTTTCGACCGACTACGAAAAAGGAGGAGGTCCTCAATTCGACTGTATTTTTTTATGTATGTTACGCGATATCTCCGTCAAATGTGGACCGATCTTTAAAATTATTTTTAGTGACAAATTTCTAATCCCTATTCCCCTTCAATTAAGATTAGCAACTTCCTGCGACCTTTATCAGGCCGTCGGTCCACCTTGTAGGTGGACGTCCTACGCTGCGCTTGCCGGTACGTGGTCTCTACGTCTCATATTTTTGGGGGAGGCCTATGTTCAACAGTGAACGTCCTATGGCTGATGATGATGATGATGAAGATTAGCAACACATCCATGAATTTTTTGGGGGACATGATCCTGACTTGGTGCCAATCGGACCACCTGGAAAATACATATATGTATACCCTTAAAAAAAATCTCGAATCGCCCAGGCGTTTTCGAGTAATCGGGAAAACATACATAAAAAGATTCCGACGAATTCCGATAAAACCTTCTCCTTTTTTGAAGTCGGTTAAAAACGACAATTGGGTACTTGACTATGTATGATTTTATACACATTTTACATGAAATAGCAAGTAAAATAAAACATAAACCATTTTGTAAAAACTGCATCGAAATTGGTTGAAAAATGAGGCAGTAATTTATATTTTAAATTCTGCAATGAGCAAGAGTGGGGGCGTAGTGGGGATATCTTGCTATCCCTTTCCGACGTACGCATCGTTATGGCTGTGACGTGATTATACTGATGCTTCTCTTTCCTGCAGTTTGAAGGTAACATCAAACTTCAAAGCCTTATAACTTTATTATTTTTGGGAATATTTCGATATTTCTTTCTGTGATATGTTTTAGATGGCCTAAATTTCAGATGGCCTAAATAAAATTAATTTAAAAAATAGACAAGTACCCAATTAATTTCGAAGAAACTTTTTGACGAATATGGGATATTCATAAGTTTGCCTTTACACAAGACACCGATATTTTAATACTTACGAGAATTGTTCATTGCAATATTCACATGTCCGTGTCACCCCATTGTGGTACTGGTCGTGATGATGCGCTGATGTTCTGGAAATAAATAAAAAAAACACCTTATGAATCGAGAATCGATTTTAGTGCATTCAATTCAAATCGATTTTTTTAAGTTTTAAAATAAAATATAAATCTCTATTGGTCTCTATTGGTCACGTAGGCATATAAAAAGCACTTATGACGTGTCAAAATAATCATAATCTAGATTTAAATACTTCTTATAATATTATAGATTATATATATGATTTTGGGAATAAGCAGATAGGTATGGATTCTGTAACAGGAATGAGGCTAAGATAGGGTCATATGGGGAAAGGGGAATGGAATGAGAACACTACAAGGCCCTAGCCCTAGCTAAGCTACCAACCTTTCTCTAACTACCTACAGATGACGATAAGTAAATAGGCATTCCAAATAATGCTATCCCAGTATACTCACTCTCTAGAAAAAGTGAGGTCACATCTCAAACACTTGTACTTGTTGTAATGCTCCTTAATGTGTCTGCTGAGGAGTGACTTCCACTTGAACCTGATGCGGCAGAATCTGCACTCCATTGAACCGTTTGACTGTTAACCATAAAATGTAAATAATAAATAAATGTTTGTGTGGCCCACAGATATTTGTTTCAAGTCTGGGTGTTGTGAGACCGAAAGTCTCTAATAGTTTCTGATACTCACGATACAGGTTGTACCTAGTGTGGGGTCAGGACTAGGTGTGTGACTGTTGGGTGTATTTATTTAAATAATATTATGCTCATAAAAACCAAAATAACTAAGACCAACCTCACTATGCCTCAATTTTATGTGCCTTTTCATCATGTCTTCTTTTGAAAATCCTTTCAAACATCCTGTACATTTGTATATTGAATTTATGTATTTAGGGTCCTGAGCTCTCGCCTGGAACTCTTTCACAGCCTCTTCTTCTGGCAAAATGAATTTCTGCCAGTTCTTACTGTCCAAAACTTGCTTTTTATCCCAGTTGTTCTTAAACTTGTCTTCCATGGCTATATCTTTCTTTATCCTATTCTTTTTAGATGTACCACTCTTTTTAATTTTCTTCTTGGGTAACTTTTTGCGTTGTTTAATTTTACTGGATTTTGATTCTTTGGTTGTCTTTTCTTCATTGGATAATTTTAAATCAGCTATTATGATAGCTTCTTCACATATTGGTTTTATTTCATGCTCATCTTTACCAACATTTTCTTTTTCAATGTTCATCTTTTGATCTTCTTTCCTATTATTAATGTTATCTTTTGGTATTTTATTAAGTGTTATATTATCTTCATCATCGTAATTGTCATCAACATCAACATGTGTGTCATCAAAATCAACACTTTTTGGAGATTTTACATCTGAGTATTCTTTGAGACTGACCATCTCTGGACTAGGTATATCTGTCTGTACATGAGCTTTACTTTTACTGTGTTTAATTATACATGTTTTAACTCTATTACTTTCGTTTAATATATCTATAGATGATTTAAGGTTGATACTTTCTCGATCTATTTTATATATTGCCTGTAATGTTATCTGAAAAAAGTTACAAATTAAGGCGGATTTTTCGATACACAGAAAATGTTTATTTGAAGAATATTTTTGACCCTTTCACAGTGAATGTATGGAAAATCTGTCAAAGTATCAAAAACTAAAATTATTGGGCAGTAATTTTAATAGGACACCAAATTAGTTTGAACTTAAAGTGTTTTATGTTCACAAAATGTTATCATATACTTACTATTTTTTTATATTGGCTTAAAAAAGCAAATAAGCAAGCTGCTAATTTAATGGTAATTACCAGTGCCCATAGCGGTCTACTGTGAAAAGGAAAGGAATAAGGATTAGGAATGGGAGAGTATATTTGGCCTCTAGAAATCTCACTGCTTCAATGCATGCTAGCTGGCTAATTGGCCTTGGCCAATACAGAATATTTAAGCATCTATATAATTCGGTACTTGACTAGTTTAAATGAAATTTATACGAAATTTACGACGTCTAATATACAAAACAGAAAGAAATATTGAAATATTCTCAAAAATAAAAAGTTATAAGCCTTTGAAGTTTGGTGTAACCATCAAACTGCAGGAAAGGGAAGTTTCAGTATAACACGTCACATAACGGTACGTGCGTTGGAAAGGGACAGCAAGATATCTCCAATATGCTCAGTTTTGATGTGTTGTATAAGACATTTGACAAGATTTTGTTTTAACAGCTTAGTTATAACTTTAGCTTTACTTGAAGAACCTGGTGGTTTTTATAATCCAATACAACAGTTAGAATAAAGAATACTTACAGAACCCCTCCAAAGTACATTTTGCAGTGTTTTTTGTGCTATGTGGCATTTCTCTTTGAACTTGTGAAATTTATGAAGCATCATTGCACATTCATAGCAGAAGAAACGTGGTAGACCATCATCCTTTACCTATGAGATGTAAGAATTTTGTAAAGAACTTTGGCTAAGTTTATTTATGCCAGAATTGTTTTGCAAATTAACAGAGTAGTATATATAAACATAAGTTCACGCCTGTATCCCTCAAGGGGTAAGCAGAGGCACACTGGTGTACTAGAACACCCAGATTTCGCCAAGTTTAGTTTTGCCCCAGATGTGATAGGAGGCAAGCCTATCGCCTAATCTGGACAAATTCCAGACCCATGGCTAATACTGAACAATCTAGTATCACTTTGCCGGGCCTGGGAATCGAACCCAAAATCTCTGGGCGATAGTTTTACCGTGTAGGTACGCAATACCACCACACCATCAAGGCAATCAGTAATGTAATGAAAAATACAATAATTATTTTTATTCTTATTTTTAATTGTATAGATATGTTATTAAATTCCTTCGGATGGAGTAGATGCATGGCAGGCACCCGGTCGTAATAAACTAAGCCGAATCATTTTTGCAACATGCTTAAATATTGTGTTGTACCAACCCACATTGATAAGGGATGGTTGAAAGAAAGATGAGGTATGCAAGGAACATAGCAAATATAATGTTGTCTCTGCCTACTCTTATGATAAGCAGGCATTTATGTATGTACCTCTAATTAAAAGGGAAGCATTTGAATCAACTGATGTCTATATCTTTCATTGACTTAAGATGTCTACTAAATTATTTTACTTGAATCTAAGATAAATCTATAGTATATTTAAAACTATTTATAGCACAATTTTGTCATAAAAATAATGAAAAAACATCATATAAATATTACCATTTGAGCAAGAACTTCTTCATAATATTGTTTCAGCCGAAAGTCATCAAAATTGTACATTTTGGCGTGCGTTCGTAAACATACACGACACACTCTTATGTCCGACATCTCGCCGAAGTTACTTTGTGTTAAGAAAATATAAAATAAACGTTTATAAAACTGTAATAATAAATAATTTTCACAAAGTAAACAATAAATATCTCGCGAAGTCAGCCATATTGACAAATGACAGCTGCTGTCACTGTCAAATTACTATAGTGTTGATCGTTTCATTTTAGCTTAGCATTTTAGTCATTATCCCAATAATCGACTATTAGTGTAATACTTAATTTTTTTTACTTCAATTTTAATGGGATCCTTCTTTTGCAAAATCGCCATTTTAGTTTCGTTCCATACATTAGGCTATGTTTCTTTAGTCATTGACCCAGACGGACTCTCATTAGAATCCTAAATTCCCCCCTTGAAGTAGGTTGACGTCAAGCACATGACCGGTCGTTAAAGCCAAATCCCTTCTGCGACATACTTACAAATGTGTTGCGCCGACTTCACTTGGGAGTGAGATAAGTACAAGAGTAAGAATAACAATAAGTTGCATAGAAATGCAGAATGTTTTTCAGAGCCATTGTAATCTATTTTAGCTTTGATTTCTATGTCATTGGTGTAAACCGATTTATATTGACATCTAAGTATTGATATAATAAATGTATGTAGCTTCAAAACCTTTATAGGAATAATAAACACATCTGTACTAATTATTTATTATCTTATTTACAAATTATAATTTACATAACACAGCCAGTTTACATATTCTTATGGCGCGTACACACCGGGCCGAACGAAGTCGAACGAAACATGCCTGTTTCATTCCCACAACAGCGAAAATTTGTTTGTGTGAACGCAACAGGTATAAATTCGTTCGGCCGGTGTGTACCCGCCATTATATAATCAAGAGTGAGCAGGCTAGCCAGGTTCAGGCGATGACGTGGTGTCCCCCATCACTTTGAATAGAGTATAAAATGAGCCACTTACGTTATTTCCTGGCCACTTAGCAGACAGCGGTCGAGTTTCGGCAACCGGCATCTTAACCGCTTATTTGATATTTTTGGTGGTGCAACTGTCAAGTTGGCGGTTGCTGGAACTATAATTGCTCGTCTGCAAAGTGCCTAACAGCAAGTCTTACGTATTTAATATGTCAAGTACAATTGCCTTTACCGACCGACTGCCAAAAAGGAGAAGGTCCTCGATTCGTCTTTATTTTTTTATGTTTGTATGTATGTTTTTGACTGGTAGAGCCACGCTGTAGACAGTAACGTCTACAGCACGAATGGGCCGGCTCGACCGGTTTGACACCACTGTCTCCCAGAAAACCGACGTAAAGTGGTAGCTTGCTGTCACGTTTCGTTTGATGAGTGAGATTTCCGGTGGCCCATTTCCCCCCTTCCTTTTCCCTCCCCTTCCATTCCCTCATATTAGGTTGGCAACGCACCCATGATTCTTTTTGTGTCTTGGGTGTCTATGGGCGGTGGAGATCACTTACCATCAGGTGACCCATATGCTCGTTTGCCAGTCTTTGCTTTAAAAAAAAATGTTACGAGAGCCGATTTTCAAGATTCTTTTTGCGTCCGGTAGAGCTTATTTCAAGGGTGGTCCGATATTTTGGTCACGATCGAATAAATTATATACTTGGTACGTTAAGTTTTCCGGTTTTTAGTGATTTGTTTTGTATGTATTTTATTTTTATTTCCAACGTTTCGAAAGCTTTACAGACTTCGTGGTCACGGGACGGACTAATATAAGATAAAATAATACAAAAAAAAAACACCGGTAAAAACTAGTTTTATTTCAATGAATAACATCCGCGTAAACCTAAAAAAAAATAACGATTTATTTTGTTACGAATATCAAAGTATCGATATATTTGCTTGACATTTTTCATCGCAATATCGACTATTAACATGTACTTATATTTTTATTTCATAATATATTTTACAGTGGCGTAACTATACCATTGAGGACCCGTGGCAAATTCATGTTCACGGTTTTATAGAGAAACAGGTGTCGGTGTTCCTCCACCAAAGGGAGATCTCCTCATCAGGCGGGTGTTGCCAGACCGCCGCGGCTCCTCCGATGGTTAATCTTCGGAGGTTGTATACATGCAACGTCTACTCCAAACTTTGCTACTGTGATTTGGAATGGATTGACTGGTGGCTCCATCTGTTGTCTGTCTGTGCCGTAGCTACTGCCGTTGTGCGCTGACGCTCGATGCTTGTATTTTGTTCGGCGTGTTTGGCAGAGATGTCGCGACAGCCTTTTCGAGAAGGGATCCGCTATGCTCATTATCAGGAGCTTCTTTATAGCAGGTGGCGCTAGGCCATGGTCTGGGGCCCGTGGCATTTTGCTCGAATGCCACTGTATAATTACGCCACTGATATTTTACCATCGTAATGTTCGCCATTTTGCTAGAGGCATATCGTCGGTTGGCTCCTTACTGTTATAGTATTCTGCTATGAGAGAAGTATCTTCAGGAATTTCTATTTTCCGGTTCCTGGGTCTGTTAATGAAAATAAAGTTTTAATGGGGCACAAAAACTTCAGGGAAGCCTGTGTCCAGCATGGACGTCCTGTGGCTGATATGATTAGGATACAAATTAATAAATGCTGTAAATACTTTTATTTTAATGTACGTAAAGCATGTGTTACAATTGCAGTCTCAGTGTGGCGATTGAACCCAGGGCCTATCGCTTTACATCCGGTCCAGAAGGGGCTGACTCTTGACGCTCGATTCCAATTTTACATCGATTCGATATCATTTCATCATCATCATCATCATCAGCCATAGAACGTCCATTGCTGAACATAGGCCTCCCTCAAAGATTTCCAGATCGGCCTGTTGGAAGCGGCCTGCATCCAGCAATCCACGTACCGGCAAGCACAGCGTAGGACGTCTACCTACAAGGTGGACCGACGACGTGATAAAGGTAGCAGGAAATAGACGACATTATAAAAGGTGGAGATTCCCAGCGCATACGAGTTTATGAAGTCATCAGCACACTCACCTTTTCGGGTAGGGTTCCTTGAGATGTATAGTCCGGTAGTGTAGCTTCATACTCGCGACTTGCGTGAATCTCTTGTCACATAACGAACACTCGACTGGCTTCCCTCCCGTGTGGGTCTGAGACATTAAAAAAAAAATCATAGCAAGGATACTAGTTCTTTTGCCGGATAAATTTCCACTGGCTTCCCTCCTGTGTGGGTTTGAGACATTAAAAAAAAATTCATAGCCATGGATACTAGTCCTTCTGCCGGATAATTTTAAATATGAACATGTCGCCCTAACTGTGCCAGAAGTGTTGGCCTTATCGCTAAAACCGATCTCTTCCAGGAAACTACAATTGGATTAAAATTCCAAATTCTCACTGTGTTCGTTTCTTTAACTCAGACTTATTCAAAGTTCGTTCTATAGATCTCAGCCTGGGAAATGTCGACATTGCTTACCAAATAATGCCGTTGTAGTGTCCCTTTAGCGTTGAACTGCATCCCGCAAGTGGTGCAAGTGTACTGTCTCTCTCTCGTGTGAGTGTTCACGTGACTATACATACTGGAGGCCTGACAACAAACAAACAGACTGTTTACTGGCTTTCTGTTGGTAAAAGAATTGCGTAGTTGACTGATAATGTATACGATACAAAATCGCTCATAAAAAAAACATTGAGGAAATAACATTTATGATTTCAACCTAAATAAAACGGGTCAGATATTTCGTCGATCACATATCGATCGTCGATGAAATTAGGTTGTGCTTTACACAAAAATTCGAAAAAAATATACGAAATAACCTGGCAGTATGGCTTTGGATATTAGGTCTGAGGCCCTTGTAGAACAAATTTAAAAGAAAAATTAGTAATGTGACATCATGCAACGTGATTCGCGTTTACAGTCACGTAAGGCACAGATAAAAAAATAAGTATTTAAATTACTAAAATAAAATTATCCTTGGAGTATTTTTAATAAATTCCTATTGCACACGTTATTTCGATGATAAATCTATGTTCCCACAAAAATTCATTGATATTGGTTACTATAGTCAAGTACCCAATTGAATAGGCAATTTCGAAAAGGGCAAATCACAAAATAAAAATGATCAACAAGTATACAGAGTGGCGTCGACATAACGACATTAAATCAACCCAGATATACCTTATAACGTTGCATGGTCGATTTAAAACAGCTGATATTAGCGATCAGACTTTTTCGATAAAAATACATGAATGTACTAGTCGGGCGCGACTTGGATGCGAGCGCCACGCCGCGTACCTACTGAAGTTTACCTACATGTAGATTTACGCGCATTATACCGCTTTTACACAGCATTAATTGTGTTAATTCAGTAAACTTTTTTTATTTATTTTGTTTGAAAAATTTATTTCTTTAGTGTTGTAGCAGGTATGCGGCACGATCCTCGCTTGAGAGTTACGCCAGACAGGTGCATTTACGTTTGTTATTTACAAAAGTCTTTTACCGCTAATATCAACTATTCTAGGCCGCTCCAAACGTACATCATGTGCAAAAATTGAGGAAACTAAAAATCAATCCTGTGGCCAACTATTACACTTATTAAAAATAAACTTTATTTCTTTCTTCTTTCTTATTGGGCTGGTTTTTGGTACAAGGCCTTGCAACGTGGCAAGGTATAACTGGTATGATTTAACGTCATTACGTTGGCGCCGCTAGGTATACAAACGATTTAGGAAGCTTCTGCTTTTGGAAATCAGTTAAAAACGTATACTCACCGCCAGTAAAGCTCCGCATATCTCACATATGTACCTGTCCTGTGACTCCGGGCTGTTCCCGGTCGTCGCCCCCGCTATTTTGGCGTTTTTCACCACTGGAAGTGGTACATCAGCGTGCTCCCTCCGGTGGTGCTTCGTGTACGCAGTTAGTGTCGAGAAGTTTATGTTACACTGTACCAGAATAATTACAAGTTTAAAAACTTAACGGAGCGACTTCAAAACTTATCCGATCGTGAACAAATTTATATCGGACTACTAATGAAACGAGCTTTATCGAGCACAAAAAGAATATTGAAAATCGGTCGATATATAGCGGAGACATCGCGTAACATCCTTGAAAATACAGACGTATTGAGAATCATCTCCTTTTCAACCGACTTCCAATAAGGGGAAGGTCTTCAATTTGTCTCTCTTTTATACTAGACGGGGCATCAGCACAAAACACGATGATCTTCACTCGGCGAATCGACAAAACAAAGCCAGCCAAAGCACCAAGCAAAACTCATCAAAGATCACCGGTTAAAAAGCTTCCACATTATACTGTCCATCTTCACTGAAGTTTGGTGCATTAAGCCACATCTCTTAAAAACAACAAACACAGCTCTAGAGAATAATATGAAATAATTTTAATAAGCGACGCCCACCCTGTCAGACTTCCCCTTAAAATCCCAACGTTTAAGAACAAACTTTTTGTATAGAAACTGACTTGATAGCCTGTCTATCAAAGAGATTTAATATTACTATAGAGGGGCTATCAAGCAAGTTTCCATACAGAAAAATTGATCTCAAACTGCAGTACCGCCGTCAACCACTTATTACAATGCGAGGGCGATTATTACAATTTACACCCTAGAAAGTTTTGTGGATGTTTAAGAATCACGTAAGATAAATTTATTCTCTCAATATTAATTCGCTGGCCGACCTGGCGCGCGTGTATTTCGAGCGACTTATGACCACTAAGGTCATAACTTTTGGATCACAAGTTTTGTGCTGTTGTCCCGTCTATATACTGTTGAATGTCTTTGCTGTCTATGTATGTAATATTAAATACCTTAGTATAAAGACCTTAAAACTCACTATGGTACATTGTGTGTGTATCCTCGGAACTCTTTTTATCACGCTGCCGCCTTTCAAATTCATTAGCGTTGGAGTCTCTTCTGATCTGTAAAAACATGCTCTTTCGTATAATTTAAAATTACGACTTATAGGCGGTTTTATGTACCGAAATACGTCCCAGATGTAAGCCTATCGCCATATCGGGCACAAATTCCAGACTACGGACTGATATGGAAAAAATCAATATCACTTTGCCCTCGCGTCCTTGGTCTAGTGGTAACATGTATGGCCTGTGGACCAGGAGGCCCTGGGTTCGATTCCCAGGTCAGACAAAGCCAATTTTCTAATTCAATTTGCCCGGAACTGGATCCCTCCGAGGGGGTTGACGTTAGGCAGGCGGCCGGTCGTAAAAAATAAGCCAAATCTTCTCTGCAACATGCTTCAAAAAGTGTGTTGCGCCGACCCCACATTAATATGCGATAAGGGCAGGTAGAAAGAAAGTACGAGAAAAATGTTTTAATAAACAGACGAGGTTGATGTCAAGAATACGGGCATCTATAAAAACAAAACCAAATCGTTTCTGCAACACTACTGAAAAGGGTGTTGCGCTAACCCCATTTTGGAGTGAATACTGAGTAGAAAAACCAAATATCAGTAAACCTCACCGAGGATCAAAACCGAGACCTCAGGACGGTAGTCGTACCAAAATACAACTACGCCACCGAAACAGTCTTCATATACAACGCATCTAGATAAGGGCAGGTAGAAAGAAAAAGAAAAAAGTCACATTGCCTTCGCCGGGGATCTAACCTGAGACCTCAAGACGGCAGACGGTCATGCACGCAATACAACTACGCCACTGTCAGTCAGACACAAGCAGTCAGTGAAGTAGCTTTTCGGTGGTTGTCAAACTTTATTAATAATCTGTCTACAGCGTGGATCTACCACTAAAAGTACTTACGCGGAATGCATGGCGGAGTGAATCAAATGTTCCCCATAAGCTTTATTATTTTCGAATTTGATGTCGCATCGCTCGCAATACGTAGTTTGTGCCGCTGCGTCGTCTTGACTATCCTGTATAATATAATAATATAAGCCCTGTAAAATTACTGTCCCACTGCTGGGCACGGGCCTCCTCTACTAATGAGAGGGGTTAGGCCTTAGTCTACCACGCTGGCCTAATGCGGGTTGAACTTCACATACCTTCGAATTTCTTGTGGCGAAATTCTCGAGTATGCAGATTTCCTCACGATGTTGTCCTTCACTGTTATAGTGAGCGATATTTCACAATGAAAACACACTTAACATAGAAAAGTCAGAGGTGTATGCTCCATTTTGGGGTTGGTCTCGAACCTCCGACACTCGTCTCGGCAGTCCGTACCTACCTTTTATGACAGTAATATTACAGGGCTGATATTATTATTAAGCACGTAGTGGCAACATTAAAAAATAATCTTACCGTGTCCATAATATGCTTGACACTGCGATGCATATCGAGCCCAAGCTTGCTGACGAACGACTCCCCACAGAATGCACAGATATGCTTGCTTCTGTGCTTGCGCAGATGTGTATAGTATGTTGATAGATGCCTAGTAAACGCAATGACAAAAGAAAAAAACTTAACGGACCGACTCGACTTCAAAATATATCATGAATTTATATACCTTGAAATAAGCTCTATCGAACACAAAAATAATTTTGAAAATCGGTTCACATTTGGCAAATGAAATGAGGGCATTCTCCTTTTTGATGTTAGTCGATAAGGACTTGGCATGACTATAAAAAAAAATATTCGTTCTTAATTCGTAAAAAAATTATCTTAAAAAATATTGTTTTGCCGACTCTACCCAACAGATTCGAATTAACAGCTATGACGTCACAACATGACACAAAGACGATCCTATTTTTATTTGAACATACATAACATAAGCTCACGCCTGTATCCCCGAAGGGGTAGGCAGAGGCGCACTAGCGAACTAGAACACCCACATTTCGCCGAGCTTAGTTCCGTCCCAGATGTGATAGGGGGCGAGCCTATCGCCATATCGGGGACAAATTCCAGACTCCGGGCTGATATGGAAAAATCCAATATCACTTTGCCCGACCCGGGGATCGAACCCGAGACCTCAGAACCGTAGTCGTACCGAAATACCACCACGCCACCGAGGCAGTCTTATCTGAAACGCGTAGTATCTTAATACTCACGAGAATTGTTCATTGCAATATTCACACGTCCGTGTCACTCCATTGTGGTACTGGTCGTGATGAAGGGCTGACGTTCTGGAAGTTAAAAAAAATCATATCGAATAGTTTTTTTTAGAGTAAATAGGCATTCCAACATTGCAAATAATGCCATCCCAGCATACCAATAACAAAAGAAGAATAAGGACGGGGCATAACTACGAAAAAATGAAGCATGACTAGTCTATGGTGAGAAACCAAAATGGCGACTTTGCAAAAGAAAGATCCCATTGATATAGCAATTAGGCATCTTCTTCACATTCCGAAATTAGTATTATTGTAAATAAAACACTATTAATAGACTGCCTCGGTGGCGTGGTGGTATTTCGGTACGACTACGGTTCCGAGGTAAAGTGATATTGGATTTTTCCACAATAGCCCGGAGTCTGGAATTTGTGCCCGATATGGCGATAGGCTCGCCCCCTATCACATCTGGGACGGAACTAAGCTCGGCGAAATGTGGGTGTTCTAGTTCGCTAGTGCGCCTCTGCCTACCCCTTCGGGGATACAGGCATGAGCTTATGTTATGTTGTAGAAAGTAGCTCTGTATTAACTGCAGCAAAAGATATAAAAGAGTATGAATGTAAAGTTAGACAGTAGACTCCTTTTTGAGCTAGAAGAGTACACAACTAGTTTAATAAATACAGTGGACTTGTGTAGTGAATTTAGTGTATATAAGACACGTTTTTTCTTTACATTAGTTATGTCACATCCTTATTTTTTTTTAATAATTGCAGCATACTCACTCTCTAACAAAAGTGAGGTTACATCTCAAACACTTGTACTTGTTGTAATGCTCCTTTAAGTGCCTGCCGAGGAAGCACTTCGACTTCAACTTGATGTGGCAGAATCTGCACTCCATTGGACCAGTGGACTATTAACAATAAAATGTGGTGGAGAGACATTAGCGGCTAAATAGAAACATCATCATCATCAGTCATAGGACGTTCACTGCTGAACATAGGCCTGACCTGATAAAGGTCGCAGGCAGTAGCTGGATGCAGGCCACTTCCAACAGGTCGATCTGGAAATCTTTGGGGGAGGCCTATGTTCAGCAGTGGACGTCCTAAATAGAAATAGCCTTATAAAATGTAGGCGCTTCTTTTCGTTAAGTTCTCTTCTTTCTTTTCTTTAACTTTTCTTAATAGTTTGTCCATTTCATTTACCAAGTGATATAAGGTTACAATGGGGAACTTGCACAAAAATTATAACGAGAAATTGTGTTGATAAATCAATAAACAAAACCATGAAATGTGCTATCATGTTTATAGTATAGATTGAAATTAAACTGTTTTTACGGATTGTATCAAGATTTGGTTTTATTTTTTTATGCCCGACGTTTCGAAAGCTTTGCAGCCTTCGTGGTCACGGGTCAGACTAAGGTGTCATTTGCCCAAAAAATATATATAGAATCCGTAAAAATAGTTTAATTTCAATGAATAACATTCACGTTAACCTAAGAAATCATTATAGTATAGATATTTTACAAAATATCCTACTGATAAATTACGTATAATGGAACGTAATTGTAAAACCCAAGTGACGTCATTGCATAAAAATCAGAGCAGTGTTTCCAAGTTGGGGTATTTTTCCCAATTTTGCCGTTATTGTTGTTGTGTTTAGTATGGTGATAAGTGAATTAAATTGCGGAGGTCTTCTTCCTTTTTCCTCATTTTTACTTATATTTGAAGAAATAGCTTTAATATTCCTACGCGGTGACGTCACGACCTTTTTTTAGCGCGGGCTTTTGTAAGTCATATTTTGACTTGCGATAATTAAACGATTTGTGCATATTTTAATGTTTTTGTTTCTGGTGTGTTTATTTGAGACCTAGTTCTTTATAATAAACTACAAAAATTACATGCAAGTTCCCTATTGATAAACTGTTGTTAAAGAAGCGCGGTATGTTTTAATAGTATTGCAATACAATGATATTATAACACAATAAAAATGTCGCCACCTTCGGCTAGAGGCAGTGTATATTAGTTGTGGTCCAGGAGGTTCTGGATTCAGATCTCAGGATGAGATGAGATGAGAATTTTATATTTGTCCAGGACATCTCACAAATGTATTCAACCTGTCGTAAGAACTAAAGCCCAATCAATTCTGAAACACGCTTGTAAAAATGTGTTTCGCCAAACCCACATCCAATGTGGGGTAAAGGCAGGTGAAAAGAGAGTGGTAAAGCCACGCTGTAGACAGTTACATCTACAGCATAAATGGACCGGCTCAAAGGGTTTGATACCAGTGTCTCACAGAAAACCAATGTAAAGTGGCAGCTTGCTGTCGCGTTTCGTTCGGTAAGTGAGATTACAGGTGGCCCATATCCCCCCCTTTCCATCCCCTCCTTCTAGATTGATAATGCACCCATGATTCTTTTTGTGTCTTGGGTGTGTGCGGTGGAGATCACTTGGTGATTTATCTGCTTGTTTGCCAGTCCCTGCACTAAAAATTAATTTACGACCAACCTCATGCCTCAATTTTATGTGCCTTTTCATCATGTCTTCCTTCGAAAATGCTTTCAAACAACCTGTACATTTGTATTTTGCATTTATGTATCTAGGGTCCTGAGCTTTCGCCTCAAACTCTTTCACAGCTTCTTCTTCAGGCAAAATTAATTTCTGCCAGTTCTTACTGTCCAAATCCTTTTTAGATGTACCACTCTTTTTAATTTTCTTCTTGTATATCTTTTTACGTTGTATAATTTTGCTGGATTTTGATTCTTTGGTTGTCTTTTCTTCATTGGATAATTTTAAATCATCTATGATAATAGCATCTTCACTAGTAGGTTTAGTTTCATGCTCATCTTTACCAATATTTTCACTTTCAATGTTAATCTTTTGATCATCTTCCCTATCATTAGTGTTATCTTTTGGTATGTTACTAACTATTATATTATCTTCATCATCGTAATTGTCATCATCATCAACATATTGAGTGACATCAAAATCAACACTTTTTGGAGATATTACATCTGAGTCTTCATTGAGACTGACCATCTCTGGACTAGGTATGCCTGTCTGTTCATGAGCTTCACATTCACTGTGTTTAAATATACATGTTTTAACTCTATTACTTTTGTTTATTATATCTATTGATGATTTAAGGTTGACACTTTCTAGATCTATTTTATATATTTCCTGTAATGTTATCTGAAAAAGATTACAAATTAAGGCAAAAATTTCAATAACCAGAAAACATTTATCAACCAACTTCAAAAAAAGGAGAAGGTCCTCATTTCTTCTGTATTTTTTTATGTATGTTACCCAATATAGTATAATAGAACAGGTTTTTACTATTTTATATAAAGTAAAAGACATTTAATTTGACAAAATTTTAATATGGTCCTAAGTGCTATTTAACATTGTTTAGATGGTTTAAAGTACATTTCTACAAATTCACACTATTTTAACCCAAACTAAATGCAACACAACTCCGACCCCCAGTTTTTTAGTTAAAAGCAATTATCCATACTTTCAGTTATGATATTATGTTGTATAAGACATTTGTCAAGATTTTGTTTTAACTGATGCTTAGTTATTACTTTAGCTGTACATGAATAAACTGGTGGTTTTCAGTGGTCCATTACAAGTCACTGCATTATTATCATCATCAGCCATAGGACGTCCACTGCTTAACATAGACCTCCCCCAAAGATTTTCAGATCGAAGTCACTTACAACACTTAAAATAAAGAATACTCACAGAACCCCTCCAAAGTAGACTTTGCAGTGTTTTTTGTGCTATGTGGCATTTCTCTTTGAACTTGTGAAATTTATGAAGCATCATTGCACATTCATAACAGAAGAAACGTGGTAGACCATCATCTTTTACCTATAAGATGTGAGTTTTGTCAATCAAATGACTGACCCGACCTGGGGATCAAACCCGAGACCACAGGACAATAGTCGTACTGCATGCCACCGTGGCAGTCAGTAATTTAAAAATACAATTATTATTGCTAATTTTAAATTATATTATTTATGAGGTATGTTATCAAAGTTCCCCAGAGGGAGGTACACATATGGCAGGCAGCTGGTCATAAAAAACTAAGCCGAAACCTTTTTGCAACATGCTTAAATATTGTGTTGCACCAACGCATATTGAGGAGTGATAAGGGCTGATTGAAAGAAAGAAGGTATGCAAAGAATATAGCAAATATGACGTCTCTGTCTACTCTTAGGCTGAGATCTATAGAGCGAACTTCGACTAAGTTTAAGCCAAAGAAACAAACTTAGTGAGGATTTGGAATTTTTAAATTGAACTTTGACTTAGTCCAATTTGTTTTTTACAAGAAAAACAGACTAACATACAGACTAAGCACAGATTTTCTTATAAAAAATAAGTCAGAGTGAGTTAAAGTTCAATTTAAAAATTCCAAATCCTCACTAAGTTTGTTTCTTTGACTTAGACTTAGTCGAAATTCGCTCTATAGATCTCAGCCTTATAATAAACAAGCACGAATTTATGTATGTCTTCACAAGGGAAGCATTTCAACTGATCTAGGCTAAATTGATAATATAATCATACATTAATATTATCTGGTCTATAATTTATTCATAACTGTTTATAGTGGAACTATTTGGTCATAAAAATAGTGATTTCTTAGGTTTACGTGAATGTTATTCCTTAAAATTAAACTATTTTTACGAATTATATGGTCTGACCCGTGACCACGAAGGCTGCAAAGTTTTCGAAACGTCGGGCATAAAAATTAAAACCAAATCGTGATATTATCCGTAAAAATAGTTTAATTTCATAAAAATAGTGAAAAAAAACATAAATATTACCATTTCAGCAATAACTTCTTCATAATATTGTTTCAGCCGAAAGTCATCAAAATTGTACATTTTGGCGTGCGTTCGTAAACATACACGACAAACTCTTATGTCCGACATCTCGCCGAAGGTTTGTGTTGCTTTGTTATAAGAAATCATTAAATATATGTTTATAAAACTGTAATATTATAAAATTTCACTAAGTAAACAATAATTCTTCTTCCTTATCTAAAAAATATGCCCCCCCATCAAAGGGTGATGATTTTGCCAACGTCAGTGTTTAGTAGTGTAGTAAGTAGTGAAAATATAGCTAGTCAAATATTGATTAAATAAAAATAAATTATTTTTTTACAATACAGCTGAGCTTTAAAAAATTATAACCTCAAAATTCAGATGTCAAACTCATTTGGTTTTTTTTTTATTTTTTTTTATTTTCCCTTTCGGGAAGGCAAAGGGATCTAGCCCATACAGCCTCGTCTTAAGTGTTTTTTTTTTCTTCATTTCCTTATATCTAATTTTTCACAAGTGCCATGAAATCGGATGTGTTCGAATTCAAGGCCCTGCTGAAGTTTTGGCGTCAATTTCTTCCAGTTTGATGCTTTTTAGACGATTTCCTCGCAGCGGAGGAGTCGAACATGGTCGACACATCCACCCGACAAAAAGCGTCCAAAATCACTTATTTCAAAGCTTCCACATACTGTCCATCTTCGTTGATGTTTATTGCTTAGATACACATCACATTTAAACCACAAGCATAACTTTAGACTAGAATATGAAATCATTAAAACAAGCGACCACCCGCACCGTCAGAATTCCCGCCAAAACCCCTCATTTGGATTTTTTAAAATTTCAAGCAAAGGCATCTAGCCCATTCAGCCGCTTGTTATGTGCCTATGTGTATGTAAATTCCCGCCAAAACTCTGTCAAATTAATGTGCAGAGAAAGAGCAAGTTATTTATTTATTTATGTTAAATAATAAAGTTTTTAAAAATCTCTGAATAGCATAGCCATTCTTTTGAGTAATGGATTTATTCGTCAATGGATAATCATCAATCTTTGATGGAGGCAATAATTTTTAAATGAAGATGAAGAAATGTGTCGTTACATTTTATTAATGATACCACTTAGCATAAGCTCACGCCTGTATCTAACAATGATACAAGTATCAAACCTGTATGAAACAAGGATTTTCATTGTCTCCTACCTCTCTTACTCATGTAACAATGGACCATAGACATTTTTTTTTTAAAAATAACATGTTTTGTTGCATGTGCAGGAGTTACGCTTTATGTATAGCATTGGGTTCCCAGCACCCGCTCATAAAACGTAATTCAAACGTTTACGTAGCTTTGAGACGTTAGATTGGGTGTAAAAATTAAACTCACATTACTAAGTATGTACAAAATTGTATTTACTACAATCTACACGTACACAAGACACACATACATTTATTTCTCTTAAACCACGTCTCCTGCACTAGCTGTTTCGAAACCAAACACTAAAACACCTACACAAACAAGGTTTTTCATTCACAGGTTAAGTTTTTTACAAGCAGGAGCTTGTAGAACAATTAGCATAGATAAAAAAATACAAGTTTTGTGAAATGTTTTAGTGCAGGACACGGGGCTTTAATATTCAACAACTCAATGTAATATCCACCAAACAAAAAATGCTGATATTTTTACATACAGTAATCATCGCATTTTACTAAATCGTAAAAAAAATACTTTTTTGAATACATTGTTTTTTTTTGTGTCAAATCCCCATGGTATTATTGATTAAAAACCTAATTTCTCACAACGTATGTCGCTGTTGTTACACACATCGCTGTTGTCACAAAACACTTAAACAAAACATATCTTTTTATCTATGGTCCATTGTTCTACGAGGAAACCATATATTTATATATTTTTCTTTAGTCATTGGAGGAAACAGCTAAAATCGTTGTTTGGTGTACGTGTTTTTATGTAATGTTTCGAGAAAAACTGGTTTAGGACATGCGGCTTAGTAATGGACCATAGATGAAAAAATAAATACCGTGTTTTGTATGTTTTTAGTGCAGGAGACGCGGTTTTATTTGTACATTTATCATACACACATATAAATATTTGTAAAGCGCCGTCAGCGCCATCTATCCAACGTTAATGATTCAGACTCTGCCTCCGTTCGGAAATCTTCTGCGAGCGTTACCTCATCAGTCTTTTTTCTTCTGTTTCTGTAACAAAATGATATTCAGGGTGTTTCATAAAGTTGGTATCAATAACAGCTACACTTAAAATGGCTGCTAGCAATCTAACGGTTCAAATATTTCATTTTAAATCAAAGAGATTCTGCTGCCTGCCCTTATCCCACTATGGAATCTGTGCAACACTTTTTCAAGCATGTTGCAGAAAGGAGTTGCCTTATGGCGGGTACACACGAATGTGTGAATGAAACAGACATAGATTCTTTCGCCTTCTTTCGGCTGGTGTGTACTTGCTATTAGTCTTTACGACCGCCTCCCTGCCCTATGCGCTGATCCCATATTATACATACATACATAAACATACATAAACTCACGCCTGTTTCCCGTTGGGGTAGGCAGAGACTAAGGAGCGCCAATTGCTTCGGTTCAAACATACTTCTTTCGCTTCTTCCACAGTCATCAGTCTTTTCATGCACGCTCGTCGGTTACGAGAACTCCTTATTTGGCCCTTTTTCAGGAGATCGCCAATTTGGTCCTGGAAGGTACGTCTAGGACGTCCTCGGCTGACACTACCATTCACTTCCGCTACATAAATTTCTTTCGTCACTCTGCTTTCATCCATCCTTTCAATGTGGCCAAACCACCGAAGCATTCCTTTCTCAATACTCGTCACTACATCTTCCTTCAATCCACATTTCTCTCTTATGCTGTTATTCCTCACTCTATCATTCAAATTCCCATATTATATAATCCATAAATATAACTGTACCGTTTCGGATAAGGTTGTTTGAGATGGAAAGTCCTGTAGTGGAGCTTCACGCTGTTGCTCTGAGTGAATCGCTTGTCACATAACGAACACGCGAATGGCTTCTCACCGGTGTGCGTCTGTAATATTAAATAATAATCACAAGTATAAATAAAGCCAAGCCTCCTATAAACACCTATACAAAATATCGACCTTAAGCCGCCAATACATCCTAAGTGCTTTGAGATGAAGTTTATAGGGGACAACAAAAACAAATATTAAAAAATATAACATAACATAAGCTCACGCCTGTATCCCCGAAGGGGTAGGCAGAGGCGCACTAGCGAATTAGAACATCCACATTTCGCCGAGCTTAGTTCCGTCCCAGATGTGATAGGGGGCGAGCCTATCGCCATATCGGGCACAAATTCCAGACTCCGGGCTGACGGATAGCGTTTTGGCGGCAAATTAAATTATACATAATAGTTTTTGCTTTTGTAAATTAAATATATGAAAATAAATTTCGAAATATTTTTTTACATGTTTAGGATAAACTAATGAATAGCCTTGTATACTTTTAAAAAAATAATCAAGTACCCAATTGTTAGAGTAGACATTGTCTCTTTGTCTATATGATATGCACGTCACTGATTAGTTCGCTAGTGCGCCTCTGCCTACCCCTTCGGGGATACAGGCGTGAGCTTATGTTATGTTTGTCAAGTCGAGCACGGTTTGAGAAGTGAGTGGTGAACGGTGCCTCACCAGCTGATGCCTGTTCATGCTGCTCTTGGAGTTGAACTGCACGCCGCAGGTGTTGCAGGTGAACATGCGCTCGCGAGTATGAGTGTTCAGGTGGTGCGCCACGCTCACTGCCTGCGGACATCGTTTAAAGACTTAACGGTCCGACTTCAAATCCGATCGTGACCAAATTATATAGGACCACCCAAAGAAGCTCTATCGAACACAAATAGAAATTTGAACGTCGGTCCACATTCGGCGGATATATCGCGTAACATACTTTGTTTCTACCTGCCCTTATCCCACCTTAATGTGGGGTCGGCGCAACACACTTTTTCAAGCATGTTGCAGAGGATTTGGCTAAGGTTTTACGACCGGCCGCCTGCCTGACGTCAACCCCGTATGAGGGATCCAGTCCCGGGAAAATTAAATTAAAAAATTAGCTTTGCCCGACCTGGGAATCGAACCCAGGACCTCCCGGTCCACAGCCCATACATGCTGCCACTAAATAATAATAGAACTCAAGACAAAGAATCATGCCAACCTAAAAGGAGGGAATGAAACGGGATGGAAAAAGGAATGGGCAAGGGAGGGGGGAAATGCTTATAAAAACATTTTCACTTATCGGTTGGCTAAGAATGACCTGTCACTTTTTTACTTGCATTACATTGTTTAAAAATGAAAGGGACAACCTATGGTTAAAGATAAGCAGTGCTTAAATATTTTTATAAGTAAGGGGCATTGTGTGGATGTGCTTCGTTTAATTGCGAAATCCTTACTAAATAATAAAAGCGAAAGTAACTCTGTCTGTCTGTCTGTCTGTCTGTCTGTCTGTGGCGTTTTCACGTCTAAACCACTAAACCGATTTTGATGAAATTTGGTATGTGGGTACTTTTAACCCCAAGGACGGACATAGGGTACTTTATTTTTTTTAAATCAACCCCTAAAGGGATGAAATAGGGGATGAAATTTTGTATGGGAAGTTTGGAACCGCTTAATGGATTTTTATGAAATTTGGTATGGGGATACTTTTGACCCTAAGAACACAAATAGGGTACTTCATTTTTTTTTATCAACCCCTAAAGGGATGAAATAAGGGTTGAAAGTTTGTATGGGGATTTTAGGTCCACTTAATGGATTTTTATGAAATTTGTTATGCGATAGGATACCTTTGAGTTCAAAGACACAAATGGGCTACTTTTTTAAAATCAACCCCTAATGGGATGAAATAGGGGATGAAAGTTTTTATGGGAATCCAGAAACCGCTGAACGTTTTTTTAAGACATTTGGTATGAGAATAGTTTTAACCCTGAAGACAGAAATGGGATGCGATATATTTTTATCCTAAATAAGGATGAAATAGGGGTTGAAAATTTGTTTCTTTGTTTTTGGGCCGATTGACTTCAAAATCGATATCTGGGTCGCCCCGTGGTTCCGAACGACAGAACCGCTGTGAGATCTGTCAAAAGTGGCCGCAATTTTGTTTCTCTTTGTTTCTGGGCCGATTGACTTCAAAATCGATATCTGGGTCGCCCCGTGGTTCCGAACGACAGAACCGCTGTCAGACCTGTCAAAAGTGGCCGCAATTTTGTTTTTCTTTGATTTTGGGCCGATTGACTTCAAAATCGATATCTGGGTCGCTCCGTGGTTCCGAACGACAGAACCGCTGTCAGACCTGTCAAAAGTGGCCGCCATATTGTTTTTCTTTGTTTTTGGGCTGATTGACTTCAAAATCGATATCTGGGTCGCCCAGTGGTTCCAAACGACAAAATCGCTGTCAGACCTGTCAAAAGTGGCCACCATTTTGTTTTTCTTTGTTTCTGGGCCGATTGACTTCAAAATCGATATCTGGGTCGCCCCGTAGTTCCGAACGACAGAACCGCTGTCAGACCTGTCAAAAGTGGCCGCCATTTTCTTTTTCTTTGTTTCTGGGCCGATTGACTTCAAAATCGATATCGGGGTCGCCCCATGGTTCTGAATGACAGAACTGCTGTCAGAACTGTCAAAAGTGGCCGCCATTTTGATTTTCTTGGTTTTTGGGCCGATTGACTTCAAAATCGATATCTGTGTCGCCCCGTGGTTCCGAACGACAGAACCGCTGTCAGACCTGTCAAAAGTGGCCGCCATATTGTTTTTGGGCTGATTGACTTCAAAATCGATATCTGGGTCGCCCAGTGGTTCCAAACGACAAAATCGCTGTCAGACCTGTCAAAAGTGGCCACCATTTTGTTTTTCTTTGTTTCTGGGCCGATTGACTTCAAAATAGATATCTGGGTCGCCCCGTGGTTCTGAACTACAGAACCGCAGTCAAACCTGTCAAAAGCGGCCGTCATTTTGTTTTTCTTTGCTTTAGGCCGATTGCCTTAAAAATCGATATCTGGGTCGCCCATATTTAGACTAAAACGACAGGGCGGATCGACAATTCAAAAGTTTCTTCCGTTGGCCCTACAAACAAATACGCGTGCGGAGCCGCGGGCAAAAGCTAGTAAGGAATACGATTGATTGTAAGGTTTTATAATTTCAACAATGATTGCGAAAAGCGCCGCCACGCGGGGGAACCGCCAAGGAATATAGTCTCATTTTTCTCTCATTTAAGACCTTGTTTATAATAAAATCTTTATCGAAGGTATAAACCTTAACTAGTATGTTAAAATGCATTTTAAACCTATAAAAGACTCAAACTTGAAACAGCTGATCGAAATCTCAAATCGAAAAATGAGTGAGATTTCCGGTGGTTTCCTTCCATCTCCTCTTTTTAGATTGGCAACGCACCCATGATTTTCTTGTCTTGGGTGTCTATGGGCGGTGGAGATCAATTATCACCAGGTGACCCATCTGCTTGTTTGTCAGTCTCTGCTATAAAAAAAAACTCACTGCTAAAGATATCCCGCATATCTCGCAGATGTGTCTCTCCTCGTTGGGCAGGAACGGTGTCCTCGGATGTTCCACATGATGATGCTTCATACACGCAGACTGGGTTGGGAATATTTTACCACACTGCGAACAAATATTGTCGTTACTCCTGCTTTCAGGTTGGCAACACACTCATGATTCTTTTTAGCATCATGGAGTGGAGATCACCAATCATCAGGTGACCCACTTGCTCGTTTGCCAGTCTCTGCTATTAAAAAAAAAGTATACCAATTGGCGCCAACCTAACATCATTACATTTGATGAGTACCACATTAAAATATCAAAAAACAACATTGTAAAAAAATCATATTTTCAAAATAAATAACAAAAGTTCGGTTCCTACATGATACACCATTTACACTGTGTAAAAGCAGTATTATGCACGGGCAAATCTACACGCAGGTAAACTTCAGTAGGTACGCGGCTCGGCGCTCGCATCCGAGTCGCAACAGACAAGTCCGTACATGTTAGTTATCGACAAAAGTCTTTGCTAATATCAAAGACTTCTATGTATACTACTAGACAGGCTGTTCAGTACGTAGAATTTGCGGACTAAGTTTTATAGAGATCTGTTTTTTTCCTTAGCTGTCAAACGTCAAACAGTTGCCGTAATGTGACACAATGTTACTTCCAAACAGCTAGGTTTAGGTCGTCCCGAGCGTACATCATGTGCAAAATTTGAGAAAACTAAAAATCATTCCTGTAGTTAACCTATTCCATGGCTTTGTAACGTTGTAAGGTATATCTGGGAATAACTTACATAACTGCAAGTAGTAGGTTTCCGCGGGGTCCTCATTCCTTTTTTCCTCACTTTGGGACATGCTGGGGCGGGGTTATCGCCTGCTATGTCTCTAAAATTAATATTACGCACCATTACATTATATAACTGTTTGAAATAATCAATTGATCAGTGACTACTAGTTAAACCCTTAACCTTAGTTAAACCCTCTAATACTGAGTCAGGTGGCGGAATATGATGAAACAATTCTAAGGGTTCCATTTTTTCAATTTGGGTTGGGAACCCTAAAAAAACTTGGTAACAATCAAGTTTTGAAGTCTATTGAAATGCTTATGTATTAATTCACCATTTATCTTTCTTATGGACACTTACGTCAGCAGTGGACGGCAATAGGTTATCTTCTGATTAACTGTGTCTAGTGCTATATTTTCTAGTAGCGCCCTTTTTCCCAAGCTATTTTACCAACTAAAGTTGACTATAATAAAAGTTTACTTACTCAACGCCTTTCGAGTGCATTGCAGAATGGAAGAGATGTTCCTCGAAGGCCCGACGCGTTTCAAACTCGATGTCACACCGGTCGCAGTAGGTTTCGCGTCGACGGTCAGTTTTAGCACCATCTTCTGTTGGCTAAATTAATTATATTTTGTTTTGCACTGCACTCCGATTTGAGGTCGGCGGAACATAATTTTTAAAGCGTTTAAAGATTTTTTGGCCATCTGCCTAACGTCCATCCTTTCTGAAGGTTCCAGTCCGGGTTTTTCCCACTTTTTTTTATAGCAGGGACTGGCAAACGAGCCGATGGGTTACCTGATGGTAAATGATCTCCACCACCCAGAGACACCCAACAGTCTATATTACTGTCTACAGCGTGGCACTACCACTCAAAATCTTGAGATTCAAATCCAGAGTTTCTGATACTTTAGAAACTGCTGGTATAATATAACTAGTAGTGAATGTGTATTGACAGGTGCGGATACGGTCGTCGCACCTACACACTCTGATCGCACAGTACACTAAATACAATACAGGCGAGATGCATGTGGTGTGACACAGACACAAGAGACTGCGGCAGGTGCAGGTGCAGGTGTACTCACGGGCTCGGGTGGTGTCGCGGCGGTGGCGCCCCCTACATGTTTGACGAGGCGGTGCAGGTGCAGGCCCGCGTCGCTGACGAGGGAGACTGCGGCAGGTGCAGGTGCAGGTGTACTCACGGGCTCGGGTAGTGTCGCGGCGGTGGCGCCCCCTACATGTTTGACGAGGCGGTGCAGGTGCAGGCCCGCGTCGCTGACGAGGGAGACTGCGGCAGGTGCAGGTGTACTCACGGGCTCGGGTGGTGTCGCGGCGGTGGCGCCCCCTACATGTTTGACGAGGCGGTGCAGGTGCAGGCCCGCGTCGCTGACGAGGGAGACTGCGGCAGGTGCAGGTGCAGGTGTACTCACGGGCTCGGGTGGTGTCGCGGCGGTGGCGCCCCCTACATGTTTGACGAGGCGGTGCAGGTGCAGGCCCGCGTCGCTGACGAGGGAGACTGCGGCAGGTGCAGGTGCAGGTGTACTCACGGGCTCGGGTGGTGTCGCGGCGGTGGCGCCCCCTACATGTTTGACGAGGCGGTGCAGGTGCAGGCCCGCGTCGCTGACGAGGGAGACTGCGGCAGGTGCAGGTGCAGGTGTACTCACGGGCTCGGGTAGTGTCGCGGCGGTGGCGCCCCCTACATGTTTGACGAGGCGGTGCAGGTGCAGGCCCGCGTCGCTGACGAGGGAGACTGCGGCAGGTGCAGGTGCAGGTGTACTCACGGGCTCGGGTGGTGTCGCGGCGGTGGCGCCCCCTACATGTTTGACGAGGCGGTGCAGGTGCAGGCCCGCGTCGCTGACGAGGGAGACTGCGGCAAGTGCAGGTGCAGGTGTACTCACGGGCTCGGGTAGTGTCGCGGCGGTGGCGCCCCCTACATGTTTGACGAGGCGGTGCAGGTGCAGGCCCGCGTCGCTGACGAGGGAGACTGCGGCAGGTGCAGGTGCAGGTGTACTCACGGGCTCGGGTAGTGTCGCGGCGGTGGCGCCCCCTACATGTTTGACGAGGCGGTGCAGGTGCAGGCCCGCGTCGCTGACGAGGGAGACTGCGGCAGGTGCAGGTGCAGGTGTACTCACGGGCTCGGGTGGTGTCGCGGCGGTGGCGCCCCCTACATGTTTGACGAGGCGGTGCAGGTGCAGGCCCGCGTCGCTGACGAGGGAGACTGCGGCAGGTGCAGGTGCAGGTGTACTCACGGGCTCGGGTGGTGTCGCGGCGGTGGCGCCCCCTACATGTTTGACGAGGCGGTGCAGGTGCAGGCCCGCGTCGCTGACGAAGGAGACTGCGGCAGGTGCAGGTGCAGGTGCAGGTGTACTCACGGGCTCGGGTAGTGTCGCGGCGGTGGCGCCCCCTACATGTTTGACGAGGCGGTGCAGGTGCAGGCCCGCGTCGCTGACGAAGGAGACTGCGGCAGGTGCAGGTGCAGGTGCAGGTGTACTCACGGGCTCGGGTGGTGTCGCGGCGGTGGCGCCCCCTACATGTTTGACGAGGCGGTGCAGGTGCAGGCCCGCGTCGCTGACGAGGGAGACTGCGGCAGGTGCAGGTGCAGGTGTACTCACGGGCTCGGGTAGTGTCGCGGCGGTGGCGCCCCCTACATGTTTGACGAGGCGGTGCAGGTGCAGGCCCGCGTCGCTGACGAGGGAGACTGCGGCAGGTGCAGGTGCAGGTGTACTCACGGGCTCGGGTGGTGTCGCGGCGGTGGCGCCCCCTACATGTTTGAAGAGGCGGTGCAGGTGCAGGCCCGCGTCGCTGACGAGGGAGACTGCGGCAGGTGCAGGTGCAGGTGTACTCACGGGCTCGGGTGGTGTCGCGGCGGTGGCGCCCCCTACATGTTTGACGAGGCGGTGCAGGTGCAGGCCCGCGTCGCTGACGAAGGAGACTGCGACAGGTGCAGGTGCAGGTGCAGGTGTACTCACGGGCTCGGGTAGTGTCGCGGCGGTGGCGCCCCCTACATGTTTGACGAGGCGGTGCAGGTGCAGGCCCGCGTCGCTGACGAGGGAGACTGCGGCAGGTGCAGGTGCAGGTGTACTCACGGGCTCGGGTGGTGTCGCGGCGGTGGCGCCCCCTACATGTTTGACGAGGCGGTGCAGGTGCAGGCCCGCGTCGCTGACGAGGGAGACTGCGGCAGGTGCAGGTGCAGGTGTACTCACGGGCTCGGGTGGTGTCGCGGCGGTGGCGCCCCCTACATGTTTGACGAGGCGGTGCAGGTGCAGGCCCGCGTCGCTGACGAGGGAGACTGCGGCAGGTGCAGGTGCAGGTGTACTCACGGGCTCGGGTAGTGTCGCGGCGGTGGCGCCCCCTACATGTTTGACGAGGCGGTGCAGGTGCAGGCCCGCGTCGCTGACGAGGGAGACTGCGGCAGGTGCAGGTGCAGGTGTACTCACGGGCTCGGGTGGTGTCGCGGCGGTGGCGCCCCCTACATGTTTGACGAGGCGGTGCAGGTGCAGGCCCGCGTCGCTGACGAGGGAGACTGCGGCAGGTGCAGGTGCAGGTGTACTCACGGGCTCGGGTGGTGTCGCGGCGGTGGCGCCCCCTACATGTTTGACGAGGCGGTGCAGGTGCAGGCCCGCGTCGCTGACGAAGGAGACTGCGGCAGGTGCAGGTGCAGGTGCAGGTGTACTCACGGGCTCGGGTAGTGTCGCGGCGGTGGCGCCCCCTACATGTTTGACGAGGCGGTGCAGGTGCAGGCCCGCGTCGCTGACGAAGGAGACTGCGGCAGGTGCAGGTGCAGGTGCAGGTGTACTCACGGGCTCGGGTGGTGTCGCGGCGGTGGCGCCCCCTACATGTTTGACGAGGCGGTGCAGGTGCAGGCCCGCGTCGCTGACGAAGGAGACTCCGCACGCGCGGCACACGTGGGCACTGCGGTGTGTGCGCAGATGGGTGTAGTACGTCGACAGGTGTCTGTTGCAACAACAACACCAAACGTGCCTTGAGACATCGAATAAATAATATCACTGGCCCTTATTCCACATAGCATTATGGCGTTAGCACAAAATACTTGTTCAAGTATTTAGCAGAAAGTATTTGCCTTGACTTTAATCCCCTCGGGGGAGGGGGAAATCGACTAAACATCAAAATTATTAAAATTATCAAAGTATTTTATCACTCTACAGAGGTCGGTCTAATCATGTATTTTTAGAACAATAAAACCTTGGTAATCATTTATAAAATATCATGATTTAAAGAACATTGGAAGACCTACTCACTTGAACTCCTCTCCACAATGCTTGCATTTCCTTATCACTCCATTGTGATAATCCTCATGAAACACTGCTGACGTTCTGAAATTACATCAAACAACTGGTTTATCAAACTGTACTTTCAATGGAATCCTGACTCATATGTGCTAGAATGCAAAAGAAATGTACTTACTCCATCCTACAAACTAGGTTGCATCGCAGACATTTATATATAGTGTAATGCCGCGGCATGTGTCTAGTGAGATAACACTTCCATTTGAACCGCATCCGGCAGAAACGACACTCAATGGGGCCCAATGTCTGGAAGAAAATGATGTACTGCTACATAATGCTAAACTGGGAGGTTACCACCATCTCCTATAGCAGTATTATTATAAAAATAGGTCAGTACAAGTTCTTACTTGTACTGATTCCCGTATAAAAAAAAACTCAGTAAGATTATAATAATACTGCTATAAGAGTTGGTGGTAACCACCCTGTTAATTGAAATGAGCCTTAAATTGCAAGTTAAGGAATATTCAATGGATTGTTAGAGACATAGCAAAAATATTCATGAACATTGCAAAACTATAATATGTTAATTAATCTGACTTGCAATGTAACAAATCAACATGAAATTTATTCATTTTCAACTGAAAAGTATGCTGAACCTATTTTAGAAGTTTTTTTTTGTAAAGTTACCAGAAAACATATCTGACAAATGTGGACGGATTTTTAAGATTCTATTCAGATAAGATATAAGATTCTGAAGATAGGATTTCGATAGAAACTCCTGATTATTGACAATATTTTAATATTATTGTTAATGCCACAAGGCAGGTACTGGCATTACATATAGCTCACCTCAACATGTCTTAGTTTGATATGCCTGTCTAGCATATCCTGCTGTGAGAATCCTTTGAAACAATCTGTACATTTGTATGGAGCCTTCAGGTACTTCCGATCTTCGCCCCTTGCCTTAAACTCTCGCTCAGCTTCATCTTCAGTCAAGTAAATCTTCAACCAATTATTAGAATCTAGGAATTTTCCTTTCTTTGTCTCTAATCTAAATTTATTTGTGTTCTCTTCAATTTTCTCTTTGTTCTTTTTCCGTCTCTTTCCTTTCTTTTTGACCTGTTTTTGTTTGCAATCAGGAAGTATATTGTCATTGGATTTTTGAATATTTTCCTTTTTCAAATCGATGAGAGCTTTTTCATCATCGGATGACATTCTATCATCGAAAGCTGTTTCTGTTATTTCTTTTTTATCATCATATTCGTTCTTAGCTAGGTCTGTGAGTAATGTCTCATCATCAGAAGACAGTTTACCATCAACATCTGCTTTTACATCATCAGCAAACACCTCTACTACATTATTGTCTTTATTTTCAATTATTTCCTTGTCATTTGGTTCAATATCATCATCTTTATAATCATTTTCACTTTGTAAATCTATTTCTACATCTATAGGTGGTAAGACTACCTCCTGTATTTTAACTTTAGGTTTGTGTTTGTGTTTCATTATGTGTGTTGTGACTCGATTGCTTACTGTAACTATGTCTATATGAGATTTAAGGTCTGTATTGTCTCTGTCTATTTTTTTAAGTGATTTGTAAGTTATCTGTAAAAAATATTGAACTATTTTGAATTTATTCATGCTGAAATATTTTACAATATATTGAAAGAAGTGGTCTTTTGAATTGAATTTTGTTACTTTTCTACTCTAATTAAAATGGCTGTGCATACCACCACATAAAGTGATAAAGTATTTTTATTGGTAGCCATTTTTAGGCCATTTTTGCTGTCGAGAGTGGCTGGACCACTTAAAAATGTCACTTAAATATATAAGTACCTATACATTAACATCATATCTTACCCCCCCTTTGCAAAGTAATTCTTGGAGAGCCTTCTGTCCTCTGTAGCATTTCTCCTTGAACTTGTGGAATTTGTGAAGCAATGCAGCACATTCATAGCAGAAACATTTTGGCAGACCGTCCATTACACTTAACTGTAATTTTATAATAAATGTACTTAGAAATATAATCAATATAACAATAATGTAAATGTTTATTTGATGGTGTTTTTCTTAGTTGATTGTAGAGACTGCAAACGAGCAAGTGAGCCACCTGATTTTAAATTATTTCTAGCTCCATAGACACCCAAGACAGAAAAAGACAATGTAAAAGGAGGGAAATAATGATTGGGAGGGTAATTTGGCCACACTCATCCAATGAAACGCGACAGAGAGCTGCCACTTTACGTAGGTTTTCTGTAAGACAGTGATATAAAACCGGTCGAGCTGGCCCAATCGTGCGGTAGACGTAAAGGTCTACAGCATGGCTCTACCACTCAAATATCTATTTTCTTTTAAATTAATCACCGCTTCCTTTTATAATTAACCAATCTATAAAACATGTTCCATAGCTAATATAAAGCTTTGTTTATTTCTAATAGTACACAAAAACCACGAACATTATGCATTATATTGTTGACATTATAATAAAAAATACAACAGTTTTACTTTAAACACTTTACCACATGGGTAAGGAATGTTATGAATAAATATTCGAATTAAAATAAACTCACTTTCATAGACATAACTTGCTCATAACAATTCTTCAATTGATACTCCTGGTATTTGTACATTTTTCCGTCGGTACGTAAGCATACTCGGCATATTTTTAAGTCGGACATCTTCACATACTTATTCTACGATTAATTAAATTATTCGGCGCTAATTCTAAGCATAAATAATGAAAAATCACAATTCTTGCCTCCAGTTAATAACTCGATTCGACAATTTCAAAAATGTTTCATCCTTTTGTAGCTACTGCATCATAGTGAGGTTCTTTTTCTCTTTCCTTCTTACAACGTTAAAAAGAGATTACTACAAAAAAATGGCAGGGAAGCTAATTATAATTTAATTGAGGAGGGAATATAGAAAAGAAGTAAACTGTCAACGACAAGCTGTCAACCCAAATGTCAACTGTCAGTTTGCCATATGTCTTTTTTTTTGTAAGAACTGGAGTTAAGGAATCTGTATTCATACAGTTCGTACTTTGTAATGCAAGCATGATATTTAACATAGGTACATGATTCGACTAACGTCTAACGACTGACTAACTAATTATTTATAATTAAAATTCATTAGCCACTGGGACATAGAGGAGGCCTGTGCCCAGCAGTGGGACAATAATATTATGGGTCTAGGTAAAATTACTGATACCTACATAATTGTTGTCCGTGATTTCAATCGCGTGTTAAAAAATCTATAACATAACATAACATAACATAAGCTCACGCCTGTATCCCCGAAGGGGTAGGCAGAGGCGCACTAGCGAACTAGAACACCCACATTTCGCCGAGCTTAGTTCCGCCCAGATGTGATAGGGGGCGAGCCTATTGCCATATCGGGCACAAATTCCAGACTCCGAGCTGATATGAAAAAATCCAATATCCACTTTGCCCGACCCGGGGATCGAACCCGAGACCTCAGAACAGTAGTCGTACCGAAATACCACCACGCCACCGAGCCAGTAAAAAAATTATCTCACGAATAATCTAAGATACCACGGGATTAGGATAAAAAGTAGTATGTGTTATTCCAGACTATAAGCCATCTTAGTACCTTTTATTCAGATCTGGTTCTGACATGATTCAGTAACAAACTTAGAAAAGAAAAAAGTAAAAAAATGATAACAATAAAGAAGTATACTATTATTATTTATATTACAGTAATTTGTTCGATCATAATATTATGAGATCGACTGCCTCGATGGCGTAGCGATATTGTGCGCGCCGTACGACTATCGTCTTGAGGACTTGGGTTCGATCCCCGGGCCGGGCAAAGTGATGTTGGATTTTTCAGTATCAGTCCGGCGCGGAGCCTGGAAATTGTGCCCGCTATGGGAATAGGCTCGCCCCTATCACATCTGGGACGGAAATGCCAAGGCGAAGTGTGGGTATTGCAGTTCGCTAGTCTAGTGCCTCTGCCTTCCCCTTCGGGGATACAGGCGTGAGATGATGTTATGTTCTACATATATATGTATATCTCCGTTATCATAAACGCATTTAGAATATTTTACAAAGTTTCTCTTGCTAACTTGAAATAAACCGTAAAACTTTTTACATGCATGATTTATTGAAGACACGTGAATATAATGAGAATAATCTAAGAATAAACTATATTATTGATCTTTTACAAACCTTTTTTATCATCTTATATTACATATCAACTCCTTAGTCTATTAGCGACGTGTATGGACTGTAAATCGGGAGATCCTAGGTTCGAATTCTAGGTCCGGAAAACCGTTTTTTCTATCATTTGCCTGGAACTGGATCTCCAGGAGTTGACGGTTGTGGTTGGTATTTTCGGTGCAAGGTGTAAATAGTGTTAGAGACTCGGCTCGGCGATCGCCTGGATGTAATGTAATCATCTTTCCTAGGTGGCTAAAAGCTGGGTTGTAAGACCGGCGAGTCCAACATAACCACTCCACATTCCCCCAGAGTGGGTTGGTAGCGATAAATATTTTCCCCCGCGTCAACAAAAGGCGGCCGGTCCTTGCAATTCCTGGTAAATTCTTTCTGCAATCTGCTTGAAAATGTCTTGCGCCAACCCCACGTTTAGTGGGATAAGGGTAGGAGGAAAATAAATGAGGTTTTGAAATGAGGTTGGATTTGTACAGAGACATTTAACAGTACATAGACGGGACAATAGCGTGAAACTTGTGATCCAAAAGTTGTGACTTCGTGTCATGTAACTCAGTAGTAGTTGAAACATACGCGTGCAAAGTCATGCCAGCGTGATATTTTTTTATGCCGCGTCTCCTGCACTAAATCATTACACAAAACACCTACACAAAACATAGTATTTACATATTTTTTTGTTTATGGTCCATTGTTATAAAAGCAGGAGACAATGAAATATCTTGTATTGCGTAGGTGTTTTTAGTGTTTTGTTTCCAAAAAAACACGTACAGGAGACGTGTCTCTAGACAATAAAATTGTTCTACGTGATTCTTGAACATTCATAATACATTTTGGGCGACTTGCAGCTCTATTACTAATCTAAAGTTACTCCTACACTCGATTCATCCTACACATCATTCATTTATTTATTGAATTGGAGGTTTGGGATAAATCGAGATTTATCGAAGTTCTGCAAGTCGCCCTTAGGGTGAAAATTTTAATAAGGGCCCTCGCATTGTAATAAGTAGTAGTAGTAGACTCTTCTCCTTGGTCTAGTGGCAGCATGTCTGCACTGTGGTCTTGGGTTCGATGCCCAGGTCGGGCAAAGCAAATTTTCTAATTATATTTGTCCGGGACTGGATCTCTCATAGGGAGTTGAAGTCAGGCAGACGGCCGGTCGTAAAAACTAAGCCAAATCCTCTCTGCAACATGTTTGAAAATGTGTGTTGCGACGATCCCACATCCAGGTGGGATAAGGGCAGGTAGAAAGAAAAAAAGCATTGTAGTAAGTAGATAGATGGCTTATGGAAACTTTCTTAATAACCCCTCTATAATTAGTAATATTAAATCTCTTTGGCTTGGTACCACAACTAAACTACACTCCTAATTAGGTTATAGTTTATTCTTGTCAACAGAACTGAGTGGCGACTTTCAGACTATTACGTCTCTAAGGCAATTCCCGCAATTAGACACCCAGTAATTGAGTTTTAAATAAAAGTTTCCGGAGCGTAGCGGCCGACGTCTTTTATAACCGACCTTAAAAAATGGGGAGGTTCTCGCATAAATTAAGTACCTATGTTATGTGATGCATCCGCCAAATGAGGACTGAAGAGTGAAGACTGGAACTTGGTTTCTGTTTCGACAGGTTATTCTTGTAGCCAGCGGGCTTAGCCAAGTGGCCGGAACCGGAAATCTCATTCACTGAACCAAACGTGATAGCAAGCTGCCACTTTACGTCTGTGAGACAGTGGTATCAAACCGGTCGAGCCGGCCCATTCGCGTTGTAGACTGTCTACAGCGTGGCTCTACCACTCAAAACTCATTCTTAGGTATAATTTTGTTGCTTTGAGAGGAATTTGATCTCTCGTACATTAACTGTGAAAATGTCAAAATTACACCAGGTACATACTATGTATGTACTCACGTCTGGATCTACGAAGGGGTAGATAAAAGTGAACTGGAGAACTAGAACACCCACATTTCGCCGAGCTCATTTCCGTCCCAGATGTGATAGAAGGCGAGCCTATCCCCACATCGGGCACAAATTCCAGACTCCGAGCTGATATTGAAAAATCCAATATAATTTTCCTGTCGTGGGGATCGAACCGAATGGTAATATAATATAAATAAATAAAATAAAATAAAAAAGACTTTTATTTCAGGCTATGATATAAAAAAAAATAAAAAACTTTTAATTATTCTAATTTTTTCTTTTTTTTTTCGTAGCAAGAACCCCTCATTTGAGGGTGAACGCCTCCTCTAGACTTTTCCAGCTGTTTCTGGCGTTGGCTTTTTGCATCCACTTTTTCTCGCTAACTTAGTAATGTCGTCTTCCCACAGATACACCGGCCTTAACCGAATGGTAATCGTACCAAAATCATCTACGCCACCGAAGCAATCTAATAAAAATAATAAATAATTACTTAAAAACTGCCACTTCGAAACTGCCAGACTCCAAATTAGTTTATGTACCCATGTATGTATTGAAAATAACATAACATAACATAAGCTCACGCCTGTATCCCCGAAGGGGTAGACAGAGGCGCACTAGCGAACTAGAGCACCCACATTTCGCCGAGCTTAGTTCCGTCCCAAATGTGATAGGGGGCGAGCCTATCGCCATATCGGGCACAAATTCCAGACTCCGGGCTGATATGGAAAAATCCAATATCACTTTGCCCGACCCGGGGATCGAACCCGAGACCTCAGAATCGTAGTCGTACCGAAATACCACCACGCCACCGAGGCAGTCGTGTATTGAAAATACGTTAATAAAACAGAATTCTGCCGCAGGCTTATTCTCTACACGAGCCGTAACAGGGCGTTTAATTTCCTGCGCCTCTACTCGTTTATAAATTATAGTTATACCGGATGTTTATACGTTGTTTGTGATAGCAATATCCGATATGATGACGCACTGAGACAAAATAAATGTTTGTGTGATCCCAGAAATTTAAAAAAACGTTGTAAAGCTTCATTCGCATGAAAGCTTTTTCAAAACACGTTAAAAAAGTGTTGTAAAGCTTCATTGCATGAGAGCTTTTTCAAAGCACGTTAAAAAAGTATTGTAAAGCTTCATTCGCACGAGATCTTTTTCAACGCGTGTTAAAAAAGCGTCTCAAAATGTCTGTTCATACGATTGCTTGAAAATCATTCTTGTCTTGTTTCTAATATGGTATATTCTACAAACCGCCTAAGGCTCTTTGAAATACGCCGAGTTTTAAAAGCGCCGACGCTTTTTTAACGGACGTTGAAAAAGCTCTTGCGCGAATGAGGGCTTAGTCCGTCGTACTTTCTGATACCCACGACACAGGTTAAACCTAGTTTGGGGTCAGGACTATGTGTGTGACTGTAAAGGGAATTTTTTTTATAGTAGAGACTGGCAAACGAGCAAAGCAGGGTCACCTGATGGTAAGTGATCTCCACAGCTCAAAGACACCCAAGACCCAAAAAGAATCATGGGTCCGTTGCCAACCTAAATGGAGTGAATTAAAGGGCAGGGAAAAGGGATTAGGAAAGGGAGACGGGAGGAATGGGGCCACCGGAAATCTCACTCACCGAACGAAACGCTAAACAAAGCTACCACTTTACATCAGTTTTCTATGACAGTGGTATCAAAGCTCTCTAGCAGAAATCTCATAAAAAATCTTCGTGTATCTATGTAAAAAATACTGCTGCCTTATTTCATGGTGTTGTTTTTTTGGCACAAGTGCCTAAAATACTAATAGACCGATCCGACAGTGTATTTAAAATTCGATCAGAAAGCACTTTACAAATGGATTCACCGCCATCTCTCCCATCCAATAATGGATTTCAGGCAACATTTTTTAGGAGCTTGTATGGATGTTTGTACATCAGAACTGCTTTTTACATTACATAAGCTCACGCCTGTATCCCCGAAGAGGTAGGCAGAGGCGCACTAGCGAACTAATACACCCACATTTCGCCGAACTTAGTTCCGTCCCAGATGTGATAGGGGGCGAGCCTATCGTCATATCGGGCACAAATCCCAGACTCCGGGCTGATACTTAAACTGCTTTTTATCCCGGAAAATGTACGGTTTCCATTGGATATATTTGTTTATTAATAAACTATACGAAGTTGCGGGTATCAGCTAGTGAATAATCATTTATGTAGGTTATGTTTCGCGCCATCTCTACCCAACAATATCTGTTTGAGGCCGAGTATTTAGCCCTCATGTCTAAGATTATGTTCAAAGTGGAGCTCCTTTAATTCCCGAGCATAAATAAGGGATGAGCGACATGCCTATTAAGCATTTAGTAACATGTTTGTACCTACATATTAATATCATGTAAATATAACGGAGTTTAGACACAGTTCCCTTAGTATTATAGTTGCTTTATTCCATAATATCTTAGTTTTAGACTGCCTCGGTGGCGTGGTTGTATTTCGGTACGACTACCTTCCTGAGGTCTCGGGTTCTATCCCCGGGTCGGGCAAAGTGATATTGGATTTTTCCATATCAGCCCGGAGCCTCCGTGGCGCAGCGGGCGAGTAGCCGGCTGTGAAACGTGAGGGAGAGAGTGCATCGCGGGTTCGATTCCCGCACCGAGAACAATGTCTGTGTGGCTCACAGATATTTGTTTCGGGTCTGGGTGTTATGAGACCGAAAGTCTCTCGTAGTTTCTGATACCCATGATACAGGTTACACCTAGTGTGGGATCAGGAGTGTGTGTGTGACTGTTGGGTGTTTTAAAAAAAAAGACTATAATTTGTGCCCGATATGACGATATGCCCCTATCACATCTGGGACGGAACTAAGTTCGGCGAAATGTGGGTGTACTAGTTGGCTAGTGCGCCTCTGCCTACCCCTTTGGGCATACAGGCGTAAGCTTATGTTATGTTATGTGTTAATTTGTACACCTTATGTTACTATTCCTCTCCATCCAATGGTTGCCTGGAAGAGAACGCTTCTAGCGATAAGGCCGCCTCTTGTGCTTTAAGAATTATTAAGTTTATTATGTTGTTTACTGTTACCTGTTTTCTGTGCATTTACAATAAAGAGTTCTTATCTATTTTGGACAGTCTGTGAAGCGAGAGGCCGCGGGTTCGATCTTCGCGCTGAGACAAATGTTTGTGCGGCCCACAGATACTTGTTTCGGGCGTGGGTGTTGTGAGACCGAAAGTCTCTCGTAGCTCCTGATTCCCATGACACAAGACACGGTCTTAGTGTGGGGTCAGTACCATGTGTGTGACTGTTGGATGTTATTTGAATTTATCTAATATTTCCTTTTCCCTTTCTCCTGATTCCTAAAACGCCAATCATTATTTTTCACAAATCGTCACACATTATTTTGTGTCGTTGGCAATACTGCTTCAGAATCCAGTTTACCGCGTAATAATGAGAGAGAAGTTTCGCTGTCGACAAAAAAGTTTTTTCGTGAAAATAAGCTATAGTATCCAATAAAAAGAGCTATAAAGTTGTTTGTGTCGTGCATTGCGATTGCGATTATGATTTCATTGTATTACTATATATAACAATAGTAAAACACGCGAGTATAGTGAAGTTCGCTATTAAAAATATTTATTGATCACGTAGGCTCGTAAAAAAGCACTTATGATAAGTCAAAACAAACAAATTTTGAATTAAGATTAATATAATTTCCATTATCTCGCTATAAATTTGAAGACAGGCAGGCAAGTACGGACGTAATAACGATGGGATGGCTAAGATAGGATGATAAGGGGAGATAGGAATAGAGTGTAAGGGAATAAGTTGTATAGGAATAGCATATAGCAGGAATGGTGGCAGGGGATTGACTGGAAATACTGGAAGCAGTTGGGATTGGTGCAAGAGGCCCTATCCTAGCTAACCTACCATGGCGGTACTGAAGTTTGAGATCAATTTTATGTGTGGAAACTTGCTTGATATTTCCTCTTATCTTCTTATTGTAGATTTTTTTATCTGAGTACGGCAAAGTGACTACACCTGATGGTAAGCGTAGTGCAGTAAAAAAAAAACAAAGTTATGCCTGCCCGTAAAAATGCTTCTTCACGCTTCGCTTAAAGGACCCTATGTCATAGGAGGGAGGGAACACGTGAGCCAGACTATTCCACAGCTTAATGGTACGGCAACAGTAGGTAGATGAGAACTTTTTGGTTCGTGCCGAGATGAAAGAGACCACAAAGCTGTGGTTTCGTAAGCCGGTTTTATGTTTCTAATGTAGGTTCTAAGTTTGTATAAAGAAATTGGACCGTGTTACGCAGAAATGATCCAAACCACAAAAAAAAAAAAATTTACACCAATATGGTCCATTAATGGTTTAGAACATGTTGGCATGTGGCATCAATGTCTTTTTTTTTTTGTGGATTGGATCATTTCTGCGTAACACGGTCCAATTATAAATAAATAAAATTGGAAATACGACGCGACAGACTCACGCGGGCGTAGACGCGGGTAAAATTTACTCATAAACTGCCTCGGTGGCGTGGTGGTATTTCGGTACGACTACGGTTCTGAGGTCTCGGGTTCGATCCCCGGGTCGGGCAAAGTGATATTGGATTTTTCCATATCAGCCCGGAGTCTGGAATTTGTGCCCGATATGGCGATAGGCTCGCCCCCTATCACATCTGGGACGGAACTAAGCTCGGCGAAATGTGGGTGTTCTAGTTCGATAGTGCGCCTCTGCCTACCCCTTCGGGGAAACAGGCGTGAGCTTATGTTATGTTACTTTTAAATCAGTTCATGATCATGAGACATGGAAGAATCCGCGACCCAACGCTAGAAAATGCCACCACATTAAAAACGCTTCGAGGCGCTTCGCATCAAACAAGATTCCCATTAATGCCTTCCCCGCCATTTGACAAATCTTTATTCGTATTTTGTTGAGCGCTTTCCTTCAAATCTTATATTCAGACAGGGGATATGCGTACATTTGACAGATCCACATCGGAGCCTTGAATAAGTTATCAAAGCTGGGAGTGGGGACGTATTTGAGGTTGAGTTGTGGGGGGTCAGACCTCCTGATATGGTTATTTATACTTTATGGGTACCTATTAAGGATATAATAGAAATTAACATAAAAGTGAATTTTTGTATGAATGGCTGCCTTTTCGCACTTAGTATTGTTTACAGACAACCATGGGACAGAAATAAAAGAATAAGGAAACGAGTGGTTGGTCTGAAGTGTTTAATGCAAACATTGCCTGCCTTGTAGCAAACCCTTCGTTTTGCTTCTTCGGAGTGTAAAGAAGCATAAATAGGCATGATTCTGATGACTGCTGATAAACCCCTTATCCTACCTTACCCTAGACCCTTACCCTAGACCGACAAGGTGGTCTTTTTTTTTTGGTCTGCACTGCCCTTATGATCCGGTGTAGTGTAGTTACTTTGCCATATTCGGATTAAGAAATATATAAATACCACATTTCCAGATCCGTCCCTCAAAAAAGACGTCAAATATTTGACGAAACACAGACTCCGTCTACATCTACGGCTTTACTATAATCGTTTATACAGTTTTTATTATCACCAGTCTGTTTACGTAGAATATGAAATTCACTATATTATTCGGCAAAGCCGAAAGTGGTTATGATTTAAGCAGTCTACATATGTCGGCGTAGCGTTTAAACTACTCATCCTATTTTGATGAATTAATACGTTATTATCAGGGTGGTATAGAATTTATGTGGTAGAGCCACGCTGTAGACAGTAACGTCTACAACATGAATGGGCCAGCTAGACCGGTTTGATACCCCTATAGAAAACCGACTTAAGTGGCAGCTCGTTGTCGCGTTTCGCTCGGTGAGATTTCCGGTGGCCCTTATATTTTAATCGATTTGAAAAAGAAGGGTGCGGCGATTCAGTGATAATTTTTATCTTATGAACCGACTAGCTTTCCCCCGCGGTTATGCCCGTGTGAGTCTGTCTCGTAGTCTGTCTGAATTTCCAAAATCCTTACTTAGTGCTCTCCTACGTCATAAAAGGAAGTCCTTTGTATTTCACGTTCCTAGTTCCAATCATTTCGGCTATACGCTGATACGTCAGTCAGTCAATCAGTTTTGCCTTTTATCTTACGACTTCAACAATTTGTTCCTACTCTTTTAGAGCGCGATTTTTTTATAGTCATGTTTTAGTTCATGTTTTGGAATTTGTGCCCAATATGGCGATAGGCTCGCCCCCTATCACATCTGGGACGGAACTAAGCTCGGCGAAATGTGGGTGTTCTAGTTCGCTAGTGCGCCTCTGCCTAACCCTTCGGGGATACATGCGTGAGCTTATGTTATGTTATGTTTTAGTTTTTAAACTTCTTTTCTCATACTGGCTTTTCTACGACACTTCGGAACGTCAAATGACCATTTTGATATAAGACCCGCTCCGAGTCCCTAGATTCGTCCATTACAAGTCGTGCAAATATTTGAGTGAGCACGATTCATCTGCGATATAACATGTAGTCCGCACCGACTCTCTCGTCTTCGTCTGATTCACCGCCAGCTTTACTGTAATCGTTTATTCTGGTTTTTTCATCACCAGTCTATTTGCGTAAAATATGAAATTCTATTTCTTCTTTGTTATACTGACTTCTGCACGAGACTTTGGTCCCTCAATCATGTTTCTATCTGCTATATTAAGGCCCTCTACAGGTCCCTTGATTCGTCCCTTAGAAGTCGTGCAAATATTTGACGGAGCACGGTTCATCTGCGATATAACATGTAGTCCGCACTCCGCACCGACTCTCGCGTCTCCGTCTGCTTCACCGCCAGCTTTACTGTAATCGTTTATTCTGGTTTTATTATCACCAGTCTGTTAGCGTAGAATATGAAATTCTGCATATTTTTTATCTCAACCGTGTTCAAAAACAGCGTCGAAATTCCTATTTATTTCTTATGTGTGTGACGTGATATCTTCAGCAAATTTCGAAATTATTTTTGCGTTCGGAAAAAGTTTATGGAATTTTAATTTACCACGTCGCATCGATACATAGCAAACGTGGCGCGGAGTCCAGTGCCAAGCGATCCCGTGACAGACTAAAACTAAGCCGAGTCATACCTGCCACCAGAATGAAAAAAACACCACCAGCTGGTTAAATGTGTGTTGACTACTCATTGGAGTTGTATAAAGCTAGTTGAAAGAAGATTTATAACTTCCAGAATGTTAATGTTTTTTAGGTCTTCCACAAGATATATCACCTCACATCACAAATAAAATACAAATCATCAATCGCTCATATATTACGTATTGTAACGCTTCGAGGAAACCATAGGAGTACGTCTGACGTCAGGGTGTGCGTCCCCGTGGACGACCCAAAAAGCTCTGGACGTTTTGGAGGATGTTATGAGAACAAATTGAATGGCTTTACTGTGAAGGATGCTCAAGACTGGGCGAAGTAGAAGAGGTTAAGTAGAAAGACGGACCTTGCATTAGACCGTAATAACCCCAGGCAGAATGAAAGAAAGAGCGCTCACATAAATACGTATAACATATTAATAACTGCGAGACGAAGAGTATTTCAAGTGTCAAACAATCAAAAACGTCGCGTATTCCATGGAAATGAGTGCAAACAGCGCTAACGAAGCGGGTTGTCACAATATTTGAACGTTTGCAGGCGATGTTTGTATCATGTTTGCTGAAGACGCTTCTGTATTTATTTAATTGCTCTCGGCTCTGCTCGTGGGCGTGTCCCTCAGGACTGTAGCGGGATAATAACAACATTTAAAATTAGAGTTCAAAAGGTCAAAAATAAATTGACTGTCTCGGTGGCGTAGTTCTGTCCTGAGGCGCTAGCAGGAATATTTTTGACAATGGAATTCGTACTTGTATTGAGCTCGATAATAATATTGTTTTAAAAACTTGGCGTGGGACTGAATTAAAGTCCGATTGCTTATTATTAAACGGAGTAAACTGACAAATAGAAATGTCACTTTAAAATATAATGTTGCTTACTTCCAAAACATAGTGATAGCATACATAACATAACATAACAAAACATAGTGATAGATATCGTTCAATTTTTGTTCAACTCAGCACTAGCTTGCGAAATTCGAATATTATTGCGTATTTTAGAAATTTAATCTCAATCCTTTGACTAAATGTCTGTGTAAATAATTTTGCGTAAATAATCTTGATCTTTTTATCGAGCACTATTTAAATTTTATGAAAAAGTGGCAACACTCGTAATGTCAGTTTACTCCGTTTAATTAGCAATCGGACTATAGATTTATTTATGAAATATGCCGGAGGAACAAGCCGAAAGCTATTACTTTGGCGAAATGTCTGTGTAGTAAATTAGGCGCTTGTTCTAACGGTATAAAGTTGAAGATCAATTAATATTCAATAAGAGCTCATTGGATTGACGGATTAAATGGCTTGTTCTTCAAATTTTCAATTAAAATTTATCAAGCAAGGACTCCGGAGTTTTAGAGACACAAGTTTTGAATTTCTAATTTACTTTAACTCAAACTGATTTCGCAGCTTTTTGTTTCCTGTTTTTTGCACAGATTTTGATTATTTGCCCAATTCCCTCCTCCATTTTCCCAATCTCTAATCCCTTCCTTTAAACCAACGCATCCATGGTTCTTTTGGTGTCATGTGTCTAGGCGGTGGAGATCACTCACTATCAGGTAAAAATTCTCGTTTACCAGTCTTTATTTCTACCTGCCCTTATCCCACCTTAATGTGGACGGTGGAACACACTTTTCAAGCATGTTGCAGAAATTATTTGGCGAAGTTTTTACGACCGGCTGCCTGCCTGACATCTCCTTTAAAAATGTATCAAAAGATTTTCGTACTACTTAAGTCACAGCATGGGTCATCGTTCATTATACTGTGTTATAAAATCAGTTCGTATAATAAATAGGGTTTAAGATTTAAAAACTCAACTCTTACAAGTTTAAAAACTCAACGAACCGTCTTCAAAATTTATCCAGACCACCTTTGAAATAAGCTCTATCAAGCACAAAAATAATAATGATTTCTTAGGTTTACGTGAATGTTATTCATTGCAATTAAACTATTTTTACGGATTCTATCACGATTTGGTTTTAATTTTTATGCCCGACGTTTCGAAAGCTTTGCAGCCTTCGTGGTCACGGGTCAGCCTGACCCGAGTCTGAAATCGTGATAGAATCCGTAAAAATAGTTTAATTCCACAACAATAATGTTGGAAATCGGTCCACATTTGGCAGAGATATCGCGTAACATATAAAAGGAGAAGGTCCTCAATTCGTCCTTTTTTACCTAAAAAAGGACGAATTAAGGATCTTCTCCTTTTTTGAAGTCAGTCGATAAAATCAGCGGCCTGAGCAGGAAAATTTCCGACAACCGTAAATGTAGGTATTCGAACTCGATGCGCGTCTATGAAAGTATGAAATATTAACCAAACGTCATCAGTGCGCAGCGAACTCGAATACATTTACATTTACATTCGTTTTTCGTGCTCGAGCTACAGTTCTTATTATATATAGGGTTTAAATAGTCACGGGCGGCTCGGGCTCCGGTGACCCATACGCTTATGTAACATATATATGTGCCGCCTCCGACGAGTTAAGATTCAAAATTGAGTGGAGTCGCACATTTTAAATTAAACAATGCCTACTTGTTTTAAGTTGGTACTAAAATAGGGGCTAATTATGTGATAAAGTATATAGACAATAGGTCTTAACTCTTAAGCCAGAAAAGGTGGCTTAATTTTAAACGTGTGCCTTTCTCTGTTATCTATGTAGGGTTATAAACACCTACGGTTTTATATGTCGTCGAGAGATCCATCGTGACACACTGTCATTAAGTTTAAAAGACATATGGGGCATGAATCTTTTTTTTAAACCAGAGGCTGGCAAACGAGCAGGTGGCCCACCTGATAAGTGATCTCCCCCGCCAAAGACACCTAACACAAAAAGTATCATGGGTGCGTTGCCAACCTAAAAGGAGGGAATAGGGATTGGAAAAGGGAGGGGGAGTATATAATTGTCATGTAAAAGCGAATAACTAATTATTGATTGTTAACCTCCTCCTTTTTTGAAGTCGGTTTTATTATGAAAAAGTAAAAATATTTAACACGATAACGTTAGGTAAACGTGCGTAGGCTGTAATTGGCTTCGTTCAGTCCGGCTCATGTCCGCTACGCCCATTCACAACGGAAATCCTTTGACATTATATTTTCAATCGCATATATTTTATGTTACAGCTGTTTATTATAAAATTTGAGTGGTAAAACCACGCTGTAGACAGTTACGTCTTCAAGATGAATGGACCGGCTCGACCGGTTTAATACTACTGTCTCACAGAAAACTGACGTAAAGTGGCAGCTCGCTGTCGCGTTTCGATCGGTGAGTGAGGTTTCCGGTGGCCTAATTCCCCCGTCCCTCTCCCAATCCCTATTTCCCTCCTTTCAGATTGGCAACGCACCCTTGATCTTTTTTGTGTCTTGGGTGTCAATAGGCGGTGGAGATCACTTACCTCAATTGCTTTGAAATTTCCTCTGTGTGTTTGTTTTAATTAGGTATAATCAATTATTAGCGGATTAGCAAGCTGAAGTGGCAGTGGACAGGGTACATAGCTCGTAGAACCGATAGCCGATGGGGCAGAAAGTTCTTGAGTGGAGACCACGTATCGGCAAGCGCAGCATTGGACGTCCACCTGCTAGGTGGACAGACGACCAGTAGGCCGAGTACGAAAAACTAATGTAAATGTAAATGTATTCGAGTTCGCTGCGCACTGATGACGTTTGGTTAATATTTCATACAAATTTCATAGACGCGCATCGAGTTACTGATAAAGGTCGCAGGAAGTCGCTAGATGCAGGCCGCTTCCAACATGTCTATCTGGAAATCTATGGGGAAGGCCTATGTCCAGCAGTGCACATCCTGTGGCTGATGATGATGATGATGATGAATCAATTATTATTATCATAGTGGGCCTTACTTATAAAAACAGTTTAGCTGAGTGAATAGTTTTTTTTTTATAGAAGAGGGGGCAAACGAGCAAGTGGGTCACCTGATGTTAAGTGATCACCGCCGCCCATAAACATCCACAGTACCAGGGGAATCATGGATGCGTTTCCGGCCTTTGAGGTAGATATAGGCTCTTTTCTTGAAGGTCCCTAACGCGTAACGGTCAGGAAACACAGCCGCCGAAAGCTGGTTCCACAAGCACGTTGCACGCGGAAGAAAGTTCCTTGTAAAACGCACTGTTGAGGAACGCCATTGATCCAGGTGGTAGGGATGAAACTTCAGCTTGTAGCGTGTGGTACGATAATGGAATTCGGCGGCTGGTATTAGGCCAAACAATTCCTCGGAACATTCCCCGTGGTACAAGCGGTAAAGAATGCAAAGAGATGCAACATCTCTTCGCAACGCAAGAGGATGGAGTCGAATCGATTGCGTTTGACTATCGACGATCCGAACCGCTCTATGTTGGATACGGTCAAATGGAAGGAGTTGGTACTGTGGTGCCCCTGCCCAGAGGTGAGAGCATCCATATGAGGCCGAACCTGTGCCTTATAAAGTTGAAGGCGGTGGGCCGGCGTGAAATACCGTCTCGCTCTCCCAAGAACACCAAGAGCTTTTAGTTAGTTAAGAATAGCCTGTCACTTTTTTCCTTGCGTCACATTGTTTGAAAATAAAAGGGACAGGCTATTCTTTACCATTTGCTCAGCTATACTGTTTTTATAAGTAAGGCCCAGTATTTTTAACTTTTCGGCATATTGTGTGAGAGGCCGTAATTTTCTTTTCTTTAATTCTCTACTTACATCAACCTAAAGTTTAGTGCTCGGTAGTCGGTTATGCGAACATCCCACCAGTGTGTGTTATATTCCCTAGGTACCGCGGTTTTCTGTCCACGTATCTAATTTATCAGCGTTAATGTGTTGTACGTATGGCACACTGTCCAGGCGAGATAAAGGCGACATGAGAGGTAGAAGAGCGGGTGAAATTTTTTAAAGTGGTAGAGCCAGTAACGTAACAGTAACGTCTATAGCACGAATGGGCCGGCTCGATCGGTTAGATACCACTGTCTCACAGAAAACCGACGTAAAGTGGCAGCTTGCTGTCGCGTTTCGTTCGGTGAGTGAGATTTCCGGTGGCCCATTTCCCCACTCCCTTTCCCAATCCCCTTCTCTCCCCTTCCATTCCCTCCTTTTAGGTTGGCAACGCACCCATGATTCTTTTTGTGTCTTGGGTGTCTGTGGATGGTGGAGATCACTTACCAGTTGACCCATCTGCTCGTTTGCCAATCTCTGCTATTAAAAAAAAAATATGAAATATCCTAGACCATCAGTAACTTGCTTCTTTCCTCTTCGGATTCGGAGTGTGAAGAAGCATAAATAGGCCGGCATGATTCTGATGACCACTAATAATCATTGTTTGTCGTTAGTTTTCGTCCGACTTCCAAAAAGGAGAAGGTCCTCAATTCGTCTGTATTTCTTTTTTTTATGTAATTTAAGCGATATCTCCGCCAAATGTGGACTGATTTTCAAAACTCTGTTTGTACTCGATAGAACTTATTTCAATAGTGTTCCCCATAGATATATTATTTACCTATATGCACAGTTGACGCTCGGAAAATGGGACAGCAAAGAAGTGCTTAAGCACTCCTTTTGCATACAGTCGGACGTCGATAGAATTTTAAATTTCAAAATTCAAATTTAAGAACGCTTGCTCATTTCGTTTATAAAGCTACTTTATAACACGTGGATAGGGTCATAATTGTGTTGTTTGAATTAGAACTTGTGATCTTTTTCTTTGTTTTATTGCTGAGACCACTTTTTAGGAAGATATTTGCAAAGAACTGTGCATCTAGGGTATATATATATATTTTTTATACATCTAACAGTCACACACCTAGTCCTGACCCCACACTAGGTATAACCTGTATCGTGGGTATCAGAAAATATGAGAGACTTTCGGTCTCACAACACCCAGGCTTGAAACAAATATCTGTGGGCCACACAAACATTTGTCTCAATGCGGGAATCGAACCCGCGGCCTCACGTTTCACAGCCGACTACTCGCCCGCTGCGCCACGGAGGCTGTCAATATTGATGGTATATTATATTGATGGTGTTACCGCCGGTTGAGGGTAACCCGAGCTTGCCCTTTACGCAGATCACTTATTTGATCAATATAGCATCGCGTCTTTTCCCTCCCTCTTACCAATCTCTCACTTTCGCACGATAAATATCTTTCGTAAGATTAATAAAAAAAAGCATTTTCAAATAAAATATATTTGATTCAAAAATATAATGTGAAAGGATTTCCGTTGTGAATGGGCGTAGCGGACATGAGCCAGACTGAACGAAGCCAATTACAGCCTACACACGTGTACGTAACTTTATTGTGTTAAATATTTTTACTTTTTACCGACTTCAAAAAAGAAAGAGGTTAACGATTCATCGGAAACCTTTTTTAAGTATGTTAAAAATAATAACAACATAACAAGCTCACGCCTGTATCCCCGAATGGGTAGGCAGAGGCGCACTAGCCAACTAGTACACACACATTTCGCCGAGCTTCGTTCCGTCCCAGATGTGATAGGGCAAGTCTATCGCCATATCGGGCACAAATTCCAGACTCCGGGCTGATATGAAAAAATGCAATATCACTTTACCCGACCCGGGGATCGAACCCATGACCTCAGGACAGTAGTCGTACAGAAATACAACCACGCCACCGAGGCAGTCTTTCGAGTGCCTGTTCGTTTAATTACTTCGGCCTCAACACCGACTCCAAAGAATTTCTTATTTTTTTACTTCAGTGTTAATTTTGAAGTCGATTTTCAGTTTTTGTTAAATCTTTTACACTCCAAAGACTAGTATAAGTTAATTTTTATCACCCGCTCCCATCGATATATTATTTACCTAGATACACAGTTGACGCTCGGAAAATGGGACAGCAAAGAAGTGCTTAAGCACTCCTTTTCCCTACAGTTGGACACCGATAGAATTCTAGATTTGAAAATTCAAATTTAAGAACGCTTGATCATTTCGTTTAAAAAGCTACTTTATAACACGTGCATAGAGTTATATTTGTGTTAGATTTAATTAGAACATGTGATCTTTTTCTTTGTTTAATTCCTGAGACCACTTTTTAGGAGGATATTTGCAAAGAACTTTTTGACTGCCTCGGTGGCGTGGTGGTATTTCGGTACGACTACGGTTCTGAGGTTTCGGGTTCGAACCCCTAGTCGGGCGAAGTAATATTGGATTTTTCCTTATCAGCCCGGAGTCTGGAATTTGTGCCCGATATGGCCATAGGCTCGCCCCCTATCACATCTGGGACGGAACTAAGCTCGGCGAAATGTGGGTTTCTAGTTTGCTAGTGCGCCTCTGCCTACCCCTTCGGGGATACAGGCGTGAGCTTATGTCATGTCATGTCATGTGTCATGTCATATCATGTCATGTCATGTGTCATGTCATGTCATTTGCAAAGAACTGTGCATCTAGGGTATATTATATTGATGCCCGCTCCCGCTTGCGTGTCAACTTCTCTACCTTACTGATGCGGTAGTTAAGCGTGTTTTATGTGCGTGCGAGTTATCGCATCTTTATTCACAGGATTGTGGACTTGTCGTTACGTGTAATAGACGACAGCAACGTTGTGTTATAAAAGTCATGACGTGGGAAAAGGTAGTCTACGGTAACGACTTACGCCCGGTTCCAATAAACAATCTCAGTTCGAATGTGCAGATAGATTACAAAAATTAGCCAATAAGAACACAGTTTGAACATGACTCGCGTCAAATGATTTGATTTGATTGGTTCATAATTGCGATCTATCTGCACTCTAAACTGAGATCGTTTATTGAGACCGACCGTTAGGAGACAGGACTATTGATCGTAGAGTTTTATTAAAAGTCCGTTTTTAGGGTTCTGTAGGCAAATGGCAAAAAAACACCTTATAGTTTCGTCACGTCCGTACATCTGTCTGTCTGACTGCGGTTTATCTTAGCGACTATTGGTACTACAAAAAATACTTTAAAGTGCTAAGTTAAGCTGATATTTAGAGCGAACTTCGACTAAGTCTGAGTCAAAGAAACGAACTCGGTGAGGATTTGGAATTTTTAAATCTAACTTCGACTTAGTCCAAGCCATTTTCGACCAACTTCCACAAAAGGAGGAGGTCCTCAATTCGTCTGTATTTTTATGTATGTTACTCGATATCTCCGCCAAATGTGGACCTATTTTCAAAATTCTTTTTGTGTTCGATAGAGCTATATTTTAAGGGTGGTCCCATATAACTTTGGTCACGATCGGTAAATTGGAAGTCGGTCAGTTAAGTTTTTAAACTTGTGATTATTTACAAGAACAACACACTGACAGAAAGACTAAGCAAAGATTTTCTTGTAAAAAATGACTCGGACAAGTTAAAGTTCGATTTAAAAATTACAAATCCTCATTAAGTTTTTTTGACTTAGACTTAGTCGAAATTCGCTCTATAGATCTCAGTCTAAGAGTCGAGTGTCCCTACCCCCTACCAACTAAACAGTTGTTTTCAATAATCACAAGTTTAAAAACTTAAAGGACTCACTTCAAAACTTATCCCATCGTGACCAAATTTATATGGAACCACCATTGGAAAAAGCTCTATCTGCCTCGGTGGCGTGGTTGTGTTTCGGTACGACTACTGAGGTCTCGGGTTCGATCCCCGGGTCGGGCCAAGTGATATTGGATTTTTCCATATCAGCCCGGAGTCTGGAATTTGTGTCCGATATGGCGTAGGCTCGCCCTCTATCACATTTTGGACGGAACTAAGCTCGGCGAAATGTGGGTGTACTAGTTGGCTAGTGCGCCTCTGCCTACCTTCGAGTATACAGGCGTGAGCTTGTGTGTGTGTTTCTAGCTATTTTTCATTGGATTTTTTTCTGTCAAAGTTAATCTAATAAAGAAATTCGGTAATCAAAAAATGGGACGTTTATAGACCTAATACAGTGTCAGTAAGACAAGCACAAAGTTGGTTTCTTCTTTCAGGATACAGGCGTGAGCTTATGTTATTCCCTTCCTTTCCCAATCCCTTTTTCCCTCCCCAGTCCCCTTCCTCCTTTTAGGTTGGCAACGCACCCATGATTCTTTTTGTGTCATGGGTCACTTTCTATCAGGTGACCCATCTGCTCGTTTGCCAGTCTCTGCTATAAAAAAGGTTATATTTAAATAACAATGGACCATAATTGAAAATAATTTTGATCGGAAAACTAAACAAAGAACAAAGTTGTGTGAAGTGAAGTTTCGTGTATTTGTTACTTTGTTACTGATCAACAAGTTATGGACCTTTGGGAGGTCTCGGGTTCGATAAAGGTCTGGTACCAAGGGAGGGGAAAGGACATGACCCCATCAATTCACTCGGATATATGGAATAGGTGGGAAAATACATGTTTTAAGATCAGCAATACTTTTATAAAAGATGAACAATGCCTTTGTTAATTAAATGGCGACATTTAAAGCTATTTATTAGTTATTCTTTCTTTCCACCTGCTCTTATTCCACCCTAATCAACACACTTTTTCAAGCTTGTTGCAGAATGGATTTGGTTTAGTTTTGCGACCGGCTGCCTGCCTGACGTCAATCCCCTATGGGGGATTCCAGTTCCGGGAAAATTAAATAAAATTCTCTTTTCCTGACCTGGGAATCGAACCCAGGACCTCCCGATCCACAGCTCATCTCGTATTTTTTTTATAGCAGCGACTGGCAAACGAGCTGATGGGTCACCTGATGGTAAGTGATCTCCACCGCTCATAGACATCCAATACACAGAAAGAATCATGAGTGCGTTGCCAACCTAAAAGTATGGAATGGAAGAGGAGGGGAAAGGGATTTGGAAAATAAAGTAGGCCAGCTGAAATCTCACTCACCGAAAGAAACGCGACAGCAAGCTGCCACTTTACGTCGGTTTTCTGTGAGACAGTAGTATCAAACTTGTCTAGTCAAAAATATATGTAAAACCTGTAACCCGAGCACGAAAAACTAATGTAAATGTAAATGTATTCGAGTTCGCTGCGCACTGATGACGTTTGGTTAATATTTCATACAAATTTCGTAGACGCACATCGAGTTCGAATACATTTACGGTTGTCAGAAATTTTCCTGCTCAGGCCGCAGATATATTTTTAAAATGTGCACACACATACATAAACTGGCGCCTGTATCCTCGAAGGGGTAGACAGAGGGGACTAGAGAACCAGAACACTTACATTTCGCCAGTATAAATCCGTCCCAGATGTGATAGAGGGCGAGCCCATCGCTATAAAAATAATAAAATAATAGCCCTGTAATATTACTGTCCCACTGATGGGCACGGACCTTCTCTTCTAATGAGAGGAGTTAGACCTTAATAGATTTAAATATTTTTATAAGTAAAGGGGCCTAATGACGAAGTACGAGGGAAAGAAAAATCGTCTATTATCAAGTTGGTTAAGTTTTTTAGGTTAGTAATACACGGATTGTCCGAAATAATCCAGTGTACTTACTGATATTGAAGCACCTAATCTTGTACAAACTGTAGTATCTGGAGTGGGCGGCCATATTTAATTAATATTTTTCGTTTGCTGCATTCGTGGTATTTGTCGAAATATGAGCGCGTCTGCAAACTGCGTCTGAAACATTACATAAAATCTACCCAAAACATGTTTCGCTCACGGACGTAGAAATAAAAGGACGGAGCGCTAGGAACAGTGAAATTGAAGCAGAGTTTTCTGCCGATTCCATCTATCCACACCTAATGGCGGCGACTGAGTGTGTGCGTAGCTTAGCGCACTTTTGTAGATACGTGTTTGTGTGCGTGGATGATCGTGGGCTTAGCCAAGTGGCTTATGCGCTAGTCGAATATAATAGTAAATGTATGGGAATGAGATAAGAGTACGCTATATAGCGTAGGACGTCCACCTACAAGGTGGACCGACGACCTGATAAAGGTTGCAGGAAGTCGCTGGATGCAGGCCACTTCTAACAGGTCGATCTGGAAATCTTTGGGGGAGGCCTATGTTCAGCAGTGGACGTCCTATGGCTGATGATGATGATGATGATGATATTATATTCTATTCGACTATTTTTTTCCACTAGCGCTAAGCCCGCTGTGGCGTCCGTTTAACTATAGTCTAGAAGGTGTCCTGTTTTTTATACGTCCGTGGTTTTGGTATACATTTTTGTCTATAGTCCATTGTTGCATGAGCAAGAGACAGCGAAACTGATTGTTTTGTATATGTGTTTTTGTGTTTTGTTTCGAGAAAAACACTTGCAGGAGACGCGGCTTTGTGTACACAATGACATATTTTTATATCTTGAGAACGGGTTGTATAATATAATAATAATAATATTAGCCCTGTAATATTACTGTCCCACTGCTGGGCACGGGCCTCCTCTACTAATGAGAGGGGTTAGGCCTTAGTCTACCACGCTGGCCTAATGCGGGTTGGTAGACTTCACATACCTTCGAAATTCCTGTGAAGAAATTCTCGGGTATGCAGGTTTCCTCACGATGTTTTCCTTCACCGTTATAGCAAGCGATATTTCACAATGAAAATACACTTAACATAGAAAAGTCAGAGGTGTATGCTCCATTTCGGGGTTGGTCTCGAACATTCGACACTTGTCTCGGCAGTCCGTACCATTCCCAACTGTGCTATCGCTGTTTGCATTATAATATTAGCCCTGTAATATTACTGGCCCACTGCTGGGCACGGGTTGTATTTATTGTAATATTTTTCTTTCTACCAGCTCTTATACCACCTTAATGTGGGGTCGGCGCAACGTACTTTGCCAAGCATGTTGCAGAAAGGATTTGGCTTAGTTTTTACAACCGGCCGCCTGCCATTTCCATTCTGAGGGATCCAGTCCCGGGCAAATTAAATTATAAAATTTGTTTTGCCCGATCTGGGAATCGAACCCAGGACCTCCCGAGTCCCGGTCCACAGCCCATACATACTACTACTAGACTAAGGAGGCGACTATTATTGTAATTAATTTTCAAAATTAAAACAAATAGAGTAAGTGGTCTGACAGGTGACCACGAAGACTGTGATGACTTTGGAATCGCTCCGCTTATACTGAAAGCTTTCCAAATGTCGGGACTTTTTCTTTCTTTCTTTCTGCCTGGCGTTATCCCGGCCTTCTGCCAGGGTTCGCCTTCCTACTTAAACGCTTCCACTTCACCCGGTCTTGAGCATCCTCTATGGAGAGACCATTGGTTCTCATATTTTCCTCCAGAACGTTCAACCAGCGCTTTTTGGGCCGTCCACGGGAACGCAACCCTGGCACGATCTGGGCCAGACACATGCAACCGACGTACTCCTGCGGTTTCCTCAAAACGTGGCCGTACCATCTCAAGCGACATTCCTGCATTTTATCTGCCACGTCCCGGACGCCAAGACTACCACGGATGTGCACGTTACGTATACGATCTAGTCGTGTAACATTGCACATCCACCGCAGCATCTTCATTTCCGCGACGTGGATTTGCCTAACATGTCGCTTAAGGGCAGGCCAAGTCTCACACCCATACATACATACAAATTCCAAATGTCGGGACTAAAAAATAGAAATCAAATCGCGATGGAATCCTCTAAACTAGTTTTATTTTAAAATAAGTTTTGCTTTCACAATAAGCTTACGAGACGTAAAACTAAAATCTCAATAAATTGTATCAGATGGGCCAGCTGGCTTTCACAAAGCTACTATTTATGTTGGTATCAAAGAATTTTCTAAGGTTGGTATTGTAGTTTTCGCGGCAAAGTTGGCACCATTGAATAGAACTTAATGTAATGTAAACAATTTATTGGTTGATTTTTATTATTTTTAAAGCCGAGTCTGGCAATCGAGCAGGTGAGTCACCTGATGGTAATCTCCACCGCCTAGATTCCCAAAATTCAAAAAGAATCAGGGATGCGTTGTCAAGCTAAAAGGAGGGGAATAAGGATTGGGAAATGGAGAGGACGAATTGAGTTATTGGAAATCTCACTCACCGAACGAAACGCAACAGCGAGTTGCCACTTTACGTCGGTTTTCTGTGAGAGCGGTATCAAACTGGTCGAGCCGGCCCATACGTGCTGTAAACGTAACTATTTACAGCATGGATCTAAAACATTATCTCTTTAAAAAAAATTGATTGTGTGAAATCATATAACTGTGGTATCGATGGTAACCACTTACCATCAGGTTGGTGGGTTACCACTTATCGCCTTCCTAAGATAATCAACTTCACTATCATCATTGGCCACGTCTAGACTGTTTCAGACCATAGTCATTGTCTCGTAGACATGCACTTTTTCTCGTGTCTTTTTTTTTACAGCAGAGATTAGCAAACGAGCAGATGGGTCACCTGGTGGTAAATAATCTCTACCGCCTATTCATCCAAGACACAAAAAGAATCATGGGCGCGTTGCCAACCTAAAAGGAGGGAGAAGGGATAAGAGAGAGAGAGAGAGAAGGCAGAGAGAATAATAAGAATAAGGGAGAGAGGGGAGAAATGGGCCACCGGAATTCTCACTCACCGAACGAAACGCTACGGCAAGCTGGCACTTTACGTAGGTTTTCTGTGAGACAGTGGTGTCTAACCGGTCGAGCCGGCCCATTCGTACTGTAGACGTTTCTGTCTACAGCGTGGCCCTACCACTCACGAAAGTTTTCTTTCAAGTTACACGATCATACAGTAGGGGCAATTATAAAATACACCCAACAGTCACACACATAGTCCTGACCCCACACTACGTGTAACCTGTATCGTGGGTATCAGAAACTACGAGAGGCTTTCGGTCTCACAACACCCAGACCCGGAACAAATATCTATGAGCCACACAGACATTTGTCTCAGTGTGGGAATCGAACCCGCGACCTCTCGTTTCCCAGCCGGCTACACGCCCGCTGCGCCACGGAGCCTGTCAATTTGGTACTTGACTATGTTTAATTTCATACACATTTTTATGCCCAATAGCAAACAAAATAAAAAGAAACCGTTCTCTAGCAACCGCATCAAAATTGGTTGAAAAATGAAGCAGTAATTCATATTTTAAATTCTGCAATGAGCAAGAGTGGGGACGTAGTGGGGATATCTTGCTATCCCTTTCCAACGCACGCACCATTATGGCCGTGACGTGATTTTACTGATACTTCTCTTTCCCGCAGTTTGAAGGTTGCACCAAACTACTAATGCTTATAACTTTTTATTTTTGAGACTATTTCAATATTTCTTTCTGTGCTAAGTTTTAGATAACGTTAATTTCGTATAAAATCAATAAAAAATATTAGCCAAGTACCCAATTCAATCAAAATTATATTTTGAGGCTATATAAAATGTATACTAAATAGAATCCTTTCAAACCCCGAGTAAAATCCGAGATTTTAACATCATATTTTAGAAGAAATATAATGCTATTCTCCGTCAATTAGCAATCTTCAAGACAGGCTATTAATAATAGGAATATAATAACCTCCACAGAACACCATGATTACAAGATCCCTTTTCATTCTTAATTAATTCGTATTTTTCGTGACTGCCTCGGTGGCGTGGTTGTATTTCGGTACGACTGCCGTCTTGAGATCTCTGGTTCGATCCCCAGGCAAAGTGATATTGGATTTTTCCATATCAGTCCGGAGTCTGGAACTTGTACCCGATATGGCGATAGGCTCGCCCCCTATCACATCTGGGACGGAACTAAGCTCGGCGAAATGTGGGTGTACTATTTCGCGAGTGCCCCTGCCTACCTCTTCGGGGATACAGGCGTGAGCTTATGTTATGTTAATTCGTATTTTTCATAACTTACTCGAGTACGACTGCCACGGTGGCGTGGTTGTATTTTGGTACTACCGTCCTGAGGTCTCTGGTTCGATCCCCGGCGAGGGCAAAGTGATATTGGATTTTTCCATATCAGCCCGGAGTCTGGAATTTGTGCCCGATATGGCGATAGGCTCGCCCCCTATCACATCTGGGACGGAACTAAGCTCGGCGAAATGTGGGTGTTCTAGTTCGATAGTGCCCCTGCCTACCCCTTCGGGGATACAGGCGTGGGCTTATGTATGTATGAATTTTTCATAAGTTATAACGTTTTTGCCTGACGTATTTTGGTTTAATTATGGGTTGGCGTGATTGACACCCATTACTTTGATGGGGAAGTATGAGCTTTTGGTTTTAATTTCCTGGCGATAATCCTCGAATTACTCTGGCCTTGAATAATCTGATTTAATAAATTGATTGAAATAATTTGATAAAAATAAAATATTGCTGAAAATAAAAAGTAAGATATAGTTTCTAGGAATTTTTCCCCTCCGTGCGGCGTAATTAGAACAATGCTTTAACATTTTGGATGAAATGAAGGAATTTAGAAATACTATGACGAGTAATAAGAAGTCCATACTTTTAAAGAAGTAACATAACATAAGCTTACACCTGTGTCCTCGAAGGGGTAGGCAGATGCGCACTAGCCAACTAGTACGTCCACATTTCACCGACCTGATTTCCATCCCAGATGTTGAGTACGAATTCCAGACTCCGGGCTGATACTTAATTGAAAAAACCCCATATCGCTTTGCCCGACCCGGGGATCGAACCCCAGACCTTGGGACTGTGGTCGGACCGAAATATAACTATGCCACTGAGGTAGTTGGTCTTTAGGCGGTTGCACTTTGAAATTGAGCCTCCAGAGAGTTCAAGGTATACGCGAAATTCATGAGACTCATCTTTCGTCAAGCTTACAGCAGATCGATTCTCTAAGGTTTCATTTGTGAAAACAACGTTGCGGCATCTTTGCGGCAACGATGTTTTCATTTTTGTATTCAGCAAGGTACAAATGCACGCACTAGCGCTATACGTGATGACGGCGCTTATGCGAACTAGCTCTCTCGAGTGAGGTGTTTGACATAAATGTATGGAAAACTGTATTCTCTAAGAGCCAACAACGTTGAACGCTCCGTCGATCTCAACGATGTGCGCTGCGGGAGCGAGGCGTCGATCGCAACGTTGTGGCGTAACTTAGAGAATCGACCTGCTGTCTCACACTAATTTAAACTGGACTAACAACAGACAGTAGGAACCAATTTAGTTCATCGTCCGATAAGCAAAGAGTTGGTACAAACAGCCGCGGTCGTGTCCCGTCCCGGCCAAACCGCACATTTGGCAGGAATCCAACCGGTGGCGCGTCCGGTGGGATATCTACTACCAAACAATTACCAAGATTGTACGGAACTGGCAACCTTGATAAAATAAATCAAATCAAAATACTGATTTCTTAAGTTTCATCATCATCATCATCATCATCAGCCATAGGACGTCCACTGCTGAACATAAGCCTCCCCAAAGATTTCCAGATCGACCTGTTGCAAGCGGCCTGCATCCAGCGACTTCCTGCGACCTTTATCAGGTTGAACTACTTTGAACCCGTGACCACGAAGACTGCAAAGCCTTCAAAACGTCGGGAATAAAAATTAGAACTAAATCGTGATAGAATCCGTAAAAATAGTTTTATTTCAATCAAATCAAAATATTTATTGAATAAGCATTATGGTGCCCGATATGGCGGTGGGAATTGGGATCGGCCCCGTTACATATGGGACGGGAATTAATTCAGTCGCGCCCCTGACTAAACTGAGAAAAAATAGTAGCGTAGTCTTGACCTTTAAGAAACGAGAGGGGGTTGGGGAAGGGGATCCTTCAACCCCCTACACCTACATTGTAACAATCAGTAACAATTAGTTCCGGTCTGTGCGGTTAATTACGTTTAATTAACTAATTAGCAGTTATGGCCGATATTACGCGTAGAAACTAGTGAAGGCTTGCTAATGAATCCAGATGAATGACGCAATAATTTTTCCGTTTCCTACGTTTGATTTTTTTCAGCAGAGACTGGCAAACGAGTAGATGAGTCACTTGATGGTAAGTGATCTCCACCGCTAATAGACACCCAAGACACTAAAAGAATCATGGGTGCGTTGCCAACCTAAAAGGAGGAAATGGAAGGGGAGGGAAAAAGGGATTGGGTAAGGAAGAGAGAGAAATGGGCTACCGGAATTCTCACTCACTAAAACGCGACAGCAAGCTGCTACTTTACGTCGGTTTTCTGAGACAGTGGTATCAAACCGGTCGAGCCGGCCCATTCGTGCTCTAGACGTTACTGTCTACGCGTTTCATTGAGTGAGATTTCCGGTGGCTCATTTCCCCCTCCCTTTTCTAATCCCCTGTCCCTCCCCTTCCATTTCCTCTTTTTAGGTTGGCAACGCACCCATGACTCTTTTTGTGTCTTGGGTGTCTATGGGCGGTGGAGATCACTCACCATCAGGTGACCCATCTGCTCGTTTGCCAGTCTCTGCTTTAAAAGAAAACTGTCTCTACCACTCAAATTTTTATTTCTTTTATATCATACGTAATGGCAAATAATAATAATCACAAGTTTAAAAACTTAACGGACCGGCTACAAATCCGATTGTGAATAAATTTATATGGAACCTTGAAATAAGCTTTATCAAACATAAAAATAATTTTTAAAATCGGTCTACATTTGGCGGAGATATCGCGTAACATAAAAAAATACAGGTGAATTGAGGACCTTCTCCTTTTTTGAAGTCGTTACAACCCTTCTGAAAAATTCATCAGAATTTATAAAAACATGTCGCAGTAATTAATTTTTTGGGGTTTCGAAGCCAAATGGCATAACATTCTTATAGCTTCGCCATGTCCGCCCGTCCGACTTTCAGTCAGTCAGTCTGACTGCGGTTTATCTCAGAGACTATTAGTATTAGAGGGGTGTAATGTGACTGTGTGTGCTGTGAATGACTGCCTCGGTGGCGTGGTGGTATTTCGGTACGACTACGGTTCTGAGGTCTCCGGTTCGATCCCCGGGTCGGGCAAAGTGATACTGGATTTTTCCATATGAGCCCGGAGTTTGGAATTTGTGCCCGATATGGCGATAGGCTCGCCCCCTATCACATCTGGGACGGAACTAAGCTTGGCGAAATGTGGGTGTTCTTGTTCGCTAGTACGCCTCTGCCTACCCCTTCGGGGATACAGGCGTGAGCTTATGTTATGTTATGTAATGTGGCATGGGTCTGAGAAAATGATAAAATATATAAAAAAAGGATAGGCAATCCTACATGTAAAGTGGGGATGCCTTTTTCTCGATTATCCCATGGGCGTGTGGATGTTGTTTTCGACCGACTTCCAAAAAGGAGAAGGTCCTCAATTCGTCCGTATTTTTTTATGTATGTTACGCGATATCTCCGCCGAATGTGGACCGATTATCAAAATTCTTTTTGTATTCGATAGAGCTTATTTCAAGGGTGGTCCCATATACATTTGGTCACGATCGGATTCAAATTCGGTCTGTTAAGTATTTAAACTTGTGATTATTAAATATTTGTAACCAAAATTTACTACCACACGCATCGATACTATTATATTATATATACTATATTATTTACCTAGATGCACAGTTGACGCTCGGAAAATGGGACAGCAAAGAAGTGCTTAAGCACTCCTTTTCCCTACAGTTGGACGCCGATAGAATTCTAAATTTGAAAATTCGAATTTAGGAACGTTTGATCATTTCGTTTAAAAAGCTACTTTATAACACGTGCATAGGGTTATATTTGTGTTTGATTTAATTAGAACTTGTGATCTTTTTCTTTGTTTTATTCCTGAGACCACTTTTTAGGACGATATTTGCAAAGAACTGTGCATCTAGGGTATAATATCGACCCATCCAAAGAATAAAGTTACATATGATAATGAATCGAAATTGCTTTCTTATTTTTCTGAGCTTATTTATTGACCTGTATATTTAACTAGTGAATATTTTTTTAAGCTATGTCATAATTTAACTTGTTATTATGTCTAAAATTAAAAAAAATACAAGTATTAGTTAAATATATAGGTTAATTTAAGCTCAGAAAAATATAAAAGCGATTTCGATTAATTATCATATGTAACTTTATTCTTTGGATAGGTCGATATATTGATGAACACACGTCATAAAATGAAACAAAAACAAACGAAATGTCAGGGCAATCAAGCGAAGGGTTTGTGAGATTGTTTGAGAGTTAATTAACATACAGAACCCTCTGATGAACGGACCGGACGGGACTACAATTTTATTAGAGGACTATACGTGGGTTTTAATACATAGTTTTGATTGCGGATTTGTTTAAGATATATTTTTTTACAATTTTAGGTCAGTTGTCGCCTTTTTGGTCTATTGGCATGGGCTGTGGCTGTCCTAGGTTCGAATTCCGGGTCAGGAGAAGTAGTTTTTCTGATATTAATTTGGGCTGGCGTCAAGTAGACGGTCGTAAAAGTTGAGTCGTATTCTTTCCGCAACATGGTGGAAAAGAGAGTGAGATTCCCGGAGACCCAAATCCCCTTCCCTATCCCAATTCCTATGCCCATCCTTGAAAGTTGGCAACACGCCCAGGATTCATCAGTATCGTTATTCATGATGTCTATGGGCGGTGTATATAAACACATCAGGCAACCCACCTGCTCGTTTGCCAGACTCTGCTATAATTTTTTTATTAGCAGAGACTGGCAAACGAGCAGATGGGTCACCTGATGGTAAGTGATCTCCACCGACCATAAACACCCAAGATACTAAAAGAATCATGGGTGCGTTGCCAACCCAAAAGGAGATAATGGCAGGGGAGGGAAAAGGGATAGGGAAATGGAAGAGGGAAATGGTCCACTGGAAATCTCACTCACCGACCGCAACGCGACAGCAAGCTGTCACTTTACGTCGGTTTTCTGTGAAACAGTGGTATCAAACCGGTCGAGCCGGCCCATTCGTGCTGTAGACGTTACTGTCTACAGCGTGGCTCTACCACTAAAACATAGATAGGAAAATGTATACTTTAAAGCAGAAGTAATTAATAATAATATCAGAAGTTTGACCAGGATTTTTTTTGCATTTCACATTAGCTACTATGTATAATCTACTATATAAAAATAAGTCGGGTTTTCCTTCCTGACGCTATAACTCCAGAACACACGAACCGATTTCCACGGTTTTGCATTCGTTGGAAAGGTCTCGGTCTCCGTGAAGTTCGGGAAAAGCGGGAGCAAAAGAAAAGCGGGAAAATCTTTTTTCACATACAGCGCCATCTCTGTACTACAAACCAATATTTTAAGTAGATGGTGGTGATCTGGTGGCGAAACGGAGTTCGCCAGGTTTGCTAGTATTTGTATAACAAACACTTGAACGCCTCTAGCGTCACGTGGGGAATCGACGTTTTTCATACAAATTATTTTACGTCGTCGCTAACGTGAATTTTCCAAAAAACTTATGGTCGGACAACAGTGGGGTTACCATCACCTCTTATAGCAATATTATTATAATCTTATTTGTACCGATTTCCGTACAAAAAAAACGTAGTAAGATTATAATAAGACTGCTATAAGAGGTGGTGGTAACCCCCAGGAGCGCATTAAGAATGCATTACGTGCCATCGATTGTAAAATTATAAATCACGTACGGACATATTTGTCTGCCAATTTTATCTGCTAGTAACATTGCAGTTTGCATACGTTCATATCGTGTCTGTATTCAGGCGATGAACTGGTGTTGGACGGATTTGGGTCGAAGGTTTGGGGGGTCTGACTCCTAGATGTTTATATTGTGAGACTGCTATTTTCCGAAAACCTCTCATGGCTCATGGCACGAAACGTAACAACAAGCTGCCACTTCACGTCGCGACGTGAAAAATGCGTCGAATATACCATTACACAATCTTATCAGCAGAATAATAAAAAAAATATTGTTATTTTATTTTTTTTGCGTTTTTGAAGAAAAAATATTTAGTCGATCATAACTCTGATTATAAGTATAGTACACTAGACTTATGGGCGTTTTCCTACTTATCCTAATCCTGTTTCACTATCTAATAAAGAAATAAAAGTTAGATGACCGTTTTTGAGGTCTTTTTTCATACTGTGCGTCGGTTTTCTGTAAGACTGGTAACGATTGTGTTGAGCAGCGGCCTGAGCAGGAAAATTTCTGACAACCGTAAATGTATTCGAACTCGATGCGCGTTTATGAAATTTGTATGAAATATTAACCAAACGTCATCAGTGCGCAGCGAACTAGAATACATTTACATTTACATTAGTTTTTCGTGCTCGGGCTACTGATCCATTCAAATTGTAGTAAATTATTTACGACAAACCAACAACTATTTATGAAGTAATACATTTTTAGCCTCCGTCCGAAAGGTAAATGTAATTTAATAAAGACCACACTATTATTCCCTAAGTTCATCTCTGTCATTGAATGTAAAGTAGAGGTATATCTTCATAGGGAGTGTTTTATGCTTTTTCATGGAAAATTTATATCAATATTATGAACTTTGTTTGTTTGTTGTTTTCAAAATATTTATTTACATTTCGCCGAGCTTAGTTTCGTTCCAGATCACAAAATTAATAATACTAATGTATATGGATGTAGAAAATTATTATTAGATAAAAAAAACACATACCCTACATACTCAACATCTTATCTGAGGACATAAGACTCGAAAATAATAATCACAAGTTTAAAAACATAATGGACCGACTTCAAATCCGATCATGACCAAATTTATATGGGACTACCCTTGAAAGAAGCTCTATCGAACACAAAAATAATTTTGAAGATCGGTTCACATTCGGCGGAGATATCACGTAACATACATAAAAAAATACAGACGAAAAGAGTGTTCAAATCAAAACTTAAAAATATCTTATAGATAACTTACCTTACTGCCTGCCTCGGCGGCGTAGTTGTATTTCGGTATGACTACCGTCCTGAGGTCTCGGGTTCGATCCCCGGGTCGGGCAAAGTGATATTGGATTTTTCCATATTAGCTCGGAGTCTGGAATTTGTGCCCGATATGGCGATAGGCTCGCCTCCTATCACATCTGGGACGGAACTAAGCTCGGCGAAATGTAGGTGCTCTAGTTCGCTAGTGCACCTCTGTCTACCCCTTCGGGGATACAGGCGTGAGCTTATGTTATGTTATGTTATGTAACTTACCTTAATTTAGTACTTCTATAATTATGTGATTATGATCTATGCTGTAAGAATTGTTATTATAATTGATCCCACACTCAAACTTTTTGCACAGTTATAAGGGACGTTTTGTTAGCTCATACATCATTGTTTGTATTGTGAATAAATAAATAAAGTAAGAGAGCGATTTAGAAACGAAATATAGTAAATTCAATTGATCTTCAATAGATATGAGATGGTCCTTAGAGATCTGGAAACTAAATTTAACACGTTGCCTTTCAGCTTATATCATTAGGGATTGAAAGTATGATGATAGTCCCACAGCGTTATTAGAAGTACAGAAATAAGTGATGTCAATAAAAAATAATAACCTGAATATATTTTTTGTATTTTTCGGTCGACTTCCAAAAAGGAGAAGGACCTCAATTCGTCTGTATTTTTTATGTATGTTACGCGATATCTCCGCCAAATGTGGACCGATTTTCAAAACTCTTTTTGTGTTCAATAGAGCTTATTTCGAGGGTAGTCCCATATGAATTTGGTCACGATCGGATTTGAAGTCGGTCTGTTAAGTTTTTTATTTTAACTTGTGATTATTATATCGGAACACGATGAAGTTGCTACAAGCGCAATGCGGTAAAAAAATCGACCATCGATAAACAATGAGTTTATGAGTGGTCACTAGAATCGCCTCTTTGATCTAGTGGCAGCGTGTATGGGCTGTGAATCGGGAGGTCCTGGGTTCGATTCCCAGGTCGGGTGGAGTTGTTTTTGCTAACACCATTGGCTCTTGATTCGATTCCCCAGGTGGGGGTTGACGTCATACCCAGGAGTCCCCCTGGGTATTTTAACCTTCTGACGCTCGATTCGATTGTGATTTCGATTTGGTTTCATTTCTTGACTTAAAATTATTAGTAAAGTAAAGTTTTTAGTATTTGATTTGGCAAGCAAACTCGCTGCAAATCTTAGTATACAAGATATCTTTGTGCATTACAACATTTCATAGTTGTATGAGCATAAAACATAAAAGATGAAGATACATTTTTAATATGGTTTAAGTAATAAGCTTCTTTAGGACTGCCTCGGTGGCGTGGTTGTATTTCGGTACGACTACTGTCCTGAGGTCTCGGGTTCGATCCCCGGGTCAGGCAAAGTGATATTGGATTTTTCCATATCAGCCCGGAGTCTGGGATTTGTGCCCGATATGACGATAGGCTCGCTCCTAACACATCTGGGACGGAACTAAGCTCGGCGAAATGTGGGTGTTCTAGTTCGCTAGTGCGCCTCTGCCTACCCCTTCGGGGATACAAGCGTGAGCTTATGTTATGTTATATAATCAGCTTCTTTAATATGGGGTCGACGCAACACTTATTAAAGCATGTTGCAGAAAGGATTTGGCTTAGATTTTACGACTGGCTGCCTGCCCGACGTCAATCTCGTTCTGAGGATCCAATTTCAAGAAAACAGTTTTAGAAAAGCACACCCACGGAACTTGGAGTCGAACTTTAGAACGTCCCGGTTCACAGCTTCATACACCACTAGACCAAGGAGGCGACAAGTGTGTATCAAAAGCCGCGTCTCCTACACTAACACAAAACATGTATTTTTTATCTATGGTCTATTTTTCTACGAGCTGCAGGTCGATTCTCTAAGAAACGTCACAACGTTGCGATCGACGCCTCGCTCCCGCAGCGCGCATCGTTGAGATCGACGGAGCGATCAACGTTGGGTCTTAGAGAATACCATTTTCCATACATTTATGTCAAACGCCTCGCTCGAGAGAGCTAGTTCCCTTAAGCGCCGTCATCACGCATAACGCTAGTGCGTGCGCTTTGTACCTTGCTGAATACAAAAATGAAAACATCGTTGCCGCAACTATGCCGCAACGTAGTTTTCACAAATGAAGCCTTAGAGAATCGACCTGCGAAATACAAAAATGAAGACAGTTGCCGCAAGGATGCCGCAACGTTGTTTTCACAAATGAAACCTTAGAGAATCAACCTGCGAAATACAAAAATGAAGACATAGTTGCCGCAAGGATGACGCAACGTTGTTTTCACAAATGAAACCTTAGAGAATCGACCTGCTGGAGACAATGAAAACCCTTGTTTTGTTTGGAGAAAAACTAGTGAAGGGTACGCGGCTTTACGTATCGGCATCGTGAATTAATGAAATCTACCAATCAACGAGCATTGCTTGCATGACGCGCGAGTTAATCCATCATTCGTTCAAGTGTTGACGGGTATTGTGCATGCCCTGTTATTGACATGTGTAAATATTAGTGGTGCGCGTTTACGTGTATACGGGATCATGATTATGAAAACGTTTCTAGATATATAGAAATAAATAAATAAATAAACTTTGAAATAAAACTTCAATCTGCCTCGGTGGCGTGGATGCATTTCCTTACGACTACCATCCTGAGGTCTCGGGTTCGATCCCCGCGGCGGGCAGTGATATTAGATTTTTCCATATCAGCCCGGAGTCTGGAATTTGTGCCCGATATGGCGATAGGCTCTCGCCCCCTATCACATCTGGGACTAACCCCTCTCATTAGTAGAGGAGGTTCGTGCCCAGCAGTGGGACAGTAATATTACATTGCTAATATTATATTATTATTATTTATTATTAAATAAATACATCCAATAGTCACACACAGTCCTGACCCCACACTAAGATCTAGTCTTCCGTTGTGGGTATCAGGAACTAAGGCTGAGATCTGTAGAGCGAGCTTCGACTAAGTCTAAGTCAAAGTATCAAACTTATCAAATACTTATTACAATGCGAGGGCGATTATTACAATTTACACCTTAGCGTATTTTGTGAATGGTAAAGAATCACGTAAGATAAGTTTATCCTCTCAATATTATTACACTGGACGGCCTGGCGCGCGTATATATCCAACAAACTGAGCGACTTATGACACTAACGCCAGAATGGTCAAACGCTACTTAATTTTAACGGTTACTTATATTTATTTTCGCCATACATGACAGATAAGGCGGCCTCAAACGACATAAGGCGACCTTATATGTATTAACATTCGGCGGTAGGTCATAACTTTTGGATGTCAAATTTTATGCTGTTGTCCCGTCTATATACTGTTGAATATCTTTGCTTACATATAATAGTTCGTAGAAAGAAAGAAAGAAAGAAAGAAAGAAAGAAAGAAAGAAAGAAAGAAAGAAAGAAAGAAAGAAAGAAAGAAAGAAAGAAAGAAAGAAAGAAAAAAAGAAAGAAATTTTATTTGTCCATATACAAGGCACAAGTACAATTTATTCAAGGTAATATACTATCACTACAATAAATTACATAAATAAAAGGCTTAACGGGATATACCCTATAGTTATAGCGTGTTCTAGTCTTTGAAACTTCAAGGTTTCAATCAGCAAGCTGAGATGCTTCGTACATTTCCAATTGGAACTCCGAACATTTCGTAGTGTAATCTTAGAAATGTCTTGAATCAAAACTGCGTCAGATTTGAGATATTTTGCTGTACTTATGATGTAAAGTTTGCTTCTTTAAGTTTTTGTTTGCTTTATTAGTTTCTGCTTTGGTGCGTGATAATAGTCTTTAACAAATAACTAAGAGAGCGAGAGGCCGCGGGTTCGATTCCCGCACCGAGACAAATGTTTGTATGGCCTACAGATATTTGTTTCGGGTCTGACCGTCTGGGTGTTGTGAGACCGCGCGTCTCTCATAGTTCCTGATACCCACGACACAAGACTCGATCTTAGTGGGGTTAGGACTATGTATGTGACTGAAAAGTCACATTCACCTAAGTACGTACACGTGCGTCTCTCGTAGTTCCTGATACCCACGATACAAGACTCGATCTTAGTGGGGTTAGGACTATGTATGTGACTGAAAAAGTCACATTCACCTAAGTATGTAGGTACACGTGCGGCTCTCGTAGTTCCTGATACCCACGACACAAGACTCGATCTTAGTGGGGTTAGGACTATGTATGTGACTGAGAAAGTCACATTCACCTAAGTACGTACACGTGCGTGTCTCGTAGTTCGTGATAGCCACGAAACAAGACTCGATCTTAGCGGGGTCAGGACTATGTATGTGATTGAAAAAGTCACATTCACTTAAGTACGTACACGTGCGTCTCTCGTAGTTCGTAATAGCCACGATACAAGACTCGATCTTAGTGGGGTTAGAACTATGTATGTGACTGAAAAAGTCACATTCACCTAAGTACGTACACGCGCGTCTCTCGTAGTTCCTGATACTCACGACACAAGACTCGATCTTAGCGGGGTCAGGACTATGACAGACTCAGACCGACCGATCGACCAATTTGGAAAGTGTATGCCATAAATTGTATAAAAATAATCATATAATGACTAAGCTTATTGTTTGTGATACATATAGATATAATGATTTTTATTAGTATGGGTTTTTGCATCCTACAATGCCATTTCACCTTTTAATCATACTTTTGGTAATTACACCTCCAGTGGTATTGAGTATGCGTGAATCCATATATATATGATTATCAATTGTATTGACAATTTGTAAATCAAATTATTAAAAAAGGAAAATAGACAAAAGAAAAAAAAAAGAAATGGTGACAATTGATGATGAAAAAAATAAGCCCGGAGTTTCTTTCTGCCTTTCTTCTTCGGGTCGTCATCCGTAGGTAGCTAGAGAAAGGCTGGTAGGTTAGCTAGGATAGGGCCTCACGCACCAATCCCAACTGCTTCCAGTATTTCCAGTCAATCCCCTGCCACCATTCCTGCCATATGCCATTTCCATACAATCCATTCCCTTACACTCTATTCCTGTTTCCCCTTATCACCCTATCTCAGCCATCCCATCGTTATTATGTCCATACTTGCCTGCCTGTTGTCAAATTCAAATATGTAATGTAAATTATATTAATCCTAATTTAAAAATTTACTTGTGTTGACTTGTCATAAGTGCTTTTTTACATGCCTACGTGATCAATAAAGATTTTTATTTTTTATTTTTTTTATGTATGTGACTGAAAAAGTCACATTCACCTAAGAACGTACACTTGCGTCTCTCGTAGTTCCTGATACCCACGATACAAGACTCGATCTTAGCGGGGTCAGGACTATATATGTGACTGAAAAAGTCACATTCACCTAAGTACGTACACGTGCGTCTCTCGTAGTTCCTGATACCCACGACACAAGACTCGATCTTAGCGGGGTCAGGACTATGTATGTGACTGAAAAAGTCACATTCACCTAAGTACGTATACGTGCGTCTCTCGTAGTTCCTGATACTCACGATACAAGACTCGATCTTAGTGGGGTCAGGACTATGTATGTGATTTAAAAAGTCACATTCACCTAAGTAAGTACACGTGCGTCTCTCGTAGTTCCTGATACCCACGACACAAGACTCGATCTTAGTGGGGTTAGGACTATGTATGTGACTGAAAAAGTCACATTCACCTAAGTACGTACACTTTAAGCGCTCATCGCAAGATGGCGCTATACTTGACGTTGAATCAGCGTCGCGTCGCTTCTAAATTAATTATTAAAATACCCTATGAATATTCAAATGCGCACGATCCCCGATATCATCGAGAAATTCTTGTTAAAACATCAAAGGATGTAATTTGATAGCGCAGATGCCTATGTTCATGATATTAGTTCAGAAATGTCGCTAGAAAAGGCTTTGAGGGTTCCGTACGTGAAAAATAAGAGGAAAGTCAAATTTTTAACGTTCATAACATAAGCTCACGCCTGTATCCCCGAAGGGGTAGGCAGAGGCGCACTAGCGAACTAGAACACCCACATTTCGCCGAGCTTAGTTCCGTCCCAGATGTGATAGGGGGCGAGCCTATCGCCATATCGGGCACAAATTCCAGACTCCGGGCTGATATGGAAAAATCCAATATCACTTTGCCCGACCCGGGGATCGAACCCGAGACCTCAGAACCGTAGTCGTACCGAAATACCACCACGCCATGGAGGCAGTCAACGTTTTAACGTTCATTTATTTATTAATCCAAGGTCAACCAGGCACCGGCTCGACGGGTTTGATACCACTGTCTCACAGAAAACCGACGTAAAGTGGCAGCTTGCTGTCGTGTTTCATTCGGTGAGTGAGATTTCTGGTGGCCCATTTCTCTCCTTCCTTTCCCAATCCCTTTATCCCTCCCCTACCATTTCCTCCTTTTAGGTTGGTAACGCACCCATTATTCTTTTTGTGTCTTGGGTGTCTATGGGCGGTGCAGATCACTTACCATCGGGTGACCTATCTGCTCGTTTGCCAGTCTCTGATATATAAAAAAAGGCAAGCCAATCGTAATAGCCGAATCATTTCTGTATACTTTAGAAGCTGTTGCGTAAATTTTGTTATTTTCATTACCTACTTACATTTTAGCTTTCAAATTTCAACCTGCTTTTATCCCAGCCAATGTGCGTGAAACACTTATTACGCATATTGTAGAAAGGATTCGGCTTAGTTTTTGCCTAACGTCAACCCTTGTGGAATACATTTCGTTCTATATTCTGTAATCCGATCTTTTTTTTTTTTTTTTTTTTTTTATTGCAGAGATTGGCAAACGAACAGATGGGTCACCTGATGGTAAGTGATCTCCACCGCCCATAGACACACATGACACAAAAAGAATCATGACTGCGTTGCCAACCTAAAAGGAGGGAATGAAAGGGGAGGGAAAGGGTGGGGGAAATGGGCCACCGGAAATCTCACTCACCGAACGAAACGCGACAGCAAGCCGCCACTTTACGTCGGTTTTCTGTGAGACAGTGGTATCTAACCGGTCGAGCCGGCCCATTCGTGCTGTAGACGTTACTGTCTACAGCGTGGCTCTACCACTCAAATCAAATCGATCTGCCCGTATTCCACCTTAATGTAGGGTCGACGCAATACACTTTTTGAAGCATCTTGCAGAAATGATTTCGCTTAGTTTTACCAGCCGCCTAATGTTACCTCCTGTGGGAATTGGGATGCATAATCTACCTCACATTCCACAGACGTGAAAAAAAGATGGACGGAGCGCTAGGCTATCACATCTGGGACGGAACTAAGCTCGGCGAAATGTGGGTGTTCTAGTTCGCCAGTGCGCCTCTGCCTACTCCTTCGGGGATACAGGGGTGAGCTTATGTTATTTTATGTTATTTGGAGCGCTAAGAACATTGAAAATGAAGCAGGGATTTCGGCACATTCGATCTATCGACAGGTAATGGCGGACGACTGAGCGTGTTTTTACAGTGCGTGGCTTCTCTGTGGCGTCCGTTTAACCATAGGCGAGATGGTGTCCTTCTTTTTTATACGTCCATGCTCTATTCCTACACTGTTTTACTGCGTATTGTTTGAAATATTTCCCAACGATTTGAACGCGAGAAGCCCTTCCTGCCAACTACAACTGTTTCTAACATTACAAAAGAATCAACGGAAACGGCGTTTGAAAGCGATATCTTTGGAACAGACGGATTCAGTATTACTAAACTGCTTTGGAACGAGATCAATAAAATTGGAGAGTGTCATGCAGAAACAATCTAGACCACAAAAATACCGACAAAGAGTCGTTGACACACCAATATGGAACATGTTGGCATTAATAACATTTTTTTCATTTTTTGTGTGTTAGATTATTACTGCATAACACGGTTCAATTCGGTATCTGCTATTTGTTTTCTGTAATATATTTTTATGCGGACTGCCTCGGTGGCGTAGTATTGCGTGCGCGGTACCACTATCGTCCTGCCGTCTGGGGTTCGTTCTTGGATCGAGCAATATTGGATTTTTCAGTATCAACCCGGAGTCTGGAATGTGTGCCCGATATGGCGGGCTCGCCACTCTCACATCTGGGACGACTGCTCAGCGAAATATGGGTGTTCTAGTTCGGTAGTGCGCCTCTGCCTACCCCTTCGGGGATACAAGCGCGAGCTTATGTGTTATATTTTTATGTCGATGAGAGATCATATTTTTTGTCACTGTCTCCATGGCGTAGTAGTATACGTATGTGGTACGATTATCGTTCTGAGGTCTCAAGTTCAGTCCCCGGGTTGGCTTTATTAAAGACAATATCTACATAAACGAAATGTTACGTTATGTAGAGTCTTACCCCAAAATCTAAATACCTTATCTTAAAATATTCAAACCCATCACTTTATTAACGAAATAGACTTGTTATTACTTAGAGTAATTAAAACACCTTAGATTTTCGTTTATCCGTCCGCCATTTGCAATTTAAATATTAACAAGATGGCGTGACATTAGATTATTAAAGCTTGAGGTAAGTGTCAAGCTGTATTCAACCTTAAGCATTGATATTAAAACTGATTTTGGTGTAACAGGTATCTTTGGATGCATCTAGTAGATGGAACAAACAAGAAAACAAACTCTTTTAAAAAGTTGATGAGGAACGATGATTGGTTGTTTTGGAGTAGTGATGGTAGTTGAGTTTTTTTTATCCGAGCATGGCAAAGTGCCTGATGGTAAGCTATGTGCGTTCCAAAAATACCAGCCACCACCTATAGGACCCTGTGTCCATCGGTGGCCACCAGTATCATGCTATTCATCTGATTATATTTTAGCTACATATATACCTCTGTAGAAGTTTGTTTCTTCTTCAACGAAAACGCTGTTAGTCGATTGTTCCACCTTTTAGTTTAATCTTCTTATTCTATCTAAATTGTTACTTTCAACAAAATTATAACGTTCAACGTCAAATGAAATGCAGTTACGCGAAACACTGGTTAACTGTAAATTATGAAGGTCTGCAACAGTACAAATAATTACTAGGCGTTTGTGAAGTGTTTGCTTTGTGTCATGAGAGGTAGCGATTATTATTTCAAATTACTTTAAAAGGAGGTTCTATCTTCATAAAATGTTTTGATTGATTGATTCTTCTTGCGTTTGATAGAGTTTACTCCAAGGCTGATACCACGTAAAATAAATTATTGATTCTCGTACTATGTTTGCTCGCATTAGATAGAGTTATTTGTTTAACTATTCATGTACTTCTATATGTGAGGACTTGTTATTGGCTCTATGTTAGCTAAGTACTGTAATTTACTCAAATGTTATTAGCCGTAAGTTTTCCATAAATAAATAATAGAAAAAAAATACATCCAACAGCCACACACCAAATCCCGACTCCACACTATGTATAAACTATATGGGGAGTCTCAGAAACTACGAGAGTTTTTCGGTCTCACAACACTCAGACCCGAAACAAGTTTAGGTGGATCACATAAACATTTAACGGAATCGAACCCGTGGTCTCTCATTTCACAGCCGGTTATTCACCTGCTATGCCACGGAAGCTGTCAAATATGAATGAGGCTTTAAACTTTGCACCATCCACCAAAAAGGTCAAGACATAGATTAACACAGAAGTAGAGGCGGTCGTAGTAAATGGAGTTCTGCGTAATTGTACCATAAACTGTTGTGATTAGAGATGCGTGGTTTGTTAGCTGTGACATAGTGAAGTGTTACCCAGTATTGCCTGTGGGCCTAATCCCCTCCTCCCTTTTTTTTATTATAGTCCTGTAATATTACTGCCCCACTGCTGAGCACGGGCCTTCTCTACTAATGAGAGGGGTTAGGCCTTAGTCTACCACGCTGGCCTAATGCGGGTTGCTAGACTTCACATACCTTCGAAATTCTTGTGGAGAAATTCTCGGGTATGCAGGTTTCCTCACGATGTTTTCCTTCACCGTTATAGCAAGCGATATTTCACAATGAAAATACACTTAACATAGAAAAGTCAGAGGTGTATGCTCCATTTTGGGGTTGGTCTCGAACCTCCGACACTTGTCTCGGCAGTCCGTACCATTCCCAACTGAGCTATCGCTGCTCCTCCCTTACTAATCCCTATTTCCTTCCTTTAAGGTTGACAAAGTACCTTTATCTTGGCTACGTGGAAAAAATTATAGTTTATTACATTAGTTTTTTTATTAGATCACAAATTAGATCAATATATCTTTCTTTCTACCTGCCCTTATCCTATCTTAATGTGGGGTCGGCGCAGCATACTTTTGTAAGTTGCAGTAAGGATTCGGCTTAGGTTTTTAGACCGGCTGCCTGCCTGACTTCAACCCCTTCTGAGGGATCCAGTCGGGGGGTTGACAACCTATATTAAGTTGGGCTAAGGGCATTAGGAAAAAACTTTAAATATTTTTGCTTAACTACATTACATCCAAACTTCAAATACGTTATCGACAGAATTCGACCTATAATTCTAGTTTAACAAACTGGTTCTATAAGTGAGAGTAATCCTCGACCACTCGACTAAAGTGGAAGATTCCTTCAAGGGGACCCTTATAAGTGCTGTGTAGTCTGTTGACTCAGAGATGAGTTAAAGGTTCGATTCCAAGCAGGACTACACACAAAATATTTATTTATAATGATTTCTTAGGTTAACGCGACTGTTATACATTGATACTGAATAATTACAAGTTTAAAAATACTGACCGTCTACAAATCCAATCGTGACCAAATTTATATGGGACCACCCTTTAAATAAGCTCTATGGAATTCAGAAATAATTTTGAAAATCGGTACACATTTGGCAGAGATATCGCGTTGTTACGCGATACATAAAAATAATCACAAGTTTAATAACTTAATCATCTGCTTTAATAAATAACTGATTCAATAAATAAGATAATCAAATTAAAAACTTAACGGACCGACTTCAAAATGTCGATCGTGACCAAATTTATATGGGACCACCCTTTAAATCTCTCTATCTCTAGCTCTATCAAACACGAGAAGAATCTGGATAATCATAAGTTTAGCTGCACTACTAATCGGGGTTCATTAGTCGGGAGATAATATTATAGGCAACTCAACTAGAAATACTATTTATTAATTAATATACATATAGGACTACAAAAGGTGGCTGCGCTCGCACACGCCGGACTGGTGTACCCCCCGTCTCTTGTACATAGCTGTCCCTACACAAGTTTAAAAACTTAACTATATGTATGTATGTATGTATGGAGCTATGCCCTAAGTCTTCGGACACGGACACGGACAGATGTTACGTCATATGAAAGCTCACAGGCCCGCGCTTATATTAGTATAAGATTTACTTTCCAAAAACCTGCGAGGAAAAATAAAAAGAGTGTACAAAAAGCGTCTTAACTTTTTGAATAGCAATTATTATTTTTAATAAAGGCAGAATTTTAGCACCATCTCGTATCTATACCATGGGTACTATTGGTATCTGGATAATCTTGGGTCTTGGATGGCTCACTGTCAAACAAAATATTATACAAAATCTTGTTTTCGGTTTATGTTCCGTGGCCCATGACTTTGTGAAGTCTAAATGGCAAGAATAGCAAATAATTCCATAAGGCCGCCCTTACACATAAGACTTGCCGTTAAAAATTCAGATAAGTACATAAATAAATAGTCACACACATAGTCCTGAACCCACACTAAGATACTATTGTTTCGTAGGAATCAGGAACTACGAGACACTTTCGGTCTCACAACGCCTAGACCCGAAACACATCTGTGGGCCACACAAACATTTGTGTCGATGCGGGAATCGAACCCGCGGTTTTTTGCTTCATAACCAGCCGCCTGTAAAGGCGAGTAGCCACTCGCACACTGCTCCTCGTAACATTATATATCGTCATAAAATATAATATAGTTAAAATCACACGATAAATAATCCTCGCCTTGATAATCATACACCGATTTTCTTAATTAAAACGTCCGTCGCTTCCTTGCTTTAGTGGCAACCATATATGAGCTATGGACTAGGGGGATCTGCGTTAGCGACCCATTTGGCGACGCGTGTTTTTCTGACACAATTTACCCGGGACTGGATTCCTCAGAGAAGCTAGTTCTAAACACTAAGCTCGATCACTTCTGCAACAGGCTTGAAAAAATAATTTCTGGACAACCTCGTATTCAAGTGAGACATTGGCAGGGGAAAGGAGTTGGTTGGTTACAAACATTTTTAGGAACTAAGGCGCAAATTCTGAAATTCAGACTCTATAAATTAATTTAGTTGCTATTACATAGGAGCACTATAAGTAGCGCACTAGGAGCAATTATTTTATTACTATTACGGGGAATAAAAAATGGATTTGTAGTTGTTAGAAAGATATGAAGCTTGAATACTTACTTATGTAAGATTATAATTTCCATTTTTGAATGACGTGGTGTGTGAAGCCTGCCTTATGCAGGAATACATAAAACGCAAATATATACGCAAAATAAGCGCCTTCAATGTCATTATCAAAATAGCTAGCGCATTCAGAAACATAATCTAAAATATTATTATCGATGCAGTTAATTTAACATCATACGACACGACAGCATAAAATATGTATCGTTTATTATTAAGTTGATTTTGATGTTTACTTTTATGCTTCGTTCAGTAGCACTATTAATTATTCTGTGGGTAGGTAAAGATCACATTCGAATAATATTACAATCATAAAAGATGTTTTTCTTAAGCGTGTTTCCGAATACAAATATGACAAACGATCTTTGAAATCAAAGTTAAAGGAAAACAATTAGTATACATATTTATTCGGCATATTTTTGTCGCAGGTTCTAGAGAAATATAATCGATGCCATATATTTTAATTAATTTTGTAGTTAATTTTAAGATATCACTATTGACAGTATATTTCAGTTGATTTTTCTATATACACATAGGGCAGGATTCGGCCATGTCCTTTATGAGATTACCTTTGAAACAAGCTCTATCGAACACAAAAAGAATTTTGAAAATCGGTCCATTTGGCGGACATTTGGCAGAGATATCGCGTAACATACATAAAAAAAAATACAGACGAATTGAGGACTTTCTCCTTTTTTGAAGTCGGACGAAAATTAGCTATAATCGTCACGTTGCAGCGTTGTCGTCTTCTATTCCGATTATTCTGCGTTCGGTCGTGTTCGGAAACGTACCTTTAGGTGAGATTTTGGAAGTCACTCTTCTAGTGATCTGTTTGTCTTTAACTTTATTGCATAGTTGATTTTACAAGGTCACAGCCAGCTGCCAATTTACATTAGTTTTCTGTGAGACAGTGGTATCAAACCGGTCGAGCCAGCCCACTAGTGCTGTAGACGTCACTGTCTACAAATGGTTTTTGTAATATCACTTTTTCCAACTTGGGGCTGATTGATAAATTGTATATATGTTACCGCGAGCGAAACTAATATGTAATCTCAAATATTTTATGTATTTCGAGGCAGTTTTAGAATTGGGCTATATTTTTCGTGTTTAAAACGTCTGCGGTCTGCCCTCGGCAGTAAAATGGCGTTGAAATCCGGGTAAATAACGTTTTAAAACACCCTCTTACTCATTTATTGGACGTTGGTGGCTTAAACAACGCGGTCCTATGGCGAGCGATGGATATATCTTACGTAAAGATGGAGAAAGATATAGATCTCCTCAAAAAGATAAATGTGAAAGAAAGCTAAGTTTGTAACAAAACACTTTTAAGATAGGTATGTACTCGGATAGCAGTTTCGTTAATAACAAAGTTGTATACTCAAATATTCGTTATGTGCTGTAAACGAACATTTTCTTACGTTCTTTGCTATTATGTGACTGACTGTTCCAATCAAAATATCGCGAATGCTTAAACAATCATTATTCCTGATTTCTTAAGTTTACACGAATGCTATTCATTGAAATAAAATTATTTTTACGGATTCTATCACGATTTGGTTTTAATTTTTATTCCCGACGTTTCAAAGGCTTTGCAGTCTTCGTGGTCACGGGTTGGACTGGACTGCTCCAAAAAATTAAAACCAAATCATGATAGAATCCGTAAAAATTGATTTATTTCAATGAATCATTATTCCTGTCAATTTCATCCACTTTTTTTATTGCTGAAGTAGGCAGACGAGCTAGCGGTCCACCTGGTGGTAAATGGTAACCGCAGCCCATAGACTTGGGCAAGGGGTACAGGCGCACCGCTGTCTATCGTGACTCTTCTAAGGATTTGATTTGTTTTTAATCGGGCATGGCGAAGTAACTACACTGCACATGATGGTAAGCGTAGTGCAATCCAAAAAAAACTAGCGACCACTGACAATGGGTTTATCAGTGGTCGCCAGAATTATGCCGGCCTATTTATGCTTCTTCACACTCCGAATTTGAAGAGGGAAGAAGTAAATCGAGGGGATTGCGACAAGACAGTCGGATGACCGATGCCGACACATACCCGTCCCAACCACCCATCAACCACACACGGTGTGTGGGTCACTATGGCAGGTTTTAGCACCATGTGTACGGTGGTTGCCATCCGGTCGGATACGAATATCTTACGGCCAGCTACTGTTCTTGTACTACTATTTCTGTTTTATCATATCCCTGCGACATATTATTATTATACATTATTACAGTGATATATACGATATAATAATTAATATATATTATTAGTTAGGATAGGGCCTTATAGTCCACGGCGTGATTTTCCTTATCCATATTTCCAGTTAAATCCTACAAACTTCCTATTTTATTTTCCCGTCAATTCTCTGCTAGCATTCCTGCCATATCCCGTTCGTTTCCTTTCCTACAAATCACAACCCTTTATCTAAGCCCCATGCTTGTTATTGTGTCCATACCTGCTTGCTTATTTTCTAAATTGATAGTGTTGTAACATGATTACTATATAAATGTACCTAGACCTTGTGACCTGTCTAAGTGCATTTGATATGCCTACGTGACCAATAAACATTTTTATTTATTTTATTTATTTATTATATACGACAGCGCCTTTACATCATTACCGCTACTATTGTTTCTCGGTGGTAACTCGAGAGTGAATAATGACATCGATTTGCCACGGACTCGACAACGACGTCGAGTGTCGACGGGAGTGATTAACTGCCATGTTGCTTACGTCACATCCTTGTTCTTCCATAACGGTATAAGGATGCTATTACATGATTGTATTAAGCGGATTAATTACATCTGTTATGCTATTCTGCACGATTTCACTTACGAGCTCATTTCTGAATCCGCGGTGAAAACTACTTGGAATTCTGTAACTAGCGCCACAAGGTAAGAATTTAGTGCCATTAGAGAGAACTATTTTTGGGTGAGATCTTTCTTATTTTACGGTAATTCCATCAGCAACAAAGATGAACGATAGTCACTTTAGAACTCAAACAAGTTTAGAAGTCAAACAGTGGGCCAACCATGAGTTCTTTGACATTTCTCGCTAGCGAATCAATAAAATATTTGTATCAAAAACACCCGAACGCTCCTAGGCGGTTACGTAGGGAATTGAGGTTTGTCACACAAATTATTTTACGTAGTCGCTAGCGTGTAATATGAAAAACTGAAGTCGATTCTACGCGCGTTATGACATATGTATGAAATATTAACCAAACGTCATCAGTGCGCATCGAGCTTGACACAAATTCGATTGACAAAGAATTCTTGATGAATTTTGAAGTAAATGGCACATCACTGGAGCCGACACTGCACCTGATTGACGATAAGCGTAGTGCAGTCCAAGGAAAACCTAGCGACCACTGACAAGCAATGGGTTTATCAGTGGTCGCCAGAATCATGCCGACCTATTTATGCTTCTTCACACTCCGAATCCGAAGAGGAATGAAGCAAATCGAGGGGCTTGCGACAAGACAGGCTGATGACCGATGCCGACACATACTCGTCCCAACCAACCATCAACCACACACGGTGTGTGGGTTCACTATGGCAGGTTTTAGCACCAACGGTGGTTGCCATCCGGTCGGATACGAATATCTTACGGCCAGCTACTGTTCTTGTACTACTATTTCTGTTTTATCATATCCCTGCGACATATTATTATTATACATTATTACAGTGATATATACGATATAATAATTAATATATATTATTAGTTAGGATAGGGCCTTATAGTCCACGGCGTGATTTTCCTTATCCATATTTCCAGTTAAATCCTACAAACTTCCTATTTTATTTTCCCGTCAATTCTCTGCTAGCATTCCTGCCATATCCCGTTCGTTTCCTTTCCTACAAATCACAACCCTTTATCTAAGCCCCATGCTTGTTATTGTGTCCATACCTGCTTGCTTATTTTCTAAATTGATAGTGTTGTAACATGATTACTATATAAATGTACCTAGACCTTGTGACCTGTCTAAGTGCATTTGATATGCCTACGTGACCAATAAACATTTTTATTTATTTTATTTATTTATTATATACGACAGCGCCTTTACATCATTACCGCTACTATTGTTTCTCGGTGGTAACTCGAGAGTGAATAATGACATCGATTTGCCACGGACTCGACAACGACGTCGAGTGTCGACGGGAGTGATTAACCGCCATGTTGCTTACGTCACATCCTTGTTCTTCCATAACGGTATAAGGATGCTATTACATGATTGTATTAAGCGGATTAATTACATCTGTTATGCTATTCTGCACGATTTCACTTACGAGCTCATTTCTGAATCCACGGTGAAAACTACTTGGAATTCTGTAACTAGCGCTACAAGGTAAGAAATTAGTGACATTGGAGAGAACTATTTTTGGGTGAGATCTTTCTTATTTTACGGTAATTCTATCGCCAACAAAGATGAACGATAGTTGCTTTAGAACTCAAACAAGTTTAGAAGTCAAACAGTGGGCTAACCATGAGTTTTTCGACATTTATCGCTATCGAATCAATAAAATATTTATATCAAAGACACCCGAACGCTCCTAGCGGTTACGTAGGGAATTGAGGTTTGTCACACAAATTATTGTACGTAGTCGCTAGCGTGTAATATGAAAAACTGAAGCTGATTCTACGCGCGTTATGACATTTGTATGAAATATTAACCAAACGTCATCATTGCGCATCGAGCTTGACACAAATTCGATTGACAAAGAATTCTTGATGAATTTTCAAGTAAATGGCACATCACTGGAGCTGCGATTAAAAGCTATAGTGTACATGAAATACGCTTGATTAATAACAGCAATTTGGTGATTAACGTTCTGAATGATTTATTAGTTGCTTACGAGGGCTGAGGCATTAGACGTGACGTGGTTTCCAAATATGGCTTTAGCTATTACTCTTGGCAGTTTAGAATTTCAATGTTTGGTGTTAATGTTTGGTTGATTCAACGCAATTATTACTTCAAAGCTGTGATGGAGATAATTCTAATCACTACTTAAGTGGTAGATAGAGGCATTGTACGTCATTTTTACATGTCAGTGGGGTAGACTGCCTCGGTGGCGTGGTGGTATTTCGGTACCACTACGGTTCTGAGGTCTCGGGTTCGATCCCCGGGTCGGGCAAAGTGATATTGGATTTTTCCATACCAGCCCGGAGTCTGGAATTTTTGCCCGATATGGCGATAGGCTCGCCCCCTATCACATCTGGGACGGAACTAAGTTCGTCGAAATGTGGGTGTTCTAGTTCGCTAGTGCACCTCTGCCTACCCCTTCGGGGATACAGGCGTGAGCTTATGTTATGTTATGTTATGTAATGGGGTAGTTAGTTCGCAAGCGCAGCGTAGGACGTCCACCTATAAGGTGGACCGACGACCTGATAAAGGTCGCAGGAAGTCGCTGGATGCAGTCCGCTTCCAACAGGTCGATCTGGAAATCTTTTGGGGAGGCCTATGTTCAGCAGTGGACGTCCTATGGCTGATGATGATGATGATGAATGGGGTAGTTGACTATTAATTTTGTAAATTATTTATATGGTAAATAATACAAAAAAGAAATACTTTTGTAAATACTGCGCCTAGGTCTACGCATTAGATTCGAGAACTTGTCATTTGGTAATTTTTAACGTGACATTAGTGTACTTTTTACTTCAATTTCGGTGGAATTTTAGGTCTATACATAAAACCGAATCTTAGTCGCAATCCAATCTAGTGTCAAAAGTTACCCTGCCGGTCTGTCCTTACGATTGATACGGAGTTTTCGGTGTACCAATGAAACCTTACACAAATGTGAAATAGAGGGACTATTAAGCAAGTTTCCATACAAATAAATTGATCTCAAACTTCAGTACCGCCATCAACTACTTATTACAAAGGCGATTATTACAATTAACATCTTTTTTTTGATACGGGGTATCTGTTTAAACATCTCTCCGAGTCAAGACTCCGAGGTATGTCGGACTCCCCGGTAAACACCGTTCTACCGACTAAACCCAGCGGTATTCCTCAGACCTCTCTCTCTCTCTCTCTCTCTCTCTCTCTCTCTATTGCGAAGGTCATGGGGTACGCAATTGCATTCAGCCGCAGCCTCCGCGAACAATTTACACCCTAAAATATTTTTTTCGTAAGATAAGTTTTCTCAAAATTATTTCGCTGGCCGACTAGGCGCGCGTATTGTTCAAATAAACTAAGCGACTTATGACCACCAGGTCATAACTTTTAGATAACAAGTTTTGTGCTGTTTTCCCGTCTATATACTGTTGAATGTGTTTGGAATCACAACATTTATCTTGTTTCAAATATTTATTTACTTTGATGCTTATGAGGTGCCAAATGACCATCAAGGTGTCATTAATCTCATGTTTTCATTATTAATATTTGCTCGACGAACTTTCTCTCTAACAAAGCTGCTTTGTTCATTTCTTAGTTTTTAATGACAAAAGAAACAGTGGTATTACGGACAACCTTGCACTGGTTCTTTATGTGTCTACTAAGCTTGCTTCGACGGGTCTTGTTTACACGAAATGTATAATATGTGTCTGTAAACTTTAAATGTAGTTTGCATTGTGAACTATTACTAAACAGCCTCCGTGGCGCAGCGGGAAGTCTGCAGCAGCTGTGAAGGGAGAGGCAGCGGGTTCGATTCCCGCACCGAGACAGATGTTTGTGTGACCCACATATTGGTCACTTGAAACGACAGTGTAATATTTCAACCTCGATTTTACAGAAAGCGTTTTTAAAACTTTAAGTTTTATAAGCATTTTTAAAACCTTAAGTTTTAAGATGTTTTCTGTAAAATCGAGGATTTCGAGTTATCACACTGTCATCGCAAGTGAGCGATATATTTGTTTCGGGTCTGGATGTTGCGATACCGAAAGTCTCTCGTCTTTTCCACCCACGATACAGGTTATACCTAGTGTGGGGTCAGGACTCAGGACTATGTGTGTGATTGGACTGACAGGTCTAAGGCTATTATTAAAACTGAATATATTTACTGCATTTGCCGACTCTTTTTAAATAACTAAAAGCTTGGAATATAGTGTGAAATATCACGTAATTCCGTGAGACGTTTGAGATTGCATCCCGGACTCCGCGTACGTCCCGGTGCGTTAGTCAGGGAATGCTAAATTAGATGCAATCGTTTCTCTAGTTAGACTTGATTTATTTACTTTATTTAGCAGAATTTAGCTCGTTGTGGTTACGGAAACTATTTAATACATGTCAGCTAGATTTTTATAAAATATATTTACTTTATAACAACATATTTTTAATTAACAGGTCGATCTGGAAATCTTTGGGGGAGGCCTATGTTCAGCAGTGGACGTCCTATGGCTGATGATGATGATGAATATATTTTTGATAGCATACTGGTAAACGAACAGATGGGTCACCTGATGGTAAGTAATCTTCACCGCCTATACCCATGACACAAAAATAATCATGGGTGCGTTGCCAACCTAAAAAGAGAGAATAGAAGGGAAGGGGAAAGGGATTAGGAAAGGAAGGGGGGAAATGGGCCACCGGAAATCTCCCCAGACGAAACGAGATAGCGAGCTGCTACTTTGCGTCGGTTTTTTGGGAAACATTGATATCAAACTGGTCGAGCCGGTTTTGAGCGTCCTCCACAGTAAGACCATTGGCTCTCATATCATCCTACAAGCGTTCAGTCAGCGCTTTTTGGGCCGTCCACGGGGAAGCACCTCTGTTACGATCTGAGACAGTCCAGACACTTGCGACCAACGTACTCCTGTGGTTTCCTCAAAACGTGACCATACCATCGCAAGCGACATTCTTGTAGTTTATCTGCCACGTCGCGGACACCAAGTATACAGCGGATGTGCACGTTACGGCGCGTCTCCTGCATGAGTTGAGTGGTAGAACCTCGTTGTAGAAAGTTACGTCTACAGCACGAATGTGCCGACTCGATCGGTTTGATACCACTGTCCATCAATATAATATACCCTAGATGCACAGTTATTTGCAAATATCCTCCTAAAAATGGTCTCAGTAATAAAACAAAGAAAAAGATCACGCGGTGGAGATCACTTACCATTCCCATCTGCTAGTTTGCCAGTCTGTGCTATAAAAAAAATGTGTTTTTCTCGAAATAAAACACAAAACACATACCCAAAACAATGATTTTTGCTGTCTCTTGCTCATAGAACAATGGACTATAAACAAAATTTATGGGAATACCAAGTTTTGTGTAGGTGTTTTGTGTAATGTTTAGTGTAGGAGACATGGCTTTACGTATTCGATCGAGTCGTTATGTTGCACATTCACCACATCATCTTCATTTGCATAGATTTTCGTAACATGGCGCGTATGAGTAAAATATATTTCCATTAAAAAATTTCAATGATTCCGGTCGAATTTCGATCACTAGCCGAACTAGTATCAAAAACTTAACGAACCGACTAACTTATCCGATCGTATCCTAATATGGGACCCTTGAAATAAGCTCAATCGAACACCAAAAGAATATTGAAAATCGGTCCAATTTGGCGGAGATATCGCATAACATACCTACATAAAAAAACAGACGAATTGACATGTGGGCTTAGTCAACTGGCTTGTCAAAAAGTCAAATAGAATATGCGCTAGTCGAATAGAATAGTAAATGTATGCATATTTATTCTGTTCGACTATTCTATTCCACTGCTGAACATAGGCCTCCCCAAAGATTTCCAGATCGACCTGTTGGAAGCGGCCTGCATCCAGCGACTTCCTGCAACCTTTATCAACTTTTATCTTTGGGGGAGGCCTATGTTCAACAGTGGACGTCCTATGGCTGATGATGATGATGATGATTCTATTCCACTAGCGCATAAGCCACTTGGCTATGCCCGCTTCACCTTTTTGGAAGTCTGTCCACAAAGATTCGAATCGAGAACAAATGGTACGACCGTTTTTACACCATCTCATCATACAGTTAATACGCATTTTTTATCGAGCCTCGTTAAGGAGTGGGCTTAACGGGCGGCCTTTAAGGCACTTCCAATAGATCGGCAGGCGTCGGAGTTAGGGGCTGTTTGAAGTTATACAGTGAAATATCGTTTTGGATTCGAAAGTGGATGTTAAGCGTTGAGATTTTTGTTTCGCTTTCGTCTTATTCTTGTTTCCGACAATAAGTATTCTTATAACTCGTACATAAGCTCACGCCTGCATCTAAAGGGGTAGGTAGGGATGTACTAGTGAACTAAAACACCCACATTTCGCCGAGCCACATTCTGTCCCAGATATGATAGGGGGCGAGCCTATCGTCATATCGGGTACAAATTCCAGACTCTGGGCTGATATAGAAAAATCCAATATTACTTCGCCCGACCGGGGGATCGAACCCGAGACCTCAGCAGGTCGATTCTCTAAGAAACGCCACAACGTTGCGATCGACGACGAGCTCGCGCAGTGTACATCGTTGAGATCGACGGAGCGTTCAACGTTGTTAGGTCTTAGAGAATATCATTTTCCATACATTTATGTCAAACGCCTCGCTCGAGAGAACTAGTTCGCATAAGCGCCGTCATCACGCGTAGCGCTATTGCGTGTGCTTTGTACCTTGCTGAATACAAAAATGACAACATTGTTGCCGCAACGATGTCGCAACGTTGTTTTCACAAATGAAACCTTAGAGAATCGACCTGCAGGACGGTAGTACCAAAATACAACACGCCACCGAGGCATTCCTTTTTAAGTTAAAAATCCATCTCCGCATTAACTGTTTGTTAATTTGATAAAGTTTGGAAAGAACGAAGTTTTTTCTTTGAAAATTGAATGTTTAATGAACTGTGGGACTCCGTTTCCACATTTATTCAGCCATCGTTAAAAAGTTATGTTAATATTTTTAAGATTCTTTGATAAGTTCATTGGATTCCTTTGGGATGTGAGGAGACTCCTTTAAATAGCTTTTCGACCGAATTAAAAAAAGGAAGAGGTCGTCAATTCGTATGTTTTTTTTTATAGCAGAGATTGGCAAACGAGCAGATGGGTCACCTGATGGTAAGTGATCTCCACCGCCCATAGACACCCAAGACACAAAAAGAATCATAGGTGAGTTGCCAACCTAAAAGGAGGGAATGGAAGGGGAGGGAAGGGGATTGGGAAAGGGAGTGGGGAAATGGGCCACTGGAAATCTCACTCACCCAACGAAACGCGACAGCAAGCTGCCACTTTACGTCGGTTTCCTGTGAGACAGTGGTCTCCAACCGGTCGAGCCGGCCCATTCGTGCTGTAGACGTTACTGTCTACAGCGTGGCTCTACCACTTGAAAAACTTTTTTTTGTATGTTACGCGATATCTCCGCCAAATGTGGGCCGCTTTCCAAAATTAGTATTGTATTCGATAGAGCTTATTTCAAGGGTGGTCCCATATCAATTTGGTCACGATCGGATGTTAAGTCGGACTGTTAAGTTTTTAAACTTGTGATTATTTATACTCACCCATATCCCACTTTAATGTGGGGTCAGCGCAACACACTTTTCAAGAATGTTGCAGACAGGATTTGGCTTAGTTTGACCGTCTGCCTGCTTTACGTTAATCCCATATGAAGGGTCCAGTCGGGCCTGGTAAATGTTAGAAAAACACCCATCCCGACTTAGGAATCGAACCCAGGACCTGCCGGTTCACTGCCCATATACAATGCCACTAGGCCGAGGAGGCGAAAGACTCTCTTAAATACCAATGGAATATGTTCTGTCCTTGAAACTGTAAAATGTATAATTTTTGCGTCGGTTAAAATAAAATAGTATTTCCACATAACATAATATAAGCTCACGGTTGTTTCCCTGAAGGGGTAGGCAAAGGCGCACTAGAGAACTAGAACGCCCACATTTCGCCGAGTTTAGTTTCGTCCCTGATATGATAGGGGGCGAGCCTATCGCCATATCGGGCACAAATTCCAGACTCCGGACTGCTTTAAAAAAATCCAATGTCACTTTTCCCAACCCGGGGATCAAACCCGAGACCTCAAGACGGTAGTCGTACCGAAATACAACCACGCCACCGAGGCAGTCATATCTTCAAATCTTGGGTCAGAGTAAAATATCCAATTTGAAATATCATACATATGATATGAGCTTATGTAATGATTTTGGAAAATAGCCTATTAATATTAAAATGCTCTCTAATTTTGAACGTCGAGTTTAATCAGTCTTAATCCGGAAATATAAGCTTAAATATTAAGCTATTTCTTAATACGAGTACATCGTAGATACGCGTGAGAAGGGAACATAAAGTTAATAAGAAATGAGATCCGCCGTCATTATCACCGCATACAGTCAAACGTGATAGCGAATGTACGACGAATCATGCTATCATTCGACTTGCTTTCGCCTTTTTTGGCGGGAAAAAGTGGTTTACAACTGTCGTCACATGGGAAGACGTGACTGTCATATCGTGACGCTGATCTTACTTACGTCCGAATGATCAAACGCTACTCAAATTTAACGGCTTCTTACATTGATTTTCGTCATACAATTTTGACAGATAAGTCGTAATCAAATCAAAGCAAATCGTTTATTAGATCCATAAACAAAAAAAAAATCAAACATTTAGATTCCGTCAAATTTTAACTCTACCGCTGGCTGTTTCGCCAGAGAAGAACGGGCAAGAAACTCTGTCGTTGCTCTTTTTAACATCAATTTACAGTCTACTAATACAATAAGATGCATACAGTGCAGTAAGATGTAATGCCCAGGAGAGATGGAAAACATCCGGACGACATGCGCGACACTGGGCCGAGTCCCTAACGCTATGTACACCCTACACCGGCAATACCACCTAAAAACCCCGCGGTGGCCCTCTTCGGCGATATAGGGACGGCCCCAGCGAGAAGCACCCAGGCTCCCAGAAATCTCACTTATCAAACGAATCGTAAGAGCAATTGTAACTTTACGTCGGTTTTCTGTTGAAACAGTGGTATTAAATCGGTCGAGCCGCCCCGTCATGTAGACAAAACTTATCTACTTTTCTTCTACCTGGCGTATACTAGGGTCCACCTTCCTACTTAAACGTTTCCACTCCACTCGGCCTTGAGTATCCTCCACAATAAGAACAGTCAGTGGCTCTCATTTCTACTTGCAAAATAATATGCCAGAGCCAGCGCTTTTTGGGCCACGGGGACGCAACCCTGTAATGATTGACCTAGGCACTTGCGACAGACGTACTCCTGTGGTTTCCTCAAAACGTGTTCATACCATATCAAGCTACATTCCTGCAGTTTATTCGTCACGCCGTGAACACTAAAAATGCTGTGGTTGTATAGTGTATCTAAATTAACATAATTACAACTTCTTTTTGGTGCGTTGCTGTCTTGTGTCTGCCTCGGTGGCGTGGTTGTATTTCGGTACGACTACCGTCCTGAGGTCTCGGGTTCGAAGTGATATTGGATTTTTCCATATCAGCCCGGAGTCTAGAATTTGTGGCCAATATGACGATAGGCTCGCCCCCTATCACATCTGGGACGCAACTAAGCTCGGCGAAATGTGGGTGTACTAGTTGGCTAGTGCGCCTCTGCCTACCCCTTCGGGGATACAGGCGTGAGCTTATATTTATGTTATGGATGTTTTGGTGCGTTCTGGGCTAAACATTTCTGCACAAGGTCCCTTAGAGTTCTCTTTACGCTTCGTCATAAAACATATTATGTTATTGTGGTATGTGCCTAATTTTTACGAGTTTGTATAACTGATTTAACTTTATGGGTCATTAATTTTCGGCCTCGGGTGTATCTGGCGGAGAAAGATAAGTTTCCGTCATGTTTCTGTGAAATCATGGAGTTTGAAGTTCCTAGGTGTTTTTACATGTCAGTAAAAGCATCTAGAATGATGGGCTGATTCGATTGGTTTGATACCACTGTCTCTCAAAAGGCTGACAGGTTGGTTATTATATTTCATTTGGTTAGTGAATTTTTAGGAAGCCAAAATCCCCTGTTCTTGCCTTTTAAAGTTTGTAAGGCACATATGATTTTTGGTGTGTCTACTACATTCCGGATGGCCAGCACTACACACATGGCCCCTTACTTATAAAAATATTTAAGCGCTGCTTATCTTTAACCAGGTTGTACCTTTCATTTTTAAACAATATTACGCAAGGAAAAAAGTGTCAGAATTTAAATTATGAATTACTGCCTCATTTTTCAACCAATTTGGATGCAGTTTTCACAGAAGGGTAAAATTTGTATGAAATTAAACAAAGTCAAGTACCGAAACGCCTTTGTAATAGGAGACAGAGGAACACCGCGGAGTTTAGTGTGTAGGACCGAAAGCTTGAACGGTCTAGGCCGATGAGTCCAACATACGTTCGTAGACCAGCAGGGTTACCACCACCTCTTATAGCAGTATTATTATAATCGTTCTTCGTTTGTTTTGTATGGGAATCGGTACAAGTAAAATTATAATAATACTGATATAAGAGGTGGTGGTAACCCCCCTGCAGGTCGATTCTCTAAGGTTATTTGTGAAAATTACGTTGAATCATCGTTGCGGCATCGATGTTTTCATTTTTGTATTCAGTAAGGTACAAAGGCCCTAATCAATGATGTCTTCACCCTAATCGATGATGTCTTCAACTCCCTAATCGATGATGTCTTCAACATCTCTCTGTCAGTGGCCGTCCTGAGCCGAGGTTCGTAACCCGTTAGTGGGTTGCCCTCAGCATGGTCACCTAACTTTATGGGTTCGCAACGCACCTGCGTTCACGCACTAGACCGGTGTAGCTGTGTAAGCCGACTCGGTCGGGCTGCCAGCTGTAGCGCCAAAAAAAAAAAAAAGGTACAAAGGGCACGCATTAGCGCTATGTGTGATGACGGAGCTTATGCGAACTAGCTCTCTCGAGCGAGGCGTTTGACATAAATGTATGCAAATTGGTATTATCTAACACCCAACAACGTTGAACGCTCCGTCGATCTCAACGAAGTGCGTTGCGGGAGCGAGGCGTCGATCGCAACGTTGTGGCGTTTCTTAGAGAATCGACCTGCTGTAAATAGATTCCCTGTCTACAATAAAAGGTAGTGTAGTCGCTTTGCCATGGTCGGTTAAAAACGATCGAGCCACCTGCATGTTTGCAGACTATTTTAAAAAAGACAGTGATATACGATACGTACGACTAATTACCTATAGAGTGCGCCTTTGTGCAGCCGAGGTGAACTTTTAACCAGCGCAGCGGGGACAATGGAGGCCTTTGTTTAACACCGGCTCAGCCGATCATATTGAAACTTCATGCATTTTACGAAAAAATGTACCGTGAATTTAAAAGGAATAAAAAAGCATTTTTCACAGTAGGCAGCGGCTGGTCTGCGTCCCTGGCATTGCCGATGTCCACGGGCGGCGGTAACCACTTACCATCAGGTGGCCCGTCTGCTGGTCTGCCTTCTAATGCTAATAAAAAAAAAAGTTTTAGTAGAATTAATGGATGTTGAAATAACATAACATAAGCTCACGCCTAATGTATGTATATGGCGGTAGGCTCGCCCCCTATCACATCTGGGACGAAACTAAGCTCGGTGAAATATGGATATTCTAGTTCACTAATGCGCCTTTGCTTACCCCTTCGGGGATATAGACGTGAGCTTATGTTATGTAATATTCTTCATTGATCAATATTAATCCATCTCATGATGACTTTGCGGTCTGCCGACAACTCGAATAACTTTAACACTAACATAATTAGCAAACACAGTAGCGTAACTATAGCAAAACGGGGGCACATTTTATCATTATCATCATTCATCCATTGATTTTGCACGGGGCCCGTGGCAAATTCAATGGATGAAGGTCTTTTCAGTCCGTGGCTCCCTATGCGGTCACAGCTTTTTTCTAAGGCTAGGCATAAGGAGGCCTCAGACCGAAAAAGAGATGAGAAATGAAGGAAAGGCCCTTCGCTACTTGAGCGTATTGTCGGGGCCCGTGGCAATTTGCCGACATGCCACCCTGTAATTACGCCACTGAGCAAACACTTCATATATGGGTGATTCTACGATAAGAGGTAACTTGTGCGGCAATCAGTTTAAAATAGGTTTTTTATTCTAATTTTGTTGTTTTTTTGTAACAAATTAAATCATCTTTATGTGCTTTATAAATACTATAACGATAAAATGCCCAATTACAGCACATTTTTGTGAAATTTTAAGCTAAAGCTTAAAAATGTCTCTACCCTGGCCTGTCCCCTTGTCGGTTTTAGCTTAACTTGCAGACAATACATACCTTCTTTATATCAGTTGCTAAACTTAAGTATGTTTACCATGAAATTAAATAAATATGCTAAGGAATTATTTATAAAAAGACAACAATAGTTGTTTATTTTCAATAATATTCAATTTTAATTTATGTCCCGCTTTTTTTGTGAATCTACCCTGGCAAATATCGTTCGGTAACTACAAACGTTAAATATAAGACAGCCGCATTCGGAACTGCGCTCAAGGACACCTATCGACGTGATGTTTGCATTACTAAACACGCAAGCCGTCAAAGTGCCGCCATTTTTTAGTTGTTGCGACGCATTCATACGTTGTGATGCTCTCGTAAGGTCATTGTGTCTCTCCACTGGTAAGTTATAAAAATTGTAATATTAATTGAATGAATCTGCAAATATTGCCTTAATTTAATAATACTGTAATAGTTAAAGTGTATATATAACTAAGCTAAACAAATCTTATTTCAATAAACACAATTGGTTTTGTCATGAAACGTATCTCCCCTGTCGTATTTCCTCTGTCAAATTAACTACCAGGGGAGATACTCACTAACCAGGGGACATAATTTGCGTCATAAGATCTTTGTCCAAACTAACTCAGGTGTAGCTAATGTCTATGAATGTTAATTTTAAACGACTTAAATGACTAGAACTTAATTCGGAGCAATTTTCACACAAGTTTTCGGTATATTTATTTATTTTTAACTATGGTAAATGAAAATTCTTATGATAAAAATAAATAAAACAGATTCTCAGTTCATATTGATTAAGTATATTATTGTTTAACGAAAAAAGTTAACAAGTGAAGAAACATTAGAGAAGAAACGTGATACAGAGAGACTAAGATATCAAAAAATTAAAGATGATCGAGATAAATTTGTATTGCAAAAGCAAAAAGAAAAATGTATATTTAAAAAAGAAGGAGAATGGAATTACAAAAACTGACGATCAAATTACTCCTAAAAAGCAACATAAAACGCGAAAGATATGGCAAGAGAAAGCGAGAGAGTGTAGGCAACATTCTTAAATGTTAATAGTGTTCTAGTAACGCCATCCATTTCAGATAGTGATGATCAAATGTCATAAAAGAATTTACATAGAAGAGTTGTTGCTGCCAAACTGTTTTTAGAAGTGCTCAATCACCAATTAAAAGAAAATTATTCTACTCTTCCAAAAAAGAATATTCAAATGAATGTTAAGCGACTAATTCGTGCAAAAATATATAGTACAAAACGAAAAAGATATGAAACATTTCAGAAAATTTATAATAGAAATACAGGTAGTTCTTTGGTGAAATAGGTGACCATACTGAAAAAAATATATTAAATTTAATGAGCAAGACGTTTCATTTATCTCAGAAGATCAGAATGTCCAACAGTCCCTACGCCAAATCTTATTTTGAAAAGGCAGAGGATGTTCTACTCTTTAAAAAATTCAGCGAATGTATTTGAGAAAGCCCACGTATATTATATTTTGTTGATGTAGGCAAGATACTGCTTAAAATTTCGTTTTATATGTTGTTCATATAGGCAAGTCAGTGCCTTTATTAATTTATATTCTAATTGAAACATGTTCATTTAAGGTAACGTATAGCATAGCTATAGGTAATATGAATATTTTCCTGGTTCATGAAAATCAGGTCCACATTTAGCGAAGATATCGCGTAATCTACATAAAAAACGATTTTTTGAAATCGGTCGAAAATACTGTAAATATTAGTCTCTTTATTGGTTAATATGTAAGTCTGATGTTTGATAAAATTTTATTTACCTTCAATCATTATTTTATTAAGTCAAATTATCGCGCCTGGTAAAATACATATCTACCCTATTCTTGATGTCTCTACCCTGCCTGATGTATTTACCCTGGACTTCTAAAAAGTAACAAAATATGTATAAATTGACTTGCCCTTACATGAAAAGGTACATAAACGGGACAAGAATCGTAATATAAGTGTTTAATGAAAAAAATCATTTTGCAAATCATTTTGCTCCTTGGCCGTATCCTCTATGGACTTGAAACCTCTTATCGTAGAATCACCCATTTAACAAAGTATATATTTTAGTATTCGTTATAATTTGACGTAATTCGACGGTCCCTACGTATATAAAGACAAGTCACATTTTTTTATTGCATATATGACTTTAGATTGTCCATACACTCATAACTATAAAGATATTTTTTTATTATTTTGTATTCTAATAATTCTACTCTAAATACTAATCGAACAAGATAACAAGTATGATAATTTTTAAACTTATAAATAAACTTCATTTCGTTCTCCTGAAAACCTCAGTTTTTGACATGTCGCTTTCTAAGTAGGAACCGTCGGTATGTGTGATACGTTAATCGACCTTGTGAAGCAACTGGAGCTAAGTAAAGTCTCATTAGACGTAACTTACATTTAGATTTACAACTTAATTAATGTAATACAGTCATTTGAACGTATTAATATTTATGTTTACTCATTTCAAGACTAAAAGGGTTTGTAATTGAGCCTACTTGCAGTTAATGCGTTTTAGTCTTGTGTAGTTCGCAAACGAACTACTTCTTAAGATCACTCCCACTGACAAAGTGACTGAACTAGTTGACAGATATCTCGCTCTCTAGGTCTTGCAGCTTCGTGATAAATCTCTATTTATCCCAAATCTCGATTTAAGTATGGGAATGAGCAGTTAGATAAATCAATGTTTTAGGTCTAACTCTACATTAGTAATAGTAATAGTAATAGTAATATTAATAGTAATAGTAATAGCTGCAAGTCGCCCTTACCGAATGTTCATACACTTAAGGTCGTCTTATGTTGTTTAAGGCCGCCTTATCTGTAAAAATTGTGTGGCGAAAATCAATCTAAGAAGCAGTTTAAGTTGAGTAGTGTGTTACCATTCGGGCGTTAGTCTGCTTGATAAGTTTGACTTAAAGTAAAAATACAGCAGATTATTGAATAAACAAAAGGTTGTGTGTTAATGCCCTTTTTCTGCCCTTCTCTGGTTCCAGACGAGAGCTGATGAACTAAATAATCACAAGTTTAAAAGCTTTACTGACCGACTTCCAGTTTACCGATCGTGACCAAATTTATATGGGACCACCCTTGAAAGAAGCTCTATCGAACACAAAAAAGAATTTTGAAGATCGGTCCACATTCAGTGGAGATATCACGTAACACATAAAAAAACGACGAATTGAGGACCTCCTCCTTTTTGGGAAGTCAGTCGAAAAGCGAACTAGTTCGCTAAGGAGCTGTGAACTAAAGTGAGCGATCCTTGTCGCGAACAATTATGCGCAAGACTAATTGCTCCTAATAGGGTGGACGGCACGGTGCCCGCTCGCTGACCACTATATTCGACCGACTTCCGAAAGGAGGAGGTCCTCAATTTTTTTTTTATGTATGTTACGCGATATCTCGCCAAATGTAGATGGAATGGGATGAATCAAGAACCGAATGCAATATATTGATAGGAGAGGAAAAAGTGGAACAAGGGAATAAGTATATTTAGGGTGTATGTTCACTCGGGACGGAAAGTTTGAAGAAGATATTGAAAGACGAGTAAGGATGGGTAACAGTGTTAATGGCGCCTTATACCATCCGGCTTATAACGCAGTATTTATGAATAAACATAACATAACATAAGCTCACGCCTGTACCCCAAATGGGTAGGCAGAGGGGTACTAGCCAACTGGTAGGTACACCCACATTACGCCGAGCTTAGTTCCGTCCCAGATGTGATAGGTGGCGAGCCTATCGCCATATCCGGCACAAATTCCAGACTCCGGGCTGATATGGAAAAATCCAATATCACTTTGCCCGACCCGGGGATCGAACCCGAGACCTCAGAACCGTAGTCGTACCGAGATACCACCACACCACGGAGGCAGTCAGAGGAGGCGTTTATGAATAAAATACTGCGTTATTGGCCCGAGTGGCGTTTTGCCTTAAAACTTCAATATTCTTCTAATTTCTTCGCCCAAGAGACAAAAATGGCCTAAAACAAAACCTTTATAGCAATTACCCACACAAAGGACAACGAATAAGGAAAATTGGAAGTGTCTAAATAAGAAATTAGGAGAAAAAGCCGCCGAAACTTGCGAACAATATAAGTTTCTTTGGCAAACTTGTTGGAGCTGAATACTTAACTTATCTCATTATTAATTGATTGTTTCTAAACCATTGTTTTAAAATAGAATTCATTGTTTAGAATGATTCGACAAAGTATTAAGACGAAACTTGGTACATTGGGGACGTCAATAGCGTTACATTTTGAGATATTCTAATGATGCTTATGTTGAAAATACTTAACGGACCGCCTTCAAATCCGATCGCGACCAAATATATATGTGTTAGAAATCATGGGTTATTTAACATTCAAAATTACCATACTCATAATTATTAAAAATATTAAAGTAATGAAGGTATTTTTATAAAGTTTCGGTGTCAGTCGATTTGAGTCTGGAGGGAAAGAACTGTCACAGTTATGTTGCAAGAGAGGTCCGTTTCATCCTGAGGTTCGGTCTCGGGTTCGATCTCTGGGTCTGGCAAAGTGATAATGGGTTATCCTACTCAGTATCAGCCTGAAGACTAAAAGTGGCTGACATGGCGACGGGCTCACCTCCTACCACATATGGGACGAAAATAAGCTCGGCGAGATGTGTGTACTCTTGTTCTCTAGTTCGCCTCTGTCTACCTCTGAATGAATGAGACTGATGCGTTATATGTATTGAATATATCTCTCTCGCTCAGTCGAATCGAGCCGACTTTACCCGAACGAGCGTTACATAGTCGAGAGTGATGGCTCATTCTCATTCAGTACCCACAAAATAAAGTGCTCAATTTAAAAAATAACCACCATAATCACACATTTAAAAACTTAACAGACCGACTTCAAAACTTATCCGATCGTGACCAAATTTATATCGGACCACCCTTGAAATAAGCTCTATCGAATACAAAAATAATTTTGAAGTTCGGTCCACATTTAGCGGAGATATCACGTAACATACATAAAAAATACAGACGAATTGAGGACGTTATCCTTTTTGGAAGTCGGTCGAAAACAAAGAAACAAGTCATTGACGTCTCATACGCTTTGTTCCTAAAGCTAGCAAGACCTTAAATAGTCACGGGCGGCTCGGCCTCCGGTGGCCCATACGCTTATTTAACATATTTATAATACATATTTTGTAAATGTCGATATCTTCTCTCTTTCAAAGTTACAATTCAAAAACATAATTTCTAACATACTCTCCTCACATACCTTCTCCTACTAACAGTAATGTATACTAGATTTTTTTAAATTATGTCTATCCCTAGACATTTCCCATGCGTAACCATGTCTGTCTATTTGTTAGCTATCTCTATTGTAAATTTGTGGACAGTGGTGTGGGTTACATATTTACCAACTATGTAATTAATTGTTTTTTTAATGTTAACATATAATATGTAATCGTTTTCTGTCCTTCATAAATAAAATAAAATAAAATAAAATATTTATGTGACGCCTCCGACGGGTAACAACTGCCTATGCTCTAGAGTCTAGACCAATGCCTAGATCACATGTTATCCGGCTCAATGGATATCAGATTCCCATTCCATATTGTTCACAATAAAATCCCTTTCTTATTGTTGTACCCTTAATGTAATGCTTCCCACCTGGTATACAGACGGGGTTATACTGTCAGCGGGGAAAAAGCATTATTACATGCTTAATTTTTCGACCGACTTCAAAAGAATGAGAATTTGTCTGTATTTTCGACCAACTTCAATAAAGGAGAAGGTCCTCAATTTGCCTGTATTTTTTGACCGACTTCCAAAAAGGAAAAAGTCCTCAATTCGTCTGCATTTTCAATCGACTTCAACAAAGGAGAAGGTCCTCAATTCGTCTGTATTTTTTGACCGACTTCAAAAAAGGAGAAGGTCCTCAATTCTTCTGTTTTTTTACCGACTTCCAAAAGGAGAAGGTCCTTAATTCATCTGTATTTTCAATCGACTTCAACAAAGGAGAAGGTCCTCAATTCGTCTATATTTTTTGACCGACTTCAACAAAGGAGAAGGTCCTCAATTCGTCTGTATTTTCGACCGACTTCCAAAAAGGAGAAGGTCCTCAATTCGTCGGTATTATTTTTTTTTATGTATGTTACCCGATAACTCCGCCGAATGTGGACCGATCTTCAAAATTCTTTTTGTGTTCGATAGAGCTCATTTCAAGGGGGGTCCCATATAAATTTAGTACGATCGGATTTGAAGTCGGTCCGTCAAGTTTTTAAACTTGTGATTATTTTTTTGTAAATAACAATCGCTCGCAGCGTCACCGCGTCTCAAGCACTCAGTAATTTTGTTTTATTATTGAATCATATTTGATCATAGCTCTCACGGCGCACCGCATCCCAATATGATTTCGCTGTTTTTATACATTTACCTTAACATTGTTAGAGGCCGGAAAAAGGAGTGGCTTTAATGTGATTATCTTTTGTTGTTATATTTGAAACTTTACTGCGTTTTGGGTTCCGCAGCGAAATGGCAAAAACGCGATCATAATTTCCTGTTCATCTATGCGTACCTATGTAATAGAAATCATTACAATAGTATTCTTGAAATAGACGCTTCAGTATTAAAATATGGCGATAGGCTCGCCCCCTATCACATCTGGGACGGAACTAAGCTCGGTGAAATGTGAAGGTACTAGTTCTCTAGTACGCCTCTGCCTACTCTTTCGGAGATACAGGCGTGAGCATATGTGATTTTAACCTGTGGTCTATTATATTTACAATATTATGTTCTTATTTTTAAACGAAGCAGCGATAGCTCAGTTGGGAGTGGTACGGACTGCCGAGACGAGTGTCGAAGGTTCCGGGGGGGTTTCCACCACCTTTTATAGCCGTATTATTATAATCTTACTTGTACCGATTCCCATACAAAACAAACGAAGAACGATTGTAATAATACTGCTATAAGAGGTCGTGGTAACCCTGCTGGCCAACAGAAAGCAGAGCATATACCTCAGACTTTTCTCTTTTAAGTGTATTTTTATTGTGAATTATCGCTTGCTATAACGGTGAAGGAAAACATCGTAAGGAAACCTGCATACCCGAGAATTTCACCAGAATTTCGGAGGTATGTGAAGTCTAACCCGCATTACGCCAGAGTGGTAGACTAAGGCCTACCCTCTCATTAATAGAGTAGGCCCGTGCCCAGCAGTGGGACAGTATTATTATAGGACTAATATTATATTATATATCAGCAGGTCGATTCTCTAAGAAACGCCACAACATTGCGATCGACGCCTCGCTGCCGCAGCGCACTTCGTTGAGATCGACGGAGTGTTCAACGTTGTTGGGTCTTAGAGAATATCATTTTCCATACATTTATGTCAAACGCCTCGCTCGAGAGAGCTAGTTCGCATAAGCGCCGTCATCATGCAAAGCGCTAGTGCGTGCGGTTTGTACCTTGCTGAATACAAAAATGAAAACATCGTTGCCGCAACGATGCCGCAACGTTGTTTTCACAAATAAAACCTTAAAGAATCGACTTGCTGAAGATTATAATAATATAGAACGGTGAATTTTGGATTCACTCTTGCCAATATTTGTTTTAATAAAACCGATGGTCACAATACAAGCGAGTAGCGACAAAGCAAACATTTCCATAGTACGATGCTTTCATAAAGGCATTGCAGACTTAAGAACGGCGTAGAAATGGCAATATTTATTTAAGTTTTGTGCAAATTATTTGTTCTTCGTTCAGTGAATGCATTTGTTGATTTTAAGAGTGGAATTTTAGATTGATTTTTGCTTGACTGGTGAGTTTCTTTGAACAATTATTCTGTTTATATAAGCAATTTCGTAGCCATTTATGCATAATATTTTGCCTGGGTGTTTGCTTGAACTGGTATTAGTATGATGATTAATTGAAACCGAATACTTGAAAATATAGTATATTGTAATTTAGCGATACATTTGATACATAGCGAGTACAAAGAGCGACTGACTTTATATTACATAAAATATTAGTCATAGAATAATCTAGAGTAGGTACATACCAAATAAGGATTGACTGCGAATGATGCATTTGAGATACAATTATATATACATAAGTAAGCACAATATTAAATGAATGACTCGCGCGCCACATAAAGTAAGAGATCTAATTATCATCATCATCATCATCATCATCATCAGCCACAGAACGTCGACTGCTGGACATATGCCGAGAACGAATACATTACAGCAATATAAGGTGACAACATGTTTTCGACCCAATTCCAAGAAGGAGAAGGTCCTCAATTCGTCTGTATATTTTTTTATGTATGTTATGCGATATCTCCGCCAAATGTAGACCGATTTTCAGAATTCTTTTTGTATTCGATAGAGCTTATTTTAAGTGTGGTCCCATATAAATTTGTTCACGATCAGATTTAAAGTCAGTCTGGGGGGTTGCTATAACCTCTTATAGCAGTATTATTATAATTTTACTTGTACCGATTCTCGTACAAAACAAACAAAGAACGATTATAATAATACTGCTATTAAGAGGTGTTGGTAACCCTACTGATAAGTTTTTTAAATTAAAATCATCCAGGAACATAAAACAAGATGCTACAATACAACTTTAGTGAAATAAACATTTTGGGCCTTATTTATAAAAAAATGTAGCAGAGCAAATGGTTCAGAATAGTCACTTTTTCCTTGTCACATTGTTTGAAAATAAAAGGGACAGACTATTGTTAACTATTTGCTCAGATCAAATGTTTTATAAGGAAGTCCCAATGCCCATTACTTATAAAAATATTTAAGCGTTACTTATCTTTAACCATAGGCTGTCCCTTTCATTTTTGAACAATGTAACGAAAGGAAAATATTCTTAGCGAAAAGATAAGGGAAAATGTTTTTATAAGTAAGGTCCTATGTATGTAAGTTAAGCCTTCTGCACTAAAACATCTACACAAAACATGGTTTCGCTAAACATTTTTACCTATGGTGCATTGGTCTATGGCTCCTTTGCGTATGTGTTTTGTTCCGAGAAAAACAGGTGCAGAAAACGCGCCTTTATAATCTGATCTCATATTTCACCCCTCAAATATTCACCATTCCCCCTCTATGTCGTCTAAAGTCTACAGGTAGATTAGTAGCGCGGCGGGCCTGCTAGATATTACCGCTCTTTACTGCCTGCTCGTACCTACCATCTACCAATGACGTATGCACGATACATATTTCAGCCAGTAATCACTGTGAAGCTTTGACATAGTTTGACATTCTATTTTTAATAAGTGGGTACTTGACTATGTTTGATTTTATACACATTTTTATATGTAATAGTAACACATAACATTACATAAGCTCACGCCTGTATCCCCGAAGGGGTAGGCAGAGGCGTACTAGCGAACTTGTCAATTTTCCCAGATGTGATAGGGGGCGAGCCTATCGCCATATCGGGCACAAATTCCAGACTCCGGGCTGATATGGAAAAATCCAATATCACTTTGCCCGACCTGGGGGTCGAACCCGAGACCTCAGAACCGTAGTCGTACCGAAATACCACCACGCCACCGAGGTAGTCGAGGCAGTATATGTAATAGTAAATAAAACAAAAAAAGACCCTTCTGTAAAAACTGCATCGAAATTGGTTGAAAAATGAGGCAGTAATTCATATTTTAAATTCTGGAGTGGGGGCATAGCGGAGATAATCTCTTTCTATCCTTGTCCAACGCACGTACCGTTATGCCGTTACGTGATTATACTAATACTTCTCTTTCCCCCAGTTGGAAGGTTACACCAAACTTCAAAGGCTTATAACTATTTTATTTTTGAGAATATTTCAATATCTTTCAATATTCATCTGTTTTATATTTTAGATGGCGTAAATTTCATAATAAAAGCAGCGATAGCTCAGTTGGTAATGGTATGGACTGCCGAGACAAGTGTCGGAGGTTCGAGACCAACCCCAAAAAATGGAGCATACACCTCTGACTTTTCTATGTTAAGTGTATTTTCATTGTGAAATATCGCTTGCTATAACGGTGAAGGAAAACATCGTGAGGAAACCTGCATACCCGAGAATTTCTTCACAGGAATTTCGAAGGTCTGTGAAGTTTACCAATCCGTATTAGGCCAGCGTGGTAAACTAAGGCCTAACCCCTCTCATTAGTAGAGGAGGCCCGTGCCCAGCAGTGGGACAGTAATATTACAGGGCTAATATTATTATTATTATGAATTTCATAAATAGTAAAAAAAAAAAATGTCAAGTTCCCAATTATTGTGATTTGTGGTGCCTCATTTCACTGACGTTTGAGATCCTTTTGTATGGAAACTTGCTTGATATCCCCTATAGTTAGTGATATTAAATCTCTTTGGCATACTCGTACTGAGATCGTTTATTATGCTCGGCCGTTAGTCAGTCACTAATTCTGCTGTTCTACAGCTGCCTCATATTCATATTGTAGACTTATTGGGAGTTACTTATAAAATATTACCGTGTTTCTTATCGTTATAGTTTTTTTTTATTTATGGCAATTGAAATACATTATGCCAATGTCAAGTTAGGGAAATTGTTTTCCTTCATATAAGTTTTCGCAAGTGCAATGAAGTCTGATGTGTTCGATTTCAAGGCCCTGCTGGAGTTTTGGCGTCAATTCCTTCCAGTTTGATGTTTTTTAGAGGATTTTCTCGCAGCGGAGGAATCGAACATGGTCGACCCATCCACCCGACAAAAAGCATCCACAATCACTTATTTCAAAGCTTCCACATACTGTCCATCTTCGTTGATGTTTATTGCTTAGATACACATCACATTTAATCCACAAACACAACTATAGACGAAAATGTGAAATCATTAAAACGAGCGACCCGCACCGTCAGAATTCCCGCCAAAACTCAATCGTTATAGTTTGTCACTTTTTCCTTGCGTCACATTGTTTGAAAATGAAAGCGACATTCTTAAAGATAGGAAGCGCGTAAATATTTTATAAGGGGATTGTCTATTACGTGGCTCTCTCTACCACTGAAATATTATGACGTAAACGACTTACCGCCAAGTGCATAGTCAGTTCATCTACTCTCATAAAGCCGGGTGTCCTGTACTAAAACATTACATAAAACACTTACACAAAACATGCATTTTTTATCTATGGTCCATTGTTCTACGAGGTGATAGCTAAAATCGTTGTTTTTAATCTTTAATCTTTTCTACGTATGTGTTTTTAATCTTTTGTTTCGAAATAGCTAGGAGGAGACCCGGCTTTACTTCTTCATGACTTCAAGATCACGATTCATGGTAGGGCCACGCTGTAGACAGTAACGCCTACAGCACGAATGGGCCGGCTCGACCGGGCAGATACCACTGCCTCACAGAAAACCGACGTAAAATGGCAGCTTGCTGTTGAGTTTCGTTCTGTGATTGAGATTTCCGGTGGCCCATTTCCCCCCTTCTCTTTCCCAATCCCTTTTCCGTCCCCTTCCATTCCCTTTTAGGCTGGCAACGCACCCATGATTCTTTTTGTGTCTTGGGTGTCTATGGGCGGTGGAGATCACTTACCATGAGGTGACCCATCAGCTCGTTTGCCAATCCCTGCTATAAAAAAAGATCAGTAAGTGTAGAAAGAAGTAAACACAGTAAACACTATATTTGAGATTTCAAGATTTGTTTGAACATAAATATTTGCAGCGCACAATTTTATTTCTTTAAACTGGGACGGGAAATTGCAAACCTAAGGCTACGGTGACTTCGGTGGTTGCGGCAAATCATAAATACGGTTTCTAATGGCAATTTATAGTTTCAATATATAGTGTTATGTTTATGTTATGTGTGTGAACTCTGTGACTGCCTCCGTGGATGGTGGTATCTCGGTACGACTACGGTTCTGAGGTCTCGGGTTCGATCCCCGGGTCGGGCAAAGTGATACTGGATTTTACTATATCAGCCCGAAGTTTGGAACTTGTGCCCGATATGGCGATAGGCTCGCCCCCTATCACATCTGGGACAGAACTAAGCTAGGCGAAATGTGGATGTTCTAGTTCGCTAGTGCAGAGGCTGCCTACCCCTTTGGGGATACAGGCGTGAGCTTATGTATGTATGTATGTGTGTGAAGGTTCTCTCTTCCGGTTCTCTCGAGGGGCTTGCGGCATGACTTGATGGTTGGTTGAGACGGGTATGGGGGTATCCCTGTGTCTGCATCGGTCATCCGCCTGTCTTGTCGCAATTTCGCCTCAGATTTGCTTCTTCTCTCTTCGGATTCGGAGTGTGAAGAAGCATAAATAGGTCGGCATGATTCTGACGACCACTGATAAACTCATCGTTTGTGAGAGGTCGCTAGTTTTTTTGGACTGTACTATGCTTACCATCAGGTGCAGTGGTCACTTTCCCGTGCCCGGATAAAAAAATTGGATTTATATTACCTACTGGGTCATGTTGTTTTGAGATGCATGAATATCTATGAGATGTGCCGTGTGGCTCAATAAAGTAGTGGCCTATTTTGATTTTGTACATTATTTAAGACTTAATAGCAAATAATACAAAAAGTTATTTCTAAGTAAGACTGCCTCGGTGGCGTGGTGGTATTTCGGTACGACTACGGTTCTGAGGTCTCGGGTTCGATCCCCGGGTCGGGCAAAGTGATATTTGATTTTTCCATATCAGTCCGGAGTCTGGAATTTGTGCCCGATATGGCGATAGGCTCGCCCCCTATCACATTAAGGACAGAACTAAGCTCGGCGAAATGTGGGTGTTCTAGTTCGCTAGTGCGCCTCTGCCTACCCCTTCAGGATACAGGCGTGAGCTTATGTTATGTGTTAATTTCTAAAATTTGCATCAAAATTTGTTGAAAAATGAGGGAGTTTTTTTATAGCAGAGACTGGCTAACGAGTAGATGGGTCACCTGATGGTAAGTGATATCTACGGCCCATAGACACCCAAGACACAAAAATAATCATGGGCGCGTTGCCAACCCAATAAATCCCAGAAAACCGAAGTAAAGTGAGATTTCTGGTAGCCCAATTTTCCCCTCCCTTTCCCAAACCCTAATTCCCTCGTTTTAGGTTGGCAACGCGCGCATGATTCTTTTTGTGTCTCGACAGTCTTGAGTGTCTATGGGCGGTGGAGATCACTTACCATCAGGTGAGCTATTTGCTCGTTTGCCAGTAAAAAAAACTGCGATTTCAGGTATAGTGTAGTCACTTTACAGTGCTCAGAAACCCGCCATTAATCCTGCACCTGGTCTTTAAATAGTTAATTTAAAATTGCATTCAGCCCTGGCAATCACAGATGCCATCAATTTTACGAGGATGTTAAAACGCGGGCGGTTTATGGCGCGTTACATTGCTATCGTTTTGACCCGGTTACTCTGTACCAAGTAGGATTTGATACGAGCTTGTTGGCCCCTATTCAGCATGGCTAAAAGCGTAACGCGGTCGCGTTATAACTTAGTAGTCATACTAAATTGATTACTATAAAAATATATTTAAAATTACAGTATCTATAACCTAGCAGAGAAAAAAATAACATAAAAAAAAGGGAAGACTTTATAATTTGGTGGAGGGTCAACAGTAGGCCAACCATGAGTTTTTTTGACATTACTCGCTAGCGTTTCCGTAAAATATTTGTATGACAAACACCCGAACGCCTCTAGCGGTTACGTACAACAAACTCATGTTTGAGCTACTGATAAATAACACTAAAGTGACGCATTAGTGAACTGTGACGTCAGCGGTCATAATAGTGCGAGCATTAAAAAGGGATAAAAAAATATCCCTACTATACGTCCACTCATGCTAAAATATGCCAATTTTGACGCGGTTTTTATGCAGTCTTCTTTTTCATATGATAAAAAATAATGTACAAACAAACAAACATTGGAAACGTTCCATTTTAAGAGCCATTTCACAAAATTCGACTGCTCCAGAATAGGTAAATAAACACCCGAGCCGCGTACGAATCGAAGATAAGCGATTATGGCGCGACTAAAACATTTTGATACTTTTGCATCTCACTAAACTCGAGTCATCCGAATTTTAATTTTATTATTTATCATAATGTACTATATGTATTGTAAACTATTATATATAATATGTAGATGTATACTAAAACAACCCAGTCTTGTTACAACATAGTGTAATATAAAAAAAAATCTAATTAAATTTAGAGGTATATATAAATTATCCCGTAAAGGCATCGATATATTATTTACCTAGATGCACAGTTGACGCTCGGAAAATGGGACAGCAAAGGAGTGCTTAAGCACTTCTTTTGTCTACAGTCGGACACCGATAGAACTCTAAATTTGAAAATTCAAATTTAAGAACGCTTGCTCATGTCAATTAAAAAGCTACTTTATAACACACGCATAGAGTTATATTTGTGTTGATTGAATTTGAACTTGTGATCTTTTTCTTTGTTTTGTTCCTGAGACCACTTTTTAAGAAGATATTTGCAAAGAACTGTGCATCTATGGTATATTATATTGATGCGTAAAGTCATTGACAAAATTAGGTTCAATTTTTATGTTTTAACTTTACTATTACGCTTTTAATTGTTTTTGATACCAACTTTATATATCACCATTATTATTATTACATCTTCGTGTTTTCGAAATATATGAAGCTATTTGCAGGCTTCCCATTGCTTGAACTAAAAATTAATACTATTTATAAAACAACAAAACTAACTATTCTAATAATACTTCATCATGAGGGCGCTAAAAATGGTTAATATAAGTCAATTAGTTTTTACTTGCAGCTCCACATGCTTAAAATTGTAAGATTGAAGGGAAAAGTTTATGATTTGTCGATCTGATCTATCATTTTAATTTGAATATTTTACATGCGCATGTGGCACAGCGGGCGAGTAGCCGGCCGTGAAACGTGAGGTCTCGGGTTCGATTCCCCCACTGAGACAAATCTCTGTGTGGCCCACAGATATATATTTCGGGTCTGGGTGTTGTGAGACCAAAAGTCTCTCGTAGTTTCTAATACTCACGACAAAAGGCTAAAATCGATCTTAGTGTGGGGTAAGGACTATGTGTGTGACTGTTGGGTGTATTTATTTATTTATTTATTGAGAGAGAATCCCTTTAGTCCTAAAAAATACGCGTGTAGAGCCGCGGGTAAAAGCTAGTATTATATGTTTTATTTATATAGATTACTAGCTGCCAAATAATACAATGCAATAATACGACCCCTTTTTAGTTTTGACCCCGTATCCGCCCTTCGGACTTGCTCGGTGGCCCTAATAACGATTTTAAAGTAAATCGGGTCAAAAACAAAAAAAAAAACAAAATGGCGACCACCTTTTTAGTTATGACACCAGATCCGTGGTTGTGTGTGGGAGACAACAAAAAAAAAATGTCGCACTAAGGATCAAAGACAAAAAAATCAAATTTTCAAACCTTATTTTATCCCTTTTCTGGGTAAAAAATTTCACAACCTCTGTCTGATCTTAGGGCTAAAGATATCCTCATACCAACTTTCATCAAAAACAGTTTGATCAGCGGTATCTGAATTCCTATACATACTTTCATCCCATATTTCATGCCTTTAGAGGTTGAAATAAACTCTATTTGTGTCCCTAGGGTCGATGGTATCCTTATTTTACCAAAATCTATTAAGCGGGGTTTTATCCCATTAGGGGTTGATTTAAAAAATAAGGAGACTTTGTATTAATCCAGGATGTCAGCAACCCCCCTACTAAATATCATCAAAATCTATTTGGTCGTTTTTGCGTGAAAGAGTACCAAATATACACACACACATACACTTACACTAAGTTTCGCATTTATATTACTTCGATGATGATTATAACAAAAACTGAAAAATGACTTTAAAAACGAACACTTAAAATGTCTTCAATTCTTAAATCGCGTTTCAGTTTTTGTTAACCTTTAATTATTATTTATCTATTTTTAGTGTAATATTGAAAGAATTATCCAACAACTCTTAATAGTTAAGGAGTTATATTTTACATCATCAGCTCAGCAACATGAGATGATGAGTACCAGACGCAAATACCAATATAGTTTTAGAAAATATATAAAACACACTATGGGTCCCTATAAAATTTGATGATTACTCTCGATTTCTCTAGGATCCCATCATCAGATCCTGATTTGGTGCCAATGGGAAGTATACCCTTTTCAACAAAAAAACTAATTTCACGAATCGGCCTAGGCGTCTTCGAATAATCGGGGAACATACATAAAAAAGACTCCGACGAATTGTTAACCTCCTCCTTTTTTTGAAGTCGGTTAATAAAATGCAATTACAGTACAATGAGGTACAATAATTAAATCGTTTCTTGTAATTTGCTTTTCTTCCTTGCAAAAACTCGCGATAAACTTCGGATATAAATCGTAAAAATCGTCACAGTCTTTATTTTTTTTACAATTAGTGTGATTAATTATCGATATTCTGTTTACCAAACGTCAATAGTTTTATATGCCTGATATCTAGGATTTTTCTCAAGTCCATTTAATGACTTTTAATAAGAGAATTAGGAGCCTGAAGATGACCTGTTTCGTTATTTTCAAGAAACAAGGTACGGGGGATTAATCGCTACTAAAAAATCAAAGTAGTATTAGTAAATGTTTTAAACAATACGTCAACAAAAAGAATCGATCTATATTTTGAATGTATTCAATGGCATTCAACCCGTTCTTATCATGGTAAATTACGAGCTCAAAATCTTGGAAATCTCGCATAAAGTGTGAAATGCCTCTTAATGTGTCTTTTCTTCCTTTCTGTCGAGCGTTATCGTGACCATACATCAGGTTAATCTTCGTACTAAAACGCTGCCAGCTTCTCTCTCCTCCAGGTGTTCAGCAGCCTTCTCAATGAGACCATTCTCTTTAAATATATATTGCCTTACTTAAAAACATTTTAGCTGAGCAAATGGTAAATAGTCTGTCACTTTTTTCCCTGTCTTACCTTGTTTGATAATGAAAGGGACTGACTATTCTTAACCATTTGCTCCGCTAAAATGTTTTTTAAGTAAGGCCCATAGTCTAAAAGAGTCAAAAAAGTCCCAAAGTCTCAGAGCTGAGACTATTTACACACGAATTACGTGTACGATATTTCGTTAACGTGTTAGACTGCGTTACACACTTGTTTTGTACTGTGGACATAGAGAACCAGGGTCCAGATAGCGTCTAGGTGCGTTTTACTTTGAATTGCGAGTTGTTCAATAAATCTTTCCTAGGATTAGGTTTGTGGTTTCGTCCCCGTAGAAGACTTTTGGATATAAATACAAATGTTTTCCTGTACATTTTAACCTTTTCTATCCTTATCGCCGTACACATACACTTAAGGTCGCCTTATGTCGTTTTAGGCTGCTTTATCTGTCAAAATTCTATGGCGAAAATCAATGTAAGAAGCCGAAAGTTGAGTAGCGTTTGACCATTCGGACGTTAGATGTTGAATTGTAAGTACCTAACGCTGAAATATGTGATCAAAAATATGTCAACCATATTGGACCAAATTGGATTGTCGCCTCCTTGGTCTAGTACCAGCGTAGTCTGGAGATCAGGAGGTCCTGGGTTTGAAGTCCAGTTTGGGCAATGCAGTTGTAGCACGTAGGCATGTAACATAAACAATAAACATACTGTAAGTAACTCTGTACAACGGACAATCAGTCACACAATGAACGTGGAATAGTGAACCTTTTGATTATACATACATACATAAACTCACACCTGTTTCCCGTTGGGGTAGGCAGAGACTAAGGAGCGCCAATTGCCTCGGTTCAAACACACCTCTTTCGCTTCTTCCACAGTCATCAGTCTTTTCATGCACGCTCGTCGGTTACGAGAACTCCTTATTTGGCCATTTTTCAGGAGATCCCTGATTTGACTTTGATTATACATACATACATAAGCTCACGCCTGTATCCCCGAAGGGGTAGGCAGAGGCGCACTAGCGAACTAGAACACCCACATTTCGCCGAGCTTAGTTCCGTCCCAGATGTGATAGGGGGCGAGCCTATCGCCATATCGGGCACAAATTCCAGACTCCGGGCTGATATGGAAAAATCCAATATCACTTTTCCCGACCCGGGGATCGAACCCGAGACCTCAGAACCGTAGTCGTACCGAAATACCACCACGCCACCGAGGCAGTCAATTTGATTATCCCTGATTATATTATCATAGTACAGAGTTTCAAACATGTTTGCCCGGAGTGGATCCTTGGGTTTGAAGTACAGGCAGTCGGTCTTTTCTATATGCTTGAACCAGCAGCCTCTGACTTCACAGCCGGCTACTAGGCCGAAGTACAGAAGTATCCACTCACAGGGTTATCGAAAAGAACAACTGAATATTCCACTTTTTTTATAGCAGAGACTGGCAAACGAGCAGATGGGTCACCTGGTCACCTGTAGCCCGAGCACGAAAAACTAATGTAAATGTAAATGTATTCGAGTTCGCTGCGCACTGATGACGTTTGGTTAATCATCATCATCATCATCATCAGCCATAGGACGTCCACTGTTGAACATAGGCCTCCCCCAAAGATTTCCAGATCGACCTGTTGGAAGCGGCCTGCATCCAATAATCGTTTGGTTAATATTTTATACAAATTTCATAGACACGCATCGAGTTCGAATACATTTACGGTTGTCAGAAATTTTCCTGCTCAGGCCCCAGGTGGTAAGTGATCTCCATCGCCCATAGACATCCAAGACAAAGAATCATGGGCGTTGTCAACCCACTTAATATATTTGTGATGATACTTGAGACAAATATCGATACGAGACGACAGTTCGAAGACAAACTTATTCAATTACTATACAATTCACTTAGGAACAGCTGCGCACACTTCAGAAGTTCAAGAATTATGGGCCTTTAATAGAAATAAGTATTGTCGCCTCCTTGGACTGGTGGCAGCATGTATGGGCTGTGGACCCGGAGGTCCTGGGTTCGATTCCCAGGTCGAAAAAGCAAATTTTCAAATTTAATTTGACCGGGACTGGATCCCTAATATGGGGTTGACGTCAGGCGGCCGGTCGTAAAAACTAAGCGAAGCCAAGTTCTAGTTCGCTAGTTCGCCTCTGCCTACCCCTTCGGGGATACAGGCGTGAGCTTATGTTGTGTTACATTACAAGACGATTATAGATCAAGAAAGACTGTAGTTACTTTATGTATTTTTCTTTCTACCTGCTTTATCCCACCTTAATGAGGGGTCGGCGCAGCACACTTCTTCAAGCATGTTGCGGAAAGTATTTAACTTAATGTTTACCGACTGCTTGCCTGACAAGCTCTAGTCCCGGGCAAATCAAATTAGAAAAATCGTTTCGCCCGACCTGGGAATTGAACCCAGGGTGTCTATTCTATAAAACGTTATCGGATGAAACATATCGAACCGATATTTTACCGAACAGTCTAATATGGCACGTGGATCAAATAAATGTCAAACACCTAAGTGTGGGCTGTCAAACGGTTTACAGCATAGCATTCTCCGAAACGAAACTTATAGCACCGATATCGGTCGGACACGTGAGCCACATAGAATAGCAGAACGTCCGAAACGAAGTCCGCACTGCGAATTTCGTTTAACAAACTAGGCCTCCAGGACCTCCCGGTCCACAGCCCATAGATGCTGCCGCTGGACTAACGAGGCGGCCTATAGTTACTTCATACGCAGCTAAATTAAGAATTAAGCTGTACCACCCTTGGAACAAACTTTACCGAACACAAAAAGATTTTTGAAAATTGGTCCACATTTTCCGAAGATTTCGTATAATAAAAATACTGACGAGTTGAGAACCTCTTTTTTGAAGTTGGTTGAGAAGTTATAAATTTTAGCGCTTTAAAAATTTTAATTGATTCGGTAATTCAACTTATATCTGAGAATTTCTTCACAAGAATTTCGAAGGTATGTGAAGTCTACCAACCCGCATTAGGCCAGCGTGGTAGACTAAGGCCGCTTCTCTCATTAGTAGAGGAGGCCCGTGCCCAGCAGTGGGCCAGTAATATTACAGGGCTAATAATAAAATGCAACTTAAACTCGTGTAAATTCGTATTTCTTGCTTAGTTTAAAGTTTAAATAAACCAATTAGCTCCGTCAAGGAAAGTTAAGCATTGCAAAGAAACAACTAAGTTTAAATCTTCGCTTTATTTCATTATCATCATTAAGTAGCCTATAGCCTTGGTGTCCGCCTCCTTAGTCTAGTGGCAGCATATACGGGCTGCGGGCCGGGAGGTCCTGGGTTCGATTCCGTAGTCAGGCAAAACGATTTTTCTAAATTTACCTTGGACTGGGCCCCCTGAGGGTTGACGTCAGGCATCCGGTCGCAAAAACTAAGCCAAATCATCTGCAACACGCTTGAAAAAGTGTGTCCTACCCCCCATTATGGTGGGATAAGGGCAGGTCGACAGAACGTAAGTGACCTTAAGTTTACGAGTTTAATTAAAAGTAAAATAAATAAACTTTGAGCAAAATTAATGGTGAGGTCAGATGTTGGTTGAAATAATAACACAATTTTCTGATACAATATTCGAACAATAGCAATTCCAATATTTACGACACAATATCGGTTTATTAAGTTATTTCGATAAATTTATAACGAGACATCAGAATTTCAATATTGTTAAATACATTACTGATTTTTTAAGATCCTTTTGACACGTCTACAGCACTAATGGGCCAGCTCGACCGGTTTGATATCATTCTCACAGAAAACCGACGTAAAGTGGCAGCTCGCTGTCGCGTTTCGTTCAGTAATTGAGATTTTCGGTGGCCCAAAGCCCTTCCCCTTCTCAATCCCTCCCATTAGGCTGGCAAAGCACCCATGATTTTTGCTGTGACGGGTGTCTATATAAATCATTGCGTGCTATTTATTTTTTCGATAACATTATTTCCTATAAAATCAAAATACTTTCAATTCCAAAGTTGATTGAGATTTTCGGTGGCCCAAAGCCCTTCCCCTTCTCAATCCCTCCCATTAAGGTTGACAAAGCACCCATGATTTTTTGCGTGCTATTTATTTTCGATAACATTATTTTCTATAAACTCAAAATACTTTCAAAGTAATAGTACCTTGTAAATCCAATAACAATATTGGATGATTCAATAACAAGCATCAAATTTCATCGACATTAATGAAATCCTAAATGAGATCAAAATAAGGAAAAACAATGCGAAATTGAAACCCGAAGTAATGCGAACCCAATATTTATATTGAAGATCAAAAATAAATTGGTCTGTTTTATTTATTTCAAGTTATTTATTCATACTTTGGCAAGATATACAGCTGGTAGTACGCAATCGTTCACAGTCTAGCACTCCGGCCAGTTCCAACTAATAAACTATAAAAAATAAAAACACTGTTCGTTTTTTAATTCGGTTAACATAAGCTCACGCCTGTATCCCCGAAGGGGTAGACAGAACTGCACTAATGAACTAGAACACCCACATTTCGACGAGCTTAGTTCTGTACCAGGTGTGATAGGAGGCGAGTCTATTGCCATATTGGGCACAAATTCCAGACTCTGGGCTGATATGGATAAATCCAATATCACTGCCCAACCTGGAATCAAACCCGAGACCTGAGGACGGTAGTCCTATCGAAATATAACCACCTGGGTTATCTGATAGAATAGCACAATATATCGGATAGCACTGGAAGAAATTACCGCCATAATCCTGGGATTATGTCCTGGGATAATGTCTTGCTGGCAAGACCTTGAGATTATCCACATCTGGGTCTCATTGTCATTGTGAAAACATAATTGCTCTATTTACCTTGACATTGGCTAAATCATCGCATGTGCGTGGAAGCCATTTTTTTAAAAGAAGAAAATCAAAGTTCGGGGCCCTAGCCCACTTCATATGTATCTCAATTCGGCCCTGCCTTTCTTCAGTAAATCATTCGAAAACAACGTAACGTATTTTTAAGCATGTTATAAACCCACCATGACCTGCAGGTCGATTCTCTAAGAAACGCCGCAACGTTGCCATCGACGAAGAGTTCGCGCAGTGCACATCGTTGAGATCGACGGAGCGTTCAACGTTGTTAGGTCTTAGAGAATACCATTTTCCATACATTTATGTCAAACGCCTCGCTCGAGAGAGCTTGTTCGCAAAAGCGCCGTCATCACGCATAGCGCTATTGCGTGCGCTTTGTACCTTGATGAATACAAAAATGACAACATTGTTGCCGCAACGATGCCGCAACGATGTTTTCACAAATGCAACCTTAGAGAATCGACCCGCTGTCTAAACATAATTTCTGTTTAAAACCCCATTGTAGTTGGTTATTTAGTGTGAAGCACGCACCGATTAAATAATTGTGTTCAACTCGGATTGCGATTATTGCGAGAACATGTTCGAAAGTAGGTTACGAATATTGGAATTTTGTGTGAGTCAAAACGTTTATATTTCTATTGCATTAGGTCAGCGTGGTGGAAGCCTAATCATTCTGACGGTACCAATACACGATATCAGAGTATGCAGATATACTTCAAAAATCAGCCAATAGGAACAAAGTTTGTACACGACGCCGTCAAATGACTGGATTTGATTGGTTCATTTTCACGATCTATCTGCACACTCGAATTGACCTGAGATCTGTGGTAAGAGCTTAAGGCCTAACTCCTCTTATTAGTAGAGGAGGCCCCTGCTCAGCAGTGGGACAGTAATTTTACAGGGCTAATATTATTATATTGTATATTTTATAGAACTCTGATGAATTTCAGGACACCGGATCCATGGATTTAGGTTGGGCGTAGATGAGTTAATGATTGAATAAGGAATTTTCTTTTTATGTAATTATATTGATAGAAAATAATTGAAATACGCTTTATGTTAACACTGATTATTGAATTAATTATATCTTTTTTTATATCAGAGATTGGCAAAAGAGCAGATGAGTCACCTGATGGTAAGTGATCTCCATCGTCCATAGACACCCATGACAAAGAATCATGGGTGCGTTGCCAACCTAAAAAGAGGGAATGAAAGGGGATGGAAAAGGGATTGGGCAAGGGAGGGGGGAAATGGGCCACCAGAAATCTCACTCACCGAACGAAACACGACAAGCTGCTACTTTACGTCGGTTTTCTGTGAGACAGTGGTATCAAACCGGTCGAGCCGGCCCATTCATGCTGTAGACGTTACTGTATATAGCGTGGCTCTACCACTCAAAAAGTCTAGTATTTTAATAAAACTGACGTGATAAAGAAAAGTCAGTATAAATGTAAAATGACAAAATTGATCAGCAATTTCGATTTTATTCTGCTTTTCTCATTCAACGTCGAATTTTTCGAGTTTGTTCATTATTTTTTCATACAGACCTTTGAGCTTCTGACTGCATTTAAAGCTTTGCAGGTTTACTTTGCTCTTTGCATTTTAGCTAGCGAGATTTTCGGCAGCTACAAAATTAGCAATGCCTTTGAACACGGATGACGGACCTTACTGAAATATCGGAAAAATTTCAACGGAGAATTTTTCGAGTTTTGCACACATTTCGGATTTAAAGCTTTTAGTTATTGAAGCCTTTGAAAGTGGAAAAAAAAATTTACACACAGATATGACATTTATTTAAACTTTACTCTTAATAATATACACAGAGAGTTGAAACTTAAATTATAGCGTCAAGTTCTCGTGAAAACTTGACGCCTAGTACATAATATTTACATACATATATTCTTAAAACTTTGTACACTAGTATGCCATATTAACTTTCCTTTTATTCTTAATCTGACAACTATTCAAACTTCTATTGAATTTGAATTTAAAACCCTTTGCCTCATCAACAGTGTAAAGTTCTTTAGCCTCGTTCTGCCTGTAATCATAGCAATCGCTGTGTCTCTCACCAATATCCCCGTTATCACCCTTAAAGCAATCGTAGTAAGGTTTACAATCGAAGCTATTAGTGCTCTTAGCGATGTAGTTTTCAAATCCGTCTTTACGTATGTCGCAAACGAGAAAGTCCTTACCCATCTGTCAATCCTTACCAACATCTGTGGCTAGAGTGAATCTAGTAGCGGATTCGCTGATGGAATCATCTCGAATCTTCGGTCGGCGGTTCCCATTCATTTGATCGATGAAAGAAGTGTTAGTATTTCTCATGTAGTCTCTGTGAATGTTGTGATTAGAGGGCGAGAGGTGAGTAAGCCGGTAGCTGACACAGGAGTCGTTCCTTCGAACTATGGTCCTGGTGGTGCCTGCTCGAGAACTGCCGATTGGTGTAAACGAAGTGCCATTTTGTTCCGGGTTAGGGCTCGTGTGGCAGCAACAGAAACATTTGAAGTAAGACCTGTGGAATTCCCGACGGAATTTGCCTGTAACAAAGGAGAATTGTTGAGAAATTTCGAGATTGTAGTGCTGTTAGGGTGCAGAGCTTGTGATTTAGTGGGGCTTCTGTAAATTAAAGCAAACGTGCGTAAATTATAATAATGGTGACATTGAAGTAATAGAAAGAAAAAGAAGAAAGAAAAAATTTATTTGACCATTTCCACGAAGTACACGTAAAGGAATAAATAAGTATAAAATATAAAATGTGCTGTGTGAAAGAAACAACGTCAAAGAAAGTTTGGGATTATTTTTTATCTTGGAATTACACTAATATTTACCAATGAGTATTTAAATGGAAATAACATCAAAGGATAATACGATTTTATGTTTTACTTGTGAATTTGGATTTATGTACAGTTTTGGCTCTAGAAGTGATCGTTGAAGATATTTTGAGGGGGTGTGAGCGTCATAATTGACAAAATGATTGACAAATCATAATAATAATATTGAAACAGTGGGAAAAAAGCACAAATTCAGTGGTTGAACTACATACATATATATACTGGGTGTTTCATAAAATTGGTACCAATAATAATCCCACATACAGGGAGAACGATTTAAAGCGCAGTGGTAGTAAAGTGAAAAATAAAAATGAACTTAATTTTTCTAATCAATTATTAACAATAGGGAATTTTGAAATCATAATGCGGCCTGTAAATCGTCGTAATTAGCATGGAAATTGATTTGTGTATGCTAAAAATAATTAATTACCCCATAGGTGGTTTGCAAATGTACAGCAGGTCGATTCTCTAAGGTTTCATTTGTAAAAACAACGTTGCGGCATCGTTGCGGCAACGATGTTTTCATTTTTGTATTCAGCAAGGTACAAAACGCACGCACTAGCGCTATGCGTGAGGACGGTGCTTATGCGAATAAATGTATGGAAAATGGTATTCTCTAAGACCCAACAACGTTGAACGCTCCGTCGATCTCAACGATGTGCGCTGCGGGAGCGAGGCGTCGATCGCAACGTTGTGGCGTTTCTTAGAGAATCGACCTGCTGCAGCTGACCCATTGGGACAAAAATCTATTTTTCGTTACAAATTCAAGTTGCCATTATTCAAAAACTATGTGCCATTCGAAATTTTAAAGTTTACCGATAGATTGCTAGCCATCCACTCTTTAAGTGTAGTTATTATTGATACCAACTTTATGAAACACCCTGTAGACTCACGCCTCTTTCCCATAGAGATAGGCAGAGACAACGGATTTCCACTTGCTACGATCCTAACGGTTGAATAAAACCGCGTCTCCTGCACTAAAACATTACACAAAACATCTACGCAAAACATGGTTTCTATAAGCCGGAGACGGCGAAAATCATTGTTTTGCGTATGTGTTTTTGTGTTTTGTTTCGAGAACGAGAACAAACTTACGATATGTAACATGTTTTACGTCAAAACGAAATAAAATTATCCGAGTGAACATTTAGGAGTCAGTGGGTGGAAAAATAAAGGGTACAAAAACATATCTGATTCGGTATCCGTACGGCTGTGGACATGAACTCAGCGGGAGCGGAGCGACGGCGGCGGCGGTCCGGGGAGCGGTGCGGCAACGTATTGCTAGACTAGTCGTACGCTGCTCGCTGCGCCGCTGCCTTCGAGGCCAGCGGGCTTAGACAAATGGCTAAGGCTCAATTGCACCACTATTATTAACCTAGAGTTAGTCCTAACCGCAAGTTAAGTTACATGTCATTCATACATTTTCTGTCAATTTAGCTTGCGGTTAGGACTAACTCTAGGTTAATAATAGTGGTGCAATTGAGCCTTATGCGCTAGTCGAATAAACAGCCGAATAAAATAAATGTATGGGAATGACATAAGAGTACGCCGCATATAGCGTAATCTTATATCATTCCCATACATTTATTTTATTCGACTATTGTATTTGACTAGCGCAGAAGTCACTTGTCTAAGCCCCCAGTCGTACGCCGCTCGGGCCGCCGCGCCGCTGCCTTCGAGGCCAGTTTAGACAAGTGGCTTATGTGCTAGTCGAATAGAATAGTTGAATAGAATAAATGTATGGGAATGACATGGTAGACCCAGAAAGAGATGGCGTAACGATATGGATGCCTACGAGCCTACATGGACTGAACTAGCCCATGACAGAGAACAGTGGAAAAAGATGGGGGAGTCCTTTGCCCAGCAGTGGGACACAATAGGATAGAATAGATAGAATAGATAGATAGAATGACATAAGACTACGGTATACGCGGCGTACTCTTATGTCATTCTCATATATTTATTCTATTCGACTACTTTTTTCGACTAGCGCATAAGCCACTTGTCTAAACACCCAGTTCTATTTAAATCTATGCATTGAAACGCGCCGCTCCCTGTGCCATCGCTCTGTTCCCGCTGAGTTCGTCTCCGCGCCCTAAGGAATGGAATGGACACTGAGTTCCGTTTCTCTACGCCAATGTTAAAATCCGCTTTGTCATGCATGAGCTGGTTACAGGGCCGTATTGAGAGTTGTGACGTGGGGGATTTGTTATTTATTTATTTTTATTATTTCTTAATTTATTTACATCAGCAACATCGGTTATTTTAAAGTTTAGTGAAATTTATTAAAATTTTGATTTAAAGATAAATTCAATTTATACATATTCATACATAAGTTCCCCGAACAGGTAGGCAGAGGTGAACTAGTGAACTTAGTTGCTTTCCAGATGTGTCGGGCACAAATTACAGACTCTGGGTTGATATTTAAAACTCCTAGTACTACTTTGCCCGATCCGGGGATCGAACCCAAAACCTCAGGATGATAGACGTTCCAAAATGCAACTAAGCCACCGAGGCAGTCATTATTTAATTTATGTGGTTCATATAGAGAGTTACAGATATTTCTAACCATTTTGAAAGAGTGCTTACTTAAGAAGTAACTTAATATACAGTATTGTTAATTATTCATTTATTTGACTGTTTATTTGATTGTACGAATTATTTTAAAAGCTAGTTATCTGAATATAAGTAATTAATGAACTATTTAATATAATATCATCGAGTTAGATATAATTTTTCACTGAAATAGTTAATTGTTTGTCACAAATGATAATTATATTAACTTAAACACGATGCAAATTAGTTTAATTACCAAATAATGATATCTACATGATAGCAATGTACCATTTATCTTAGAGATGGTATTTTAATGGAGACATTATGAAGCGTTTAAATTTCATTAAGTGTAACGTCAAAACGTTTTAGACAAAATTTAAGGAAACATTCAAAATAAATTGCTTTCAGCATTTACATCATTAGATTTTAAGCGAGGCATAACCAAATTTCGTTGGCACGATGGCCTAAATTAATCATCATTTCACTCTATGGTTTTTTTTAATAGGTGCATAATAAATAACTCAAACCAAGACAATTAAATTATACATGCAAATGGTTACAAGCTTATTTAAGTGGTTGGTTTCTATAGACCATGGTTTATTGGTTTTTAATGTAATATACATTGAAAAATATTGATCACTTCTGGTATTCATTTAGCGACTTTTTAAATGAAAGGGCTTATGTAGTAATTTTGTTATAAAACATTACAGAAGTTATATATTTAATACGCGGAAAATAGCTTAGGGTAGCAGCTATTATTCGAAGAATAAAGGCCATTGGGAGATGTTAAAGAAGGCTCATGTTACTAACTTGTACTGAGGCAACCTTTTTTCACTCTAAAGTGACTTGTGTCATGCCATATTTTACGTATCATAAATCTCTCTTTCTACCTGCCCTTATCCCACCTAAATCCGGGGTCAGCGCAATACACTTTTTCAAGCATGTTGCAGAAATTATTTGGCTTTAGTTTTTCGTCCGGCTGCCTTCATGACGTCAACCTCCTCTGAGGATCGAGTACCGGGTAAATTAAATTATAAAATTCGCTTTGCCCGACCTAGGAACACAGGACCTCCCGGTCCACAGCCCATATATGCTGCCACTAGATTTTACGAATTATAAAACTCGTGTAAAAAAATTCCGTGGGGCCCACCGCCCCCAAGGATCTCTCAATACAACCCTGTGTATACAAACATCGAATTATGCAAAAAATTCGGTGGGGCCTACCGCCCCCAAGGATCTCTCAATACAGCCCTGTGTATACAAACATCGAATTATGCAAAACGTAGCCAGTGCATCACAAACCAAGGTCTTGTACTGACCTGAAAACCCAGGGAATCCTGCAAGCAAAATATTATAAAGTAACGCATTTTTGTTAGAAACTAAAGCATTTTGTAAAAGTAACATTTACACAACAGGCAAAAGTAAAAGCGCATGCGAATAATGAGACAATTAGTGAAATAAACGTTTTAGATGTTTTATTAGTTTTAGGGCGACTTGCACCATTATTACTAACCTACAGTTAGTCCTAACCTCAAGTAAAAGACTTATAATTGAGGTGTAATTCATTACATGTTATCATCGATATATTATTTGCCTAGATGCACAGTTGACGCCCGGAAAATGGGACAGCAAAGGAGTGCTTAAGCACTCGTTTTGCATACAGTCCGACGCCGATGGAATTCTAAATTCAAATTTAAGAACGCTTGCTCATTTCGTTTAAAAAGCTACTTTATTACACGTGCATAGGGTTATATTTGTGTTGATTTAATTAGAACTTGTGATCTTTTACTTTGTTTTATTCCTGAGACCACTTTTTAGGAGGATTTTTGCAAAGACCTGTGCATTTAAGCTGTATTATATTGATGCATGTTATGAATAAATGTCGTCATATATTATCTGTAATTACATGTAGTACATTACATGTAATGAATTACATGTTATTCATATATTTATTTTTCAATTTAACTTGAGGTTAGGACTAACTGTAGGTTAGTAATAGTGGTGCAAGTCACCTTGAAAGGTGTTTTTCCGACTTCCAAAAAAGGAAGAGGTCCTCAATTCGACTGTATTTTTTTTAATGTATGTGACGCGATATCTCCGCCAAATGTGGACCGATTTTCAAAATTCTTTTTGTGTTCGATAGAGGTTATTTTAAGGGTAATTCCATATAAATTTGGTCACGATCAGTAAATTGGAAGTCAGTCAGTTAAGTTTTTAAACTTGTGGTTACGGATAGTCAGATAGTTTCGATCTGAAATGTCGCTTTGCGTGGCAATTTATTTTCCAGAATGAATATTATTTTCCAGGATAAAAAGTGGGCTATATGTTAATCCGGGGTTTCAGCTACCTCCATACCAAATTTCACAGAAATTGTTCCAGTCATTTGAGAGTGAAGTAGTAACAAACATACAAACACACTGACAAACTTTCGCCTTTATAATATTAGTATGGAGTGCGATTCATCCATGCTCATGCCCGTAATGGCGATAGGCTCGCCTCCTATCACATCTGGGACAGAACTAAGCTCGGCAAAATGTGGGTGTTCTAGTTCTCTATTACACCTCTGCCTACCCCTTCAGGGATACAGGCGTGAGCTTATGTTATGTGTGATGTGATTCATCCAAACACTTGGAGTTCATAATTTAGAATTTTGACAACGATATTAAATTTTTAACAATGTTAAATTGATTGCCCTTTTATAAACTACTGGCTAATTAAATTACTCTACTACGGTTAACATTAACAGCTAAGTAACATGAGTTTATGTACAGATGCGAGGCAATAAACTCTGCTCAGCTGCAACGAAGGTAATCTCAAATCTCTCGAGAAATCACTTTATTATGACTAAGATGGTACATGTAATTTAATAAAAATGTTTTAGTTGTCAGGGGTAGAAAAACACTGTTTCATACCACGGACGTAAAAACAAAAATGGACGGAGCGCTAGGAACATTGAAAGTGAAGCAGGGTTTTCGGCCCATTCGATCAGTCGCCGCCATTCATCATTGGCCTTGTACGTCTGTTTCAGACGAGTTTTCATTGTCTCGTAGACATGCACTTTTTCTCATCAAATCAAATCAAATAATTTATTGAATCCATGAAATGTTCAAACATTATTTAGATTCCGTCAAATTTTAACTCTACCGCCTGTTCGGAAGGCTGTTTCGACAGAGAAGAACGGGCAAGAAACTCTGACGTTGCTCTTTTCAACACCAATTTACAGTCAGCAACTAATACAGTACAGCATCAGATACAGAAAGACCCTGAATTAGAGCAGCTAAACCATGATAACAATAGATATCTAATAATATAAGACAAAGTAACATACAAGATACACTGAGCGACCCCCATAGCCACGGCAAGTTGAATTGACACAAGGAAACAAAACAGTCCAGGCAGATCAGTCTCCACAAGCAGCATCCGTTCACGAGTATGACGCATGTGCCAGCCATCGACCTTCTCAACCATGTTGCAGGGAAGTGATCGACCCGCCACATGACGCCGCCACAAGCATAGACCTTAAGTGAGCATGACTACCTAGACTGATAGCAATGGGCAAATTAAGTACGCCACAATACAACACCACCGCCCTATATAAGCCAATCCTGGAGCGGCAGATTCGGCCGCATACTTGGCAGGACACGCCTTCGATTGGTAGGATGTTATCCATCTGATGGCGTTTCAAACTACTGTTCAACAGTGTTCTGAACCAGGTGTTGTCGTGAATTACACGTCTACTTTCACAGCGAGGCTTTCCAATGCGCCATGGTCAAGTCCAAATGAGATCATATCTCACTTAGCGCAGTCTTTAAATCGCAACAATCGCAATCGCCGCCATTACGATTGATATAAATGGTCACAATCGGATGAGTTTTAAAGTCGATACATTAAGTTTTTAAACTTATGATTATCCGCAGATACATTCAAATGATACTAGTATAGTTCTCAAAACTGATCCCTTCTGAATAATACATTAGATTTCCGTTCCGAGTTCATTAAGTATGCAGTTAGGCTTTATTGTAGTATCCTTAGATAAAGGGATAATACGTAGAGTAGAAATACGGGCCGGCGTCCGGGCACTGAATTACCTAATATACCTAATATATCGTTACAAGTTATAGTAGGATTATATATAAAAATATTATAATTTATTGCTATACAAAAAATTTACGTATCGACTAAAAAACTTATCCGATAATTATCAATGTATATGGGACCATCCTTGAAATAAGCTCTATCAAACACAAAAATAATTTTGTAAATCGGCTCACATTTGGCGGAGATATCGCGAAACATACATAACTTATCTGATCGTTACCAAATTTATATGGGACCACTCTTGAAATAAGCTCGATCAAACACAAAAAGAATCTTGACAATTGGTCCACATTTGGCGGATATCTCGTTACATAAAAAAATACAGACGAATTGAGGACCTTCTTCTTTTTTAAGTCGGTCGAAAAATACAGACGACTCAAGACCCTTTTTTCGAAGTCGGGCGAAATACCGATTCATTTATCACGACGTTTCAGCTCGCGTGATGAAACTTGCCGACTCATTCTCGCTAAATAGCGATAATGGTTAGCATGCAGAATGTAGTCAGGGGCTATCTACGTTAAAGTTAATTGTACTATAGTGATTATTTATTTGGCTGGTCATAGTTTGCTAATTTGTCCGCAGCGCTGTGCTAGGCTGCGGTCGCATTAGGCAAACTGTGCGCGGCTGTACACTACCCAATTCGGTACTTGACTACGTTTGATTTTATACACATATTTCGACGGTCCCTACGTATATAAAGACAAGTCAAAATGTCATATTGTTTATTGCATTTAGATTGTCCATACGCTCATAACTATATAGATTTTTTAATTATTTTGTATTCTACTGTAAATACTAATTGAATTATATAAACAAGTATTCTTAAACTTACAAATAAACTTCATTTCACTCTCCTGTAAAACTGTTTTTGAAATGTCGCCTTGTACATAGGGACCGTCGATTTATATGTAATAGCAAATAAAACAAAACAGAAACCGTTCTGTAAAAATTGCATCGAAATTGGTTGAAAAATGAGGCAGTAATTCAAATTTTAAATTTTGGACCTAACTGCTATCCCTTTCCAACGCACGTACCGTTATGGCGTGACGTGATTATACTGATACTTCTTTTTCCCACAGTTTGAAGGTTACACCAAACTTCAAAGGCTCATAACTTTTTAATTTTTGAGAATATTTCAATATTTTGGATTGGGATGGGATTCGGAAAAAGACGGGGGAATTGGGCCACCGGAAATCTCAGTCACCAAACGAAACGCAACAGCGAGCTGTCACTTTACGTCGGTTTTCTGTGAGGTTTATCAAACCGGTCGAGCCGGCCCATTTGTTCTGAAGACATTACTGTCTACATCGTGGCCCTATCACTAACGCCCGGTTCCAATAAACAATCTCAGTTCGAATGTGCAGATAGATTACAAAAATTAGCCAATAAGAACACAGTTTTAACATGACTCCGTCAAATGACTTGATTTGATTGGTTCATAATCGCGATCTATCTGCGCTCTAAACTGAGATCGTTTATTAAAACCGGCCGTTAGTGTGTACTCCTAGTCATTCGCAAACTATTTTTCTAGTGCAGCCACACCCTAATCGACTTTAAAGCGCCAGTCATGTGCCCTGCCTACCGCCACTTCAATTTAGCAGTGACGCCTGATATTTCGGAACGCTTTATCGATAATCTACTAAAATAGTCCCGCCCTTTTGTCCAAGTATCTGTATGATTCATCACTACATAGTATAAATATATAATAATAAATAGTCGCCTCCTTGGTCTAGTGGCAGCATGTATGGGCTGTGGACCGTGAGGTCGTGGGTTCGATTCCCAGGTAGAGGTAGATTTTAAAGTGGTAGAGCCACGCTGTAGACAGTAACGTCTATAGCACGAATGGGCCGGCTCGACCGGTTAGATACCACTGTCTCACAGAAAACCGACGTAAAGTGGCAGCTTGTCGCGTTTCGTTCGGTGAATGAGATTTCCGGTGGCCCATTTCCCCACTCCCTTTCCCAATCCCCTTCCCTCCCCTTCCATTCCCTCCTTTTAGGTTGGCAATGCACCCATGATTCTTTTTGTGTCTTGGGTGTCTATGGGTGGTGGAGAACACTTACCATCAGGTGACCCATCTGCTCGTTTGCCAATCTCTGCTATAAAAAAAAAGAGCAAAGTGAATTTCCTAATTTAATTTGCCCGGGACTGGAACCCTCAGAGAGGGTTGACGTCAGGCAGGCAGCAGGTCGTAAAAACTTAGCCAAATCCTTCCTGCAACATGCCTGATAAAGTGTGTTGCGCCGACCCCACATTAAGGTGGGATAAGGGCAGGTAGATTTTTATGGTATAAAGCAAGTCACTTCTCGCTGTCTGTCACTATTTATGGTTAGATCTTTAAAACTACGCAATGGATTTTGACGCGGTTTCTTTTGTTAGGATATAACTCCAGCCTTTGAGCTGATACTTTGCCCGACCCAGGGATCGTACTTGAGACCTAAGGACGATAAAAGAAGGGGAATAGGGATTGGGAAAGTGAGGGGGTAATTGGGCTAACGGAAACGTGACCACGTGACTATTGGTCACGTTCAAAAACCAATTCAAAAAATAAAAAAACTAAGAACAATATAGACCTAAACTCAATGTCTATCTACCTCTAGCATATTGTACTAAATCCGTATAAATAAGGAGAATTAATGATTCCTTTTATTACTATAATAAAGGCTGGAATACTTTCCAGACAGTGTTTTTTAATTAACTCTACCATTATAAGCTCTGAGGTTAATCGCGCGTGCAAACTTCATATTAAGGATGATAAAAGTTGTTTGTTTTTAGTCTTTCTTTCTACCCCCCTTATCCCTCCTTAATATGTTTTTTTTTTATATCAGTGAAAGGCAATAATGATATCAGCCCTGTAATATTACTGTCCCACTGCTGGGCACGGGCCTGTACTAATGAGAAGGGTTAGGCCTTAGTCTACCACGCTGGCCTAATGCGGGTTGGTAGACTTCACATACCTTCGAATTTCTTGTGGAGAAATTCTCGGGTATGCAGGTTTCCTCACGATGTTTTCCTTCACCGTTATGGCGATATTTCACAATGAAAACACACTTAACATAGAAAAGTCAGAGGTGTATGCTCCATTTTGGGGTTGGTCTCGATTATTATTATTATTATTAGAGAAAGGCATGGTCACCTGATGGTAAGTGATGTCCACCGCCCATAGACACCCAAGAAACAAAACGAATCATGGGTGCGTTGTCAACCTAAAAGGAGGGGGAAATAGGGGTTGGGAAAGGAAGGGGGTAATTGGGCCATCGGAAATCGCACTCACCGATCGAAACGCGACAGCGAACTGCCACTTTACGTCAGTTTTCTGTGAGACAGTGGTATCAAACCGGTCGAGCCGGCCCATTCGTCCTGTAGTCGTAACTGTCTACAGCGTGGCTCTACCACTCAAGTAGTCGGTGCAATACACTTTTTCAAGTATATTGCAGAAAGGATTTGGATTAGTCTTTAAGATCCATGATCCTTCTGTTTGCCTCACATCCACCAGTCTGGGAGATTCTGTCTTAGACAAATCAAATTAAAAACGCTGTACCCGACCTGGAAATCGAACTTAGGACCTCCCGGTCCACAGCCCATTATCCTGTCACTAGACCAAGGAGCGTCACCAACAATCTGTTTTTTGTATAAATCACTATAAATAATCTTGCCTCGTTGGTATAGTTGGAATGAGTGTCGGTTTTGAGGTCTTGGCTTCGATCCCCGGGTCAGCCGATCTGGAAATCGAACCCAGGACCTCACAAGAAAACAAGAATTTTGAAAATAAGTTCACATTTGTTGGAGACATCGAGTAACAATTATAACATAGTATATCGTATGGAGAGCTACTATCTTTATTATATGCATACATACATACTCACGTCTGTCTCCCATGGGGGTAGGCAGAGGCAATTGAGCGCCAGAAGCTACATTCTTGGCACACCTCTTTTGCCTCGTCCACATTCATGCGTCGTTTCATACATTTCCGCCGGTTGAGGGTACTCCGAACTTGCCCTTTACGCAGGAGATCGCTTATTTGATCCATATAGAATCGCGTCGGACGCCCTCTTCTGGCCTTACCATTCGCTTTAGCACCATAATACCGTTCGTAAGTCGCCTTCCATCCGTCCTCTTTACATGTCCAAACCACCCAAGCATCACTTTCTCAATCCTAGTCACCACATCATCCTTCAACTTACAAGTTACAACAATCTCTTACCTTGCTATTCCTCATACGATCGACAAGGCTGACTCCACACATACTCCGCAGGGAATCCATTTCCACCGCATTTACTCGACTTTCATGCTTATACTAGACCCAGCACTAATTTCCATATGTCAGCTCACCATTGTGGATAGCCATTCGCACCTTTTGCGACACTGCCCGGCTACCCACTATGAAGCACAAGTCACCGTTCACTTTATTACCAGCCATCACTCTCCTTTCAATATCACCATCACACTTTCCATTTCTCGTTAATATACTTCCCAGATACACAAACTCTTCCTCTTGTTCCAATCTTTCACCATTTAGTAGTTTTATACTGAGTAACCATAACTTTCGTCTTATTTACCTTCATTTTCATTCCCTTGTTCTTAAACGAGTCATTCACAACCATCAATATATTATACCCTAGATGCACAGTTCTTTGCAAATATCCTCCTTAAAAGTGGTCTCAGAAATAAAACATAAAAAACGATCACAAGTTGTAATTAAATCAACACAAATATAACCCTAAGCACGTGTTATAAAGTAGGTTTTTAAACAAAATAAGCAAGCGTTCTTTAATTTGTATTTTGAAATTTAGAATTCTATCGACGTCCGACTGTAGGCGAAACGAGTGCTTAAGCACTTCTTTGCTGTCCCGTTTTCCGAGCGTCAACTGTGCATCTAGGTAAATAATATATCGATGTTCACATCATTTAGCATGTATTGTAGCTGGGGAGCTAGCCGACGCGACGGTGCAAGTAATACTTGATCATCAGCGTAAAGGAGACACTTGGCATGTAGCTCATCCATTCTTAATCCAAATTCCATCTCTTTCAAACCTGCTAAACAGCTATCCTTGTAAAAGTTGAAAAGCCATGGAGACTACCCAATAAATAACCCAATAAATTCCTTCCAGCAACGCTAGCTATTTTCGCAGTCTCCGATATATATCCTCAGACACCTAAAGATCACTTGAGTGTCGGTTATTGGTCCCAGTGAAGAACTGGCTGTCACTTCAAACTGCTAATGCGTTGACCTTACTTTGTGAATGGCTCATTTGTTGCTATATTGTCTTTTATATTGACATTATCTTGGTGGCGTAGTTGTGTGGGGTACGACTACCGTCCTGAGGTCACGGGTTCGATCCTCGGGTAGGGTAAAATGATATTGTTTTTTTTCAGTATCAGCCCGCAGTCTGGTGCCCGATATGGCGATAGCTTCACCCTCTATCACATCTGGGGCGGAACTAAGCTCGGCGAAATGTGGGGGTTCTAATTCGCTAGTGCGCCTCTGCCTACCCCTTCGGGGATACAGGCGTGAGCATATGTATCTATGTATGTTAAAGTATTTACTTAGATTGGCAAATTACTTAGTATAAATGTTTATTTTCAAAAAAGAGAATTTCCACTTTTTTTTTTAATAGCAGAGACTGGCAAACGAACAGAAGGGTCACCTGATGGTAAATGATCTCCACCGTCCATAGACACCCAAGACACAATAAGAATCATGGGTGCGTTGCCAACCTAAAAAAAGGAAATGGAAGGGGAGGGAAAAGGGATTGGGAAAGGTAGGGGGGGAAATGGGCCATCGGAAATCTCAAAAACTACGCTACCACTAAACAAAAGAGGTGACAATGTTAACTAAAATACTAATTAATTATATTCTATAAGGAAGAAAAGCTTCGTTGCAAAGTGCTCGGGATACGGGATAAATTTCCGCCATGGAAACTGGTTTCACGCATCTGATATGTAATTAACTGATATACTAGGTTATCTCAGAAGATGCTTAACAATGTTAGCTACAGTTGAGGTTTATAATATACTAGCTGTTGCCTGCGACTCCTTTCGTGTAGAATATAACGAAAAATAATAATAATTAATGATATTTAATTAGATGTGCAATCCGGTTTTCCGGATCCGGTAATCCGGCGGATCCGGTGTCAATTCACGTCTACCGGATCCGGTAAATTAGTACCGGATCCCGTAGACGTGAATTGACCTTGACCGGATTGAATTGACCGGATCGGCTGAAATCCGGTCGCATCCGACCGGAATAAAAATGGCACCGGATTGTAATCCCTATATTTAATAAACTTATGGAACCATTCAAATAATTGTTATTCTCTTTGGTCATAATGAATGTCAAAATTTTGCTAATGATCATAATGAGAAATGAAACTTTGAATAATACATTAATAAATCAGTTTATATTTAGCGGGTTACATCCATAATAAAAATATAAAGACTCCTCCATTTATGACGCCTCTTGTAAATAACTTCAGTATGTGAAAATTATTTGAAGAAAATGCGTATGAGAGGAGATTTTAATAAATGAACGATAACGTGGGAGTTACACATTCTTCGCTTTATCATGTACATTTTACGTGAAATGTCACTGCACAATGATTATTTATTTACTTCGTGTAATGTTTCAACTATGGACGTAAAAAAAGATGGACGGAGCGCTAGGAATATTGAAAGTGAAGCAGGGTTTTCAACCCATTCGATCTATCGACCCGTAATGGCGGCGACTGATCGTGTTATGAGTGTTAATGTGTGCGTAGGGCACTTTTGTATAGGCTTGGTTTACAAAAATGAAAAAAAATAAAAATAATTTATACATTTTAAGTTTTTAAACTTGTGATTAAACAATATAAAAATGAAAAGGACAACCTATGCTTAAAGATAAGCAGCGCTTAAATATTTTTATAAGTAAGGGGGCCTAATATCCTAGGCTCGTGCAGTATCACTCAGTAATTTGTTATTAAAAGTGCGGGTGGTGCTGCTACCGTTCTTTCGCTTACCAGCAGACTAACAACTAACTCGTCTTTTTCGATTGCAATAAAAAGAGCCTAAAATACATCATTTTGGCTCTTTTATTTTCCCAAGTCGAATATTTACTTTGGCTGCCCAAAGTGTAACTTGGCACCACTCCGTGCCAATTCTTAAGTTGTTCCCGTAATTGTTTTACAGTGTATTATTTATTTTTGTTCAAGTTTTAGTAAATGGATTTATTTGATAAGTACTATTTACTACATTGACTGCCTCAGTGGCGTGGTGGTATTTCGGTACGACTACGGTTCTGAGGTCTCGGGTTCGATCCTCGGGTCGGGCAAAGTGATATTAGATTTTTCCATATCAGCCCAGAGTCTGTAATTTGTGCCCGATATGGCGATAGTTTCGCCCCCTATCACATCTGGGACGGAACTAAGCTCGGCGAAATGTGGGTGTACTAGTTGGCTAGTGCGCTTCTGCCTACCCCTTCGGGGATACACGCGTGAGCTTATGTTATGTTATGTTATTTACTACATTATGGATCTATGACTGCTTCTATGGCGTAGTTATATACCGTACGTGGTATGCTTATTTACTGAAAGTATTCTTAGGAATAATGTACTCTAACGCCCGGTTCCAATAAACAATCTCAGTTCGAATGTGCAGATAGATTACAAAAATTATGCAATAAAACCAGTTTGAACACAACCCCGTCAAATGACTTGATTTGATTGGTTCATAATCGCGATCTATCTGCACTCTAAACTGAGATCGTTTATTGAAACCGGCCGTTAGACTGTACTGTTTGTACGCTTGTTATTCCTAAAGTAGAAGACAAAACACAACTTTTCCTGATCCGAGGAACGAACCCAAGACACATAAACGTATTACGGAGATATTTTTTTTTTATCGGTTGCTTTATTTCATTAAAAAATCTTAATAGTATTTTGAATTTGTATCTTAATTATTTCTTGTCGAAGCGAAAGTCAATAAAAGCAATATTGTTAATGCCTTATCCAACAAAGTGGGTAATTAAAATCACGCAATCAAAGAATTAAAGGAAAGCAACAAAGCAAAAGCAATCTCTTATAGAACCTAATTAACGCGTTTAATTTGTCCTTAAATCGCAAAATAGAAACATAAGAGAAAATCCCAATTAGCTTATAGAAATTTTACAAAATCATCTATTGAAGTTATATTGAAAAGAAAAATTTTAATGATATTTTTTTTCAAAAGGAAAGGAATGAATGTTATAGGACGTGAATAATAATTAGATTTTAATTATTAAAGTTCTTATCCTTTTTAATTGTTTCTCCATATTCATTTACGGTGATTTGCTGAGTTTATGGTTGTTAATGTTTATGTAATTGCACTAAAGCCATAGTAAAACTGAAATGCAAATACAACAAAATATCAATGATGGGCCACAAGTAGAATAAGGATCTAAAACTAATTCAGAAACTATTGATTATTACGGATAAACTTGTAGAATTGAAAGACTTTAAACTTAAAATAAAAGATATACTTAATCATCCTACGAATACATGTAAGCATACAGACAACTTAGATGATGATAGTTAAAGCGAAAAAGAAATGAGAAATTATGATAAAAGAGATGGCAAACTAAAATATAAATAGAAAGAAATGGTAAAAGATGTAAAACTGACCGCTCATGAAGTTGTAGATCAGAGGGTTGACTGCGGAGTTGGCGTAGCACATCACGTGTGAAATGAGAGCTATGCATGTCATCACGTCGCTCTGTTGCACGTCGTAAGCCACTCTGGAACAATAGCAGCATGGATAGAAATTTGTGGAGAGTTGAAACGAGGATTTTAATGAGTTATAAGTTATTTTATTTTATAAACTAAGAAGTTTTTAAATTACATCAAGTATCGCAAAATCTTTAAATCAGGTTTACTAACGCTCTGACTAAAGTGGATAGATCAATTCATAAACAAACTATAATTGAGTTTTTGTTGGTGACATTAAACTCCCTCAGAGAGGGTTGACGTCAGGCAGGCAGACGGTCGCAAAAACTAAGCCAATTCTTTTCTGCAACATGCTTAAAAACGGGAGTTGCGCCTACTTCACATTAATATGAGATAAGGGTAGGTAGAAAGAAAGTTGTTGATAACATTAAACATCAAAAATCAAAATCAGTTTATATTAACGCCATTGCCTATACTTCCAGGGATATCTGTACAAATAAAATTAAAGAAGTCATGCAAATTGAACACGTTGCCTTTCGCTTCTCAGTTGGCTACCCATTGTACAAGGTTTTGTTGATTAAACCCCAATACTGACCCAAAATTTCATCGGCCGTTTTAATAATTCTAGTCTGATCTTATAATACTTGAAGTTCGACTTCATATTTCCATGACAGCTTACAAAATATGTATTATTGGAAATTTCCATTTGGAATCTAATCCTCGCATTATTATTGGCAAGATATGAAGGATTAGCATCTCGGTCGGTCTCAAATATTAAGCTAAGGACGGGGTCATTGCTCGCAAGACAAGCATTACACGAACTTCTATAAGTGTTAATGAAGTTTCACATCTTCTGAATAGTTTAGGTGTCACAAGCTTCGGTAATGTTATTTGGAACACGTTTTCTTCGTCTGTAATAGTATTGAATCTTTAACTACAATTTCATTTGAGACGAGGCAGTGCCTCAGTATGCCTCCTGAGATGCTCGTGAGGCACGCCTCATTTGAGGTGAACCAACGCAGTGTCGATTGCTCGTTTAACTTGCAACTTGTGCGTCACGACTCGTGTTCGTATTGTGGTTGGCGGCTGCGAGTCACAGCCTGTGACTCGGTCGCCTCGTAGGCCTTTACATATTTTGGGAATAAATGAGATTCTGAGATGAGGCGGTTTGAAATTCGAAAATCGAAAAGTAACGATTTCAAATTGCCGTGAAGAAGTACTTCAAGGAGTCCACTCACAAGTGAGGCATTCAAGTCTATCTTTAACACAGAGTTTTTAGCAGTAGAAAGCGAAAGTTAATTTCGACTTCAGACCTTTGAACGATTATTATTGAGTTGTTAACATGGGCTTACTTATTGCTGTTCCAATTTTCGCATATATTTATAGTCAATTTTGGTTTCGAATTTGTGCCCTCTCAGCAAATACATTTGCACCTTTTCTTGCCCAGATTCTTCTCGCTTAGGTACTTAATGGCTCGAAACACATTTGACTTGGTTACCTGAGCACGGAGAGGAGATGCACTGGGAAGTAGCAGACGGCGAACATGGCCACAACAGCCACCAGCATCTTAGCAGCTTTCCGCCTAGACCTCAGCTGTCCTTCAGTCGACGCGTTCGTGTGTATGGATGGTGTGGTGCGCCGGTTAGCTGCCAGCCCTGGTTGGAAAAAGAAAACGGTAGAATTATCACTAAAAGCGACGCTCTTTTTCACTCCAGCGCGGCAAATTTTCTACACTACACTGATGATAAGTGCATTGCAGCTCAAAAAGACTGTCGACCACCGATAAATATGAATCGCGGTAGTACCAGAATCATGCCGGCCTGCATAGATGCTGCTTCATTCTGAAGAGGTATAAACAAATCGAGGAACCTGTGACAGGATAGGCGGATCACCAATATAGGCACAGGGAAATAATTAAAATGTTCCTGACATATTCACCTCAACTCATGTCTTAGAAGTTTTAGACACAAATTCCAGATAGACATAAATGTAGTTTTGTTGAAGTCAACATTTGCTTGGAATCGTAATAGGTAATAACTACTGTGCTTAAGTGGAATTAATAAACAGCGGTGGTGATTATAGGAATTAATTTATAATACTATAAAAAAACAGAAGAACAAAGTGAAAAAACTATGAACGAAAACAATTAACCTTGACCTTTTAATTTTAAGGTGAAATGAAACGAATATGCTTATAAAAATATCTAAACACGAATACCATGATTTACATACGCTAATTAACTTCAACAGTTCACAGTAAAATGTGCCTCTAGAAAAAGTACTATGATTATTTTGCATGATTTGTTGAAGACGATCAATATAAGACGCACAAAGACCAGTGATTCCAACAGATCGATCTGGAAATCTTTGAGAGTGACTCAGGCTATAGAGTGGCTGATGATGATGCTTACTTCGCGATACGTTGCCAGCTGGAACTTATGAGGGAAATGACAATGATTTCAGTCGAATTCCAATACTTAAGAAGGCTCCAACCGTATTACTTGATGGTATTATGTAAGGATTACACACTTACAGTTATTTTGTCCAGTCGGTGTGCACAGTTTGTGAGACTCTGTGTGTCCGGGAATGTTGTCGGATCTCCAGAGCACCCTCACTATTTGACAGTACGCTATCGTCATTAGAAGCAGTGGAAACCTGGTGGAAAATAAAAAAATAATAAAAAATAAACTACATTTTCCAATAGGCCTAATTAATCTGACTCAAAACTTAATCGTAATGCGTTTGCGAAATTATTTCATATGTTTCATATTTCCCATCAAACATGTTATCATAATCTCTTGATTTCGCATCATCTAAAGAATTATCGGGTATGCAGGAGTCATCACAATAGTTCTTTTCACCATTAAAGCTAGCGTAATTCACAATAATTGCAATGTATACCACTTTACTTTGAAAAGTCAGAAGTGCATGCTTTTCTTCAACTATCGTCTCATCAGTTAATGATTTCTTAGGTTTACGCGAATGTTATTCATTGAAATAAAACTATTTTTACGGATTCTATCACGATTTGGTTTTAATTTTTATGCCCGACGTTTTGAAAGCTTTGCAGCCTTACGGGTTAGACTAGTCAGCTTTCGAAAAGTCGGGCATAAAAATTAAAACCAAATCGTGATAGAATCCGTAAAAACAGTTTTAGACTCATCAGTTGTAGAAGCACGCTGCGTCAATGCCCAAAATGACTTACGTGTAGAGAAACAGTGCTTTGATGATGTTCCACTTGAGTTCGCTCTCGTCTGACCACGTCGAAGCGCATTGCATGAAGTATTGCACGTTGAAGCGAAGCTGCATCTTCCTCTGTACTTGCAGCACCACGAATTCTGGTATATCTGGTGAAAACATTCCTCGTATAGTACCTACATAATTTTCGTCTTATACCATAGGCCATCGATATATTATTTACGTAGGTGCACAGTTGACGCTCGGAAAATGGGACAGCAAAGAAGTGCTTAAGCACTCGTTTTGCCTACAGTCGGACGTCGATAGAATTCTAAATTTCAAAATTCTAATTAAAGAAAGCTTGCTCATTTCGTTTAAAAACCTACTTAATAACACGTACTTAGGGTTATATTTGTGTTGATTTAATTACAACTTGTGATCGTTTTCTTTGTTTTATGTCTGAGACCACTTTTTAGGAGGATATTTGTAAAGAACTGTGCATCTAGGGTATAATATATTGATGCCATAGGCACTTAATAACGTAGGGTTTGCTACTAATTAGTGATTAGGCCACAAGGCCACAAGGCTTATGTGAAGAAACAATTCCTCACATAGTCTGATGTGGGTCGGTAATCTTGACATTTAGGAGATGTTAAGTTTTTCGTAAGCAAGTTTTCATCTGGTTAGATATTGTCACTTTTTATATTACTGCGGCATCAATATAATATACCCTAGATGCACAGTTCTTTGCAAATATCGTCCTAAAAAGTGGTCTCAGGAATAAAAAAGATCACAAGTTCTAATTAAATCGACACAAATATAAATATAACTATGCACGTGTTATAAAGTAGCTTTTTAAACGTAATGATCAAGCATTCTTAAATTCTAATTTTCAAATTTAGAATTCTATCGGCGTCCAACTGTAGGGAAAACGAGTGCTTAAGCACTCCTTTGCTGTCCCATTTTCCGAGCGTCAACTGTGCATCTAGGTAAATAATATATCGATGTACTGCGGCCTGAGCAGGAAAATTTCTGACAACCTTAAATGTATTGAACTCGATGCGCGTCTATGAAATTGGTATGAAATATTAACCAAATGTCATCAGTGCGCAGCGAACTCAAATACATTTACATTTACATTAGTTTTTCGTGCTCGGGCTACTGTTCAGCAGGTTCACCAGCTTCAAAAATATGCTCAGCTTCACAAATCTTAGTTAAGTCACTACTTCACTAAGAATTATGAAGCTGAACATGTTTTTTTCTTGGGATGTCAAGTAGTGCAGAACTTCATAGTTGTTGCTACTGTTTATGAGCAGCGGCCTGAGCAGGAAAATTTCTGGCAACCGTAAATGTATTTCAGCTCTATGCGCGTCTTTGAAATTTGTACGAAATATTAACCAAACGTCATCAGTGCGCAGCGAACTCGAATACATTTACATTTACATTAGTTTTTCGTGCTCGGGCTACTGAGGTGGAGCTTATAGGGACAAAGCAACGTTTAGCCAACACTACCTCATACAAACATATAGCGTTCTAGCGCAGACACTTGCGACCGACGTCCTTCTGCTGATTTTTATACTGGTTTCTTTAATACTTGAATACTTACTGAATAGTAAAGACAGCAGCCATATGATGAGTATGGCGGTCTTGGCGCGACCGGTGGTGCTCTTGAACTTGAGCGGGAAGCAGATCGCGTACCACCGGTCCACTGAGATGAATGTCAGCGTCAGCACAGACACCGTCACGGACACCGACTGTAGGAAATAAAAGGAAACAAGCAGTTTAATATAAATTACATTTGTATTCGTAAATTGCTCGTTGTGCAGTAGTGAAAAGGCTGAATGAAGGGTCATAATATATCTACTGATTATTCTTTATGTTTATAATGTAGCCCCTAGTATCTATCAGGAGATGGGCAGAGTACAAGTAAACATGTATGTATCTACATGAATACTTATTTTATTCTGTTACTTAGTCAACAGTAACTCGACCATGAATGTTTTTGAAACTACGATAACTATGTAAAATAATTTGAATGAAAAACGTCGTTTGCCCACGTAACTGTTAGAGGCGTTGGGGTGTTTGTCACAAATAAAGTTTGTGACAAATATTTTACGTAATCAGTAGCGTGAAATGCCAAGAAAGTTATGGTTGAGCTACTGGTATAGATGTTTCAATTTCCAAGCCCTTTTCAATAAATTCACGGTTTGGATTAGGGTTTCAATGTTTCTCAGCTTAAGCACTCTACTACTAGACCATATGGATGAAAAACGATTACACAAATCACGATTACGCGTAATAAAAACAATGAAAACTTGATTATGTGATAAAGCCATTTTCCTAGCTAAATAGTTGTAGTCCAAAAGAACTTGAATTATCTCAGTATATTTTTGTACTTCGCACTTGTGGTACATAAAAAATAATTGGAGAGGAGGGAGCCCCACTTCGCTTTATAGTTATTACTCGACAAACGGCGAAAGGCCTGCAATATCTGATCTAGTAAAATTAGCGGGCCGTTCTTATAGTGATTGAGTTCACCGAAACTTTTATTTAGTTTTTGTATTCGTCATTGAAGGATTTAAAAAAACGCTGTTGCCTTTCTATAGTAGAGACTAGGAAACGAGCAGATGGGTCACCTGATGGCAAGTGATTGAGATCCCGCCCATAGACACCCAAGACATAAAAGAATCATGGATGCGTTGCCAAACTTAAAGGAGGGATCGAGAAGGGGGGAAATGGGCCATCATAACGACACAGAGAAGCCACGCACACAAACGCGCCTGTACAAAAGTGCCCTACGCACACACACGCCATTACGTGTCGATAGACCGAATGGGCCGAAAACTCTGCTTCACTTTCAGTGTTCCTAGCGCGCCATTCTTTTTTTTTACGTGTAATAACTAAATATTACTTTTAAAAATAGACAGGAATGAAGACCTTTCCATCTCAAATATTTGCAATGTAACAAAACTCAATGCTATTCTATTCAGTCTTTACATAAAAATAAACGCTGACTAAACAAATTCCGTTCAGAGTTCGTCGCGACCCGTGCTGACGATTAACATGGGTTGCCAACATGAAAAATTCTCCCCGCTATCTGTTGCTGACGGGCGTGAAATCTCGGCGGTGAGGTTAAATTGAATGGTAAATACGTGATGTACAGTCTGGGGTTGCCAGCCACGGTTTGATTTTTGCGGAATCTTTTACTGTTTACCCAATTTATCGGGAATGTTTGTTGAGGTGCTTGAGGTTCGTTTACGTCTTGGTTATTTTCGTTTTGGAATTTATTTTTGTTTGTTTAGTTTTTGTCGGGCTAGACTTGTTATTACAAGCTATTTGTCATTTGTCATCGTTTATTTGTAAAGCAAAACTTTAATTTTACATATAATTGATATGTTTACAGTTTTGAGATGCTCTTTAAGTGTTACTGTTTTCTTACATTAATTGCAATTGTAATTCTTGCGTTTTTTATGAATTCAACTAAGTGGAATTAGATACTCTTTTTATTGCCAAACTAGACTAGCTTAGAAGCTTTCCGTGAGGCTATTGAACTCCATTTCTAACGCTATATATAGGAGCTATTGTTGCGTTTCAATTGCTAAAAGGCACTAAAATTTGTAAACATATTGAATTTTACTTATTAACAATTCTGAATATTTTATAAATTGAATTTGAAAGCATGTTATCCCTTACTTATGTCAAATAGTTTGTGATTGAAAGAGGCAAACCACTGTTTTAATTAAGAACCGCGCATTTTAAATGTCAAATTTTATAATTAAAATCTGATTTTATTAAGCAAATTGAATCCAAGTTGATTGAAACAAATTTTTGTGAACCATAAGTCTTATTTTGGAATATTCGATAAAATAAGTTACATTGTTTGGGACTAACAAAATACGCTATTTTATAATAGATAGTACAACTGAAAAAAGCAACAGAGGTGCAAAAAAAATCTACTAGAATAATGTAATTAACTAATTTAGAGCAAAAATTTAATTGCAATTACTAAAACACATTTCTTTAAAAATGTAAAGCTCCGGTAAATTAGTGGTACTCGTATAAATTGCTAACAAAATAACGAAAAATCCTTATATTCAGTATTTTCAAGTTGTTACTTTTACGCCATTTCATTTTATTTGCGTAATTTAAATTACAAATTTCGTGAATAATAATGAGGGTTTCCATAATGATTTCTTAGGTTTACGTGAATGTTAACGTCGGGCATAAAAATTAAAACCAAATCGTGATATAATCCGTAAAAATAGTTTAATTTCAATGAGGGTTTCATTAATATTCAGTACTGGAGTAGAACATACTTAGGCTTCTATACCCTAGAGATGTTACTGGACAAATTAATAATATACATACATAATACTGATTTCTTAAGTTTACGCGAATGCTATACATTGAAATAAAACTATTTTTACGGATTCTATCAGTCCAACATGGCCAACATCTCAGTCCAACCCGTGACCACGAAGACTGCAAAGCCTTCAAAACGTCAGTTTTATTTCAATACATACATAAGTCCACGCCTGTATCGCCGAAGGTGTAGGCAAAGGAGCACTAGCGAACTAGAACGCCAACATATTTTCGCGTTAGTTCTATCCCAGATGTGATATGGGGGCGGATATGGCGAGCCTATCGCCATATCGGGCACAAATGGACCCCAGGTTGATACTAAATTGAAAACACCCAATCATCATCATCATCATCAGCCATAAGACGTCCACTGCTGAACATGACCTCCCTGAAAGATATCCAGATCGACCTGTTGGAAGCGGCCTGCATCCAGCGATTTCCGGTGACCTCTATTAGGTCGTCGGTCCACCTTGTAGGTGGATGTCCTACCCAAAACACCCAATACCAGTATATTTTTAACGTATTTTAATGAGTTTTTCATGAACGTGTGTAGTTATTTTAAGAGTAAAATTTAAATGTAATTTATGTTACCTTTTTCAAATTAGCTAGACCCAATTAGAATATTTAAATATTTTAAAAATGAAAGTGTCGTCCGTGTTAAAGCTTAAAGCTCAGTGTTAATTATTTAGATACATAGTTGTTGTTTCTTTCATTTGACAGCCTCCGTGGCGCAGCGGGCGAGTTGCCGGCTGTGAAACATGAGGTAGCGGGTTCGATTCCCACACCGACATAAATGCTCACAGATATTTGTTTCAGGTCTGGGTGTAGTGAGACCGAAAGTCTCTCGTAGTTCCTGATACCCACGACACAAGACTTGATCTTAGCGTGGGGTCAGGACTATGTGTGTGACTGTTGGGTGTTGGGTGTATTTGTCGGGACATCATTTATAACCTCAAAAATAGCCATATTTGGTTCAATTCCATTTAAATTCAAACTCCAACTCCGACAATAATATCTCCAGAAACTCAAATAACTACTTCCCAATACCGATTAATATTCTTTAACACTAAACAAAGCACCCATGATTGTCTAGGTGTTCACAGACGAAGTTAATGTAATATCAAAAACTAAATTGTAAGTTTGATGGCCATTATGGTTAGCCATAAATATATTTCAGATCGTCTCCTTGATCTAGTAGTTATATGTACTGTGGACCGAGAGGTCCTCAATTCGAATGCTAGGGTCCTACGTCAGGCAATACTGAGTAGGTTTTATAAAAATGACTTACTTGTAACTAGATCCTACAAAGTTTGATTTCAGGCACGCGGCCGGTCATAAAAACTTAGTTGAATTCTTTCTGCATCATGCTTGGAGGATAAGGATAAGGATAGGGGGGGGGGGAATAAATTAATTTAAAATAATGGTTATATACTAATTAAATTGGTGAGTAAACGATATACAAGTCTAGATTGTAATTAATTCCAATATTAAAGTAGTTTTTTTACATCGAATCTGGCAACCCCGATGACATTATACGACGCAAAAACCTGTATAAATATTTACAAAATTCAATCCTGTATCAAATATCATAAAAAGTAATGCTTTTCTTTGCTACGGCGAGATTTTCAAGATAAAACTAAATCGTTTAGTTTGAAAAGGGTGTCGGAAATTGCTATGGAGAGGTTGTAAGGTTGTAGGCTTGTAAGGCTTAATGTAATTTATTTACAAGAGGTAAAACTTTTTTCGGCCGACTTCAAAAAATGAGAAAGTCCTAAATTCGTATTTTATGTATGTTACGCGATATCTTCGCCAAATGTGGACCGATTTTCACTATAGTAGGATTGCTAATTAAACGGAGTAAACTGACATTTCCAATGTTGCCACTTTTTCATGAAATTTAAATAGTGCTGCGGTAAAAAGATCAAGATCATTGGAACATTTCAATTCAGTGAACCAATTCATTCTTTCATTTTCTAAAGTCCAAATCAAAGTCTTAATTCCTGCCTAATATGTGATTAGTATTGCATGTCTACTGAATTGTAGTCATAGTAAATCCCTGCATACTAAGTTATGACATGTTTGCTGGAATTATAGTAATGGTTCATTATAAACGAAACTTAGAAAAGCTATGAATGTGCCTACCGTAATATTTCTCAAATAATAAAAATAATATTTGTAATTGTCATTGTCATCATTTCGCGTATTTGTTGTGATTATTTACGCAAAATTATTTATATAGACATTTAGTCAAAGGGTTAAGCTGAAATTTCTAAAAATACGCAATAACATTCTAATTTTGCAAGATAGTGCTGAGTTATTGTTTCTTTGAATGATAAAAATTGAACTAGATCAATCACTACGTTTTGAAAGTAAGCAACATTATTTTGGAAAGTGACATTTCGATCTGTCAGTTTACTCCGTTTAATTAGCAATCGGACTATATTATTTTTGTATTCGATAGAGCGTATTCCCAGAGTGGTTCCATATTCTCGATCGGATTTGAAGTCGGTCCATTATGTTTTTAAATATGTGATTATAATTAAAATAACAACTTGGACACTATTTGTGATTACTTAATTAGGAATTAAAGTCAGTGGTTCACGCCTAAGTAAACTAACTAGCTTTATTACGACGAAATAAATTGGGCTATAACATAACATAACATAAGCTCCTGCCTGTATCCCCGAAGGGGTAGGCAGAGGCACACTAGCGAACTAGTACACCCACATAAATATATTAGAGGTGAAAATTACTTTAAAACAGAATGATTCCAGATATATATATAGTAAAAATCTAAATAACGCAAACGGATACCCTCATAAATCGGGAATTACTTAAATAATGGCAACACTGATTATTAAAAATAAAAAAAAATTAATTTGAATCTGTAATTGGTATTTTACGAGTGGACACGAAAATTGAATGTCTCAAATGCAATACCAATTATTTAATTAAAATTTGTGGTTTTCATTCCCAAAGTTTTGATTTGAAATTAATTATATACTTTCAAAATGTTTCAGGACTTTTTCATGAACGTAAAGATTGCTGAACTGTAGTATTTAATTATTATTACAATGTATTTATGACATTAAAAAGGTGCCTCGATGGCGTGGTTGTATTTCGGTACGACTACCGTCCTGTGGTCTTGGGTTCGATCCCCGGGTCGAGCAAAGTGATATTGGATTTTTCTATATCAGCCTGGAGTCAGGAATTTGTGCCCGATATGGCGATAGGCTCGCGCTCTATCATGTGTGGGACTGAACTAAGCTCGGCGCAATGTGGGTGTTATAGTCCGCTAGTGCGCCACTGCCTACCACTTCAGGGATACAGGCGTGAGCTTATGTATTAAAAAGGTATCCAATGTAAATGTTTTAACAGCTACCAATCTTGACAGGTCCATGGAAAGGTTATACAATTTTTTATTTATTTATCATATCCAAATTATTTGTCAATCGCGTGGTTGCATCGCATTTTAATTTAATTCTAATTTAATTTAACATAACATAACATAAGCTCACGCCTGCATCCCTGAAGGGGTAGGCAGAGGTGCACTAGCGAACTAGAACACCCCCATTTCGCCGAGATTAGTTCCGTCCCAGATGTGATAGGGGGCGAGCCTATCGCCATATCGGGCACAAATTCCAGACTCCGGACTGATATGGAAAAATCCAATATCACTTTGCCCGACCCGGGGATCGAACCCGAGACCTCAGAACCGTAGTCGTACTGAAATACCATCACGCCACCGAGGCAGCATTAATTTAATTTAACTTCATTTTATTTTATAAGGGCGACTTGCACCACTATAACTAACCTACAGTTAGTCCTAACCTCAAGTTAAATTGAAAAAATATATGAATGACATGTAATTATTCTCTGGACTTTAGAAGAGGCGATAACCCTTGAGTTTGTTTCGGCATTTCTTCTCAGGGATAGCCATGAAATGCCGACGTTTTTATTTTTTAAATATAATATAATTGACATGTAAAAGTGATATGAAATATCCTATTTGCAGAATAAATAAATTGAATTTGAATTTTGCTCCAGCAGGTCGATTCTCTAACGCCCAGTTCCAATAAACAATCTCAGTTTGAATGGGCAGATAGATTTCAAAAATTAACCAATAAGAACACAGTTTGAACATGACTCCGTCAAATGACTTGATTTGATTGGTTCATAATCACGATCTATCTGCACTCTAAACTGAGATCGTTTATTGAGACCGGCCGTAAGAAACGCCACAACGTTGCGATCGACGCCTCGCTCCCGCAGCGCACATCGTTGAGATCGACGGAGCGTTCAACATTGTTGCGTCTTAGAGAATACCATTTTCCGTACATTTATGTCAAACGCCTCGTTCAAGAGAGCTAGTTCGCATAAGCGCCGTCGTCACGCATAGCGCTAGGGCGTGCGCTTTGTACCTTGCTGAAAACAAAAATGAAAACATCGTTGCCGCAACGGTGCCGCAACGTTGTTTTCACAAATGAAACCTTAGATTGATGATGAAAAAAATAAGCCCGGAGTTTCTTTCTGCCTTTCTTCTTCGGGTCGTCATCCGTAGGTAGCTAAAGAAAGGCTGGTAGGTTAGCTAGGATAGGGCCTCGCACCAATCCCAACTGCTTCCAGTATTTCCAGTCAATCCCCTGGCACCATTCCTGCCATATGCCATTCCCATACAACCCATTCCCTTGCACTTTATTCCTATCTCCACTTATCACCCTATCTTAGCCATCCCATCGTTATTATGTCCATACTTGCCTGCCTGTCTTCAAATTCAAATATATAATGTAAATTATATTAAGCTTAATTTAAAAATTTACTTGTGTTGACTTGTCATAAGTGCTTTTTTACATGGCTACGTGATCAAAAAAGTTTTTTCTTTTTTTATAGAGAATCGACCTGCAGGTTTGGGTGTTGTGAGACTTAAAGTCTCTTAGTTGATACGACACAAGACTCGTTTCTAGGTGTGAAGTCATGGATGCTATTTAATTTCGTTTTCGGCACGTTTGCAAAACATATTAATTAAAACAATTAATTGTTTCTCTAACCGTGCAAACGCTCGGCTCTTTTGATACAAATAAATTAAAACCAGAATGTACGCTAAAGGCACTAACTGCGGTTGTAATAATTGTATATACATTTCTATTTCATTATTGGAGACTGCACTTGAAGTCTGGTTGCATTGACAGTCGCTTTTGTATTATGTTTGGTTTATATTGTTATTTTTGCTAGCGTCTTCGTGTGGAAGGTTGTAATTTGTAAAGAGAAAGCTCTGTATATTGAAAAGATTTATTTGCGTAATTGGGTATTTGACTACTTTTTTAAAAGTATACAGGGGGGTTACCACCACCTCTTATAGCAGTATTATTATTATCTTACTTGTACCGATTCCCATACAAAACAAAAGAAGAACGATTATAATAATACTGCTATAAAAGGTGGTGGTAACCCTACTTATTAGTTAATCCTTAACATGTAAAAAAATATTTCGTAATTTATTTTCATATGGTTAGTTAAAAAAAAAATTATTAGGTATAATTTAGTTTGTCGCTAAAACGCTATTTCTTAACTGTAGATACGGGTGACGTCATTGTTCCTTACCATAGATACAAAATCGCGCATAAAAAAACCATTGAGGAAATAACATTTTTGAATTCAAACTTAAAAAAATGGATCAGATATCGATTGTCGATCACATTCGCGTTGAAATTAGGTTGAGCTTTAAACAAAAATATACCAAATAACCTGGCAGTATGGCTTTGGATCTTAGGTCTTAGGCCCTTGTGGAATAAATATGCAATAAAAATAAGTAATGTGACATCATTCAACGTGATTGATGTTTACAGTCACGTGACTCACGGATAAAAAATAAGTATTTAAATTACTAAAATCAAATTATCCTTGGAGTATTTTAATAAATTCCTATTGCACACGTTATTTCGATAATAAATTTATGTTCCTACAGAAATTCATTGAAATTGGTTACTACTTAGTCCAATACCCAATTGCTAATCAAAATTTATAAGACGCTAAACAACTCTCATACAGTATTTCATCTTATTAGGTTTTTCTTAAATATAAGTTAGTGCCTAATCGACTGTGGTACCGTGGTTGTATTCGGTACGACTACCGTTTTGAGGTCTCGGGTTTGATCCCGGGTCGGGCAAAGTGATATTTGGATTCTTCAATATCAGACCGGAGTTTGGAATTTGTGCCCGATATGGCGATATGCTCGCTCTCTTTCACGTCTAGGACGGAACTAAGTGTGGCGAAATGTGGGTGTTCTAGTTCGCTAGTGCGCCTCTGCCTACCCCTTCGGGGATACAATCGTGAGCTTATGTAAACCAACCACGTGACACAACACGCCCCAATCACCAATTGTATCCAACGAGCGTAAATAAAAACGTGACGTTAAATCATAAAAAAGCCATTTAAAAATCAATTATTTGCCTTATGTAATAAAATTCCCGTTCCTCTGAACCAATTTGCCGGGGTGAGCCAAATAATTGCAAGTTGAATCTGATTGACTCGAGATGAATCGGTGGGAACGACTTCCCCCGCAGGGTGGGTTTTATAGACACATAAATGTGCAAGACGCCACACGTATAGACCAAAATTTCTGGAAGACTAAGGCTGAGATCTACAGAGAAACGAAGAAAAACAAACGAAGTCAGTGAGTATTTGGAATTTTTAAATCGATCTTCGACTTAGTCTGAGTCATTTTTTACAAGACAAACAGACTGACAGACAGACTAGCCTGACTGACAGCCTCCGTGGCGCAGTGGGCGAGTAGCCGGCTGTAAAGCGAGAGGCAGCGGGTTCGATTCCCGCATTGAGATAAATGTTTGTGTAGCCCACAGATATTTGTTTCAAGTCTGGGTGTTGTGAGACCGAAAGTCTCTCATAGTCTCTGATACCCACGATACAGGTTATACCTAGTGTGGGGTCAGGACTAGGTGTGTGACTGTTGGGTATACATATACATAACTGTATAAATGGGAAGACATTAGACAGGCCTGTTCATTTGATTGATCGATCGACTAAGTAAAGTTTTCTTTTAAAAAAATAATCCAACCCAAGACCTCCCGATCCACAGTCCACTGATCGGGAGGTCTTGAGTTGGATTCGCAGGTCAGGCGGAGTGTTTTTCTAACACTATTTTCCGGGAGTGGATCCCCCCGATGGGGGTTGACGTCAGGCAGGCAGCCGGTCGTAAAAACTAAGCCAAACCTTTCTGCTTTGTGCTTGAAAGAGTGTGTTGCGCTGACCCCACATTAAGGTAAGATAACATAACACACATAACATAAGCTCACGTCTGTATCCCCAAAGGCGTAGGTAAAGGCGCACTAGCGAACTAGAACACCCACATTTCGCCGAGCTTAGTTCCGTCCCAGATGTGATAGGGGGCGACCCTATCGCCATATCAGGCAAATATCGGGTAAGATAACGTAAGGACTGCCTCCGTGGCGTGGTGGTATTTCGGTACTACTACGGTTCTGAGGTCTCGGGTTCGATCCCCGGGTCGGGCAAAGTGATATTGGATTTTTCCATATCAGCCCGGAGTCTGGAATTTGTGCCCGATATGGCGATAGGCTCGCCCCCTATCACATCTGGGACGAAACTAAGCTCGGCGAAATGTGGGTGTTCTAGTTCGCTAGTGCACCTCTGCCTACCCCTTCGGGGATACAGGCGTGAGCTTATGTTATGTTATGTTATAACGTAAGGAAAAATGTGGCAAACTATGCTTAAAGATAAGAAACCCGTAAATGTTTTCTAAACTAAGAGACTAGATGTTAAGTCTCATATGGTTCAGCAATTAGACAGCAATACCCTTTAAACCGGAACGCCACTACTGGTTGTGATAGACAAATGTGTGTAAATGGAAAGAAAGAAAGAAAGAAAGAAAAAAATTATTTGGTTTATTTTTAGAACGTGGCGTCTAAAAGCTTATTTGTCTGAAACTAACTCCAAATTAATCGCTATTTGTTTATACAATAAAATTCTAGCCTACGGTCAATTTTGAATAAGGTTTTCCTGGAAAAGAAAGTACCGACATAAATGTTTTTCTTTGCAGGAAGCGAATGTTAATATTTTTTTATGAATTAAAATGGTAATTACTGTTTGAAAATTGAGGCGGCTTTCTTGAATTCGGGAACTCAACCATTTTAAGTTGGCCTCCTGAATGTACGATTGTGCATACTAAATTGAGGTCTGGTTGTATTTTAGACATCAATTTTGAGGCAAATTCTGGCAACGTTCTAAATACTGTTTTTATTATCATAAACAATTCAAATCAACAAAGATTAGCACTATTCCATATTAGGTTGTTAAACTTCGCTTCCTTGGTCTAGTTGCAACACATATGGACCGTGGACCTGGAGATTCTAGGTTTGAGTCACAGTTCGAGGGAAACGATCTTTTTTTATCCGGGACTGGATGTGATTGACATTTTTTTATCCGGCACGGCAAAGTGACTACACTGCACCTGATGGTATGCTTACCATCAGGTGCTGTATAGTGTAGTCCCAAAAACTAGAGACCACTGACAAACGATGGGTATATCAGTGGTCGTCAGAATCGTGCCGACCTATTTATGCTTCTTCACACTCCGAATTCGAAGAGGGAAGAAGCAAATCGAGGGGCTTGCTACAAGACAGGCGGATGACCGATGCAGATACAGGGATACCCCTATAGCCGTCTCAACCAACCATCAAATCATGCCGCAAGCCCCTGGAGAGAACCGGAACTTTAGAAAGCGGTGGGACGTGAAAACTAAGCGGAATTTTTTTTGCAACACACATACTTGATAGAGTATGTTGCGCCTACCCCAGTTTGAAAAGATAGGGATGCCCTTGTTGAGCCTACGCCTACACCTTCGGGTATACAAGCGTGAGCTAATGCTTTATTTTAGAAAAAAAATATCCACTTACTTGAAAGTAAAGAACGATCCTGCACATAGCAGTTCCGAAGAACCAGGTCTCAGTGACATCCCATAACACCGTAGGCGGCAAACAGATGAGTATCACCATAAAATCAGCAACAGCTAGATTCACAATGAAGTAATTAGTCACGGTTCTCATGGAATGATTCCTGTAGACCGCAACACAGACTAAAGCGTTACCGATGAGACCAATCACGAAGACGATGGCGTGCGTAGCTATCAGCACCCATTCGTACGGCCGTGGGAATATGTAATCATATAACATGTCTAAGTATTCTTTCTCCGTCATGTTGCAATATTCCTCATCACCTACACAATGTTCCTCTGTAATATTATCGTATTCTATAAACCTGCCAATTTCCATAGCGGTTGTGTTGCTTGGTACTCTTACTCTGTTTCGTTCTGTTGTATTTAGTAGGATGAAATCGTATTCTTCTATCGTTCTGTTATCGATAGACCGTTTGAGTTTTGGATTTTCTGGTTGGTGGTCATGTCTGGAGCTTAGACAGAAGTTGCAGAGAAGGATCATAGCGATAGTCCGTAATTGCTTATGGGATAGCATCGTGGCTATGTTTTCATATTTTCTTGTTTGTTACTTCTGTTTCATTGTTTTTGGGTGGAGTCTTCCTGTCATCTGTAACAAGACAATATTTTTGGTAAAGTTCTATTTATTTAGTCTAGTGGCGGGGTACCTGGATTAAAACTGTGAGGTCCTGGATTCAAACTCTAGGTCGAGTTCCGTTGCCCAAAGGTTGTTTGTAGCCTGCATAGCAGTAGGATCGCCCCTTATTACATTAAAGGACAGAGATAAGCTCGACCAGATATGGATGGACTAGTTACCTAGTTTAATTCTGCTTACTCCTTTGGGGATGAAGGTTTAAGCTCAGGTGTGGATGTGTGTATGACATTATGATCAGTACAAAACATTAGACTAAAATTTATGATGAAAATAGGATACCAAAGATTGTAATATTGACACTACTGAATTTAATAAAATAATTAAAAATATATGACCGCGGGTTTGAGCCCCGGACCAAGACAAATATTTTTTTTTGCCCACAAATATTTATTTCGGGTCTGGGTGTTGTGAGACCGTGCGTCTCTCGTAGTCCCTGATATCCACGACACAAGACTCGATCTTAATGTAGGGTCACGACTATGTATGTGATTGTTGGGTGTTATTTAATTAAATATGAACAGGTAACTTTGAGGTAAAGAGAAAAAAAAGAAAACACTATGACTGTGGTAGAGGCGATAGAGGTGTGCTTGACCGAAGCGATTGGCGCTTCTTAGTCTCTGCCTACCCAAGCGAGAGACGGGCGTGAGTTTATGTATGTATGTGTAACTTTGAGGTAATTAAAAGGTTTTCATAACCTAATAGCCTCAATAAAAGGTAATTCTGTTACTGTATAACAAATTGTATCGAACAAAAAAGAAAGTCAGGATAGACTGATATTAAACATAGCCTCTTACTTATAAAAATATTTAAGCGCTGCTTATCTTTATACCATAGGTTGTCCCTTTCATTTATAAACAATGTAACGCAAGGAAAACTGTTTTAAGTAAGGCCCTTCTTTTCTAAACTTCCTGAATTTCTCCTCTAAACTGTTCTGACATTATGGGCCTTACTTATAAAAATCTGAGCAAATGGTTAAGAATAGTCTATCACTTTTTTCCTTGTATCACATTGTTTAAATTGGAAGCGACAACCTATGGTTAAAGATAAGCAGCGCTTAAATACTTTTATAAGTAAGAGGCTATAGATCCAGTTGGAATCTAATCTATACAGCCAAAGGCTTGAATACACATTCAATCTATTCAATGTACTAATAAAAGCCTTTTTAGAGATCTACATGTCATCAGACTGTGGTCAGCTAACGAGGGATCGATGAATACCAAACGAATGAATTCCACGTCGCCTTTAATTAAACCGGGAGAGCTCTTTTCCTATTCACTTGCAAACTGTATCGGCTATAGGGGGACGTTTTTGATTGGTTTACGAAGATAGATGGCGAAAGCCCACCTGATGTTAAGTGGTTTTATAGTCTATTCCCGTTGCAGCATTGTCCCCCATGATTTCTCTCACCTCAATGTATTTTTAAATTAAAGCTGGCTGTTAATTGAAGGTTTTGTGTTGAGAATTATATATTTTTGTATAATATTGTGAGTTGTGACGGGGCAGCCAATAGATTGAGTTTGTAGCTACATTTTTTAGTTAGTTGTCGTGTCTTTTTGACCGACTTCCAAAAAGGAGAAGGTCCTCAATTCGTCTGCATTTTTTTATGTATGTTTAGGCGATATCTCCGCCAAATGTGGGCCGTTTTTAAAAAATATTTTTGTATTCATCATCGTCATCATCATCATCATCATCAGCCATAGGACGTCCACTGCTGAACATAGGCCTCCCCCAAAGATTTCCAGATCGACCTGTTGGAAGCGGCCTGCATCCAGCGACTTCCTGCGACCTTTATCAGGTATTTTTGTATTCGCTAGAGCTAATTTCCAGGGTGGTCCCATATAATAAATTTGGTCACGATCGGATGTCTAAGGCGATCTGGTAAGTTTTAAAACTTTTGATTATATGCTCTAGAGTCTAGATCATTGAATAGTCAATCTTTCTTTCTTTCAAACTGCCCATTGATGCAACATACATTTCCAACTGTGTTACAGAAAGGATTTCGCTTAGTTTTACATCCGGTTGTCTGCCTGACATCAAACCCCCTCTCGGCGATCCAATTGCGTTGTGTTACAACACAACGCAATTGGATCGCTCGATCGATCGATCTACACCACGCTTAAAATGTGTATTCCGTCGATCTCATATTAAGAGGGCAGGTGGAAAACAAGAACATAACATAGGCTAACGCCTGTATCCCCGAAGGGGTAGGCAGAGGCGCACTAGCGAACTAGTACACCCACATTTCGGCGAGCTTAGTTCCATCCCAGACGTGATAGGGGGCGAGCCTATCGCCATATTCGCCAGACTCCGGACTGATATGGAAAAATCCAATATCACTTCGCCTGACCCGGGAATTGAATTCGAGACCTCAGGACGGTAGTCGTACCGAAATACAAACACGCCACCGAGGCAGTCCGGAAACAAGAATTTGGATATTAAAACATTTAAGATCTTTTTGTCATATACAGGTTTATAAAGGGTTTTATAAAGTTGGCATCAATAATAACTACACTTAAAGAGATGGCTAGCAATTTAGCGGTAAAGTTTAAAATTTCATGAGGCTCATAATTTTTAACTACTAAAAAAATGTTTCTGGACAATTAGGTCCGTTGCAGTACATTTGCAAACCATCTATGGGGTAATTTATTATGTTTAGAAAATACAAAGCCATTCCTGTGCGAATTATGCCGATTTAAAGTAGCCCGAGCACGAAAAACTAATGTAAATGTAAATGTATTCGAGTTCGCTGCGCACTGATGACGTTTGGTTAATATTTCATACAAATTTCATAGACGCGCAACGAGTTCGAATACATTTACGGTTGTCAGAAATTTTCCTGCTCACGTCGCAGGTCACATTCCCTTTTAAAATCCCCATGCTTTTATAGGGGCTTACTTATAACAACAGTTTAGCTGAGCAAATGGCTAATAGTCTCACTTTTTTCCATGTGTCACATTGTTTGAAAATAAAAGGGATAGACTATTCTGAGGAAAGTCCACAATCAAAGAATTTAAAATAATTTTGAAAAAAAAAAAAGTAATTTTTCATCTTTACCATTACGCTTTAACGCCATGTTCCAATAAACAATATCAGTTAGAATATGCAGATAGATTACAAAAATTAGCCAATAAGAACACAGTTTGAACATGACTCCGTCAAATGACTTGATTTGATTGGTTCATAATCGCGATCTATCTGCACTCTAAACTGAGATCGTTTATTGAGACCGACCGTAAATCGTTCTCCTTGTATGTGAAATTGTTATTTTTTCCAACTTTCCGAAACATCCGGTATGAATATTATAATTTATGGTTGGTAAAACTATTTTAGCAGGATATTTCTAGTATTTTCTATCTACAAATAAGTATGCGATGACATTTAGCATTCATTTCGTGAGACACGCGATCACAGGGTTGTGTTTCGTTTATTAATTTACCTCGTGTAGGGGCTACTAAATACTTTAGTAAATTAGATGGAGGTTCTTGTTTATTACGGTTATGGTGTTAGTTTATCAACCGACTTTTGAAAAGAGGAGTCTTCGTTTGTATTGATGAAACTGGTTTTTCGAATGAAGAATCTACATAACACATAAGCTCACGCCTGTATCCCCGACGGGGTAGGCAGAGGCGCACTAGCGAACTAGAACACCCACATTTCGCCGAGCTTAGTTCAGTCCCAGATGTGATAGGGGGCGAGCCTATCGCCATATCGAGACCTCAGAACCTTAGTCGTATCGAAATACCACCACGCCACCGAGGCAGTAAACAATCTCCTCTCCATAGAAATAATCACAAGTTTAAAAACTACAAAACCGATTTTAAAATTTATTCGATATTGACTAGGATTAAGCTCATTCTTTCTTTCTACCTGCCCTTATCCCACCTTAATGTGGGATCGGCGCAACGCATGCTTTCAAACATGTTGCAGAAAGAATTTGGGTTTATTTTTACGACCAACAACCCCCTTGCGGTGGTCCAGTCCCGGGCAAAGCAAATTCGAAACATCGCTTCGCCCGGCGTGGGAATCGAACCCTCGACCTTGCGGTCCGCAGCCCATATATGCTGCCACTAGACCAAGGAGGCGATATCGCGTAACATAAATAATAACTTTCTTATTTGGAAGTTAGTCGAAAAGGTTTTTAGACCTACAGAAATCTCACTCACTGTAGCAAAATTTACGTCAATTTTCAATGATTAAGCCAAGCCGGCCCATCAATGCTGTACCCAAAATTGTCTTCAGTAAGCGTGTACCTTAAATTGATTCTTTCTACCTGCCCTTATCCCACCCTAATATGCGGTCGGCGCAACTTTTTCAAGCATTTGCAGGAAGCATTTGTTACGACCGTCTGCCTGCCTAACGTCAACCCCTCTGAAGAATTATGTACCTTAAAATGATTCCAACAATAAAACCTGTTCCCCAACTCCGCAAAAAAGATTTCCAAGCTATAAAAGCTTTTAATAAAGTCTACCAGTCACTTGCCCTAAACAAAAGGTGTCAGAAGGTCGAGGTGTTAACAAATATTTTGTTTCGGCCTTTTTAACCCGTTAAGCGCCCCGGGGGTGGAATTAACCCTGTCATTATCGCGCCCCGAGTGGCCGGTAATGAATTTTTATGAAAAGCCTGGATTATTTGGGCCATTTTTGTCATTAGTGCAACAGATCATACGTTATGTTAACAGTTTTACTAATCTACTTTAAATAATCACAAGTTGAAAAACTTAACGGATCGACTTCAAATCTGATTGTAACCAAATTTATGTGGACCACCCTTGAAATAAGCTCTATCGAACACAATAATCGTTTTGAAAATCGGTGCACATTTGACGGAGATATCGCGTAACATATATAAAATAATCACAAGTTTAAAAACTTAAAGGAACGACTTCAAATCTGATTGTAACTAAATTTATGTGGACTACCCTTAAAATAAGCTCTATCGAACACAAAAATTGTTTTGAAAAACAGTCCACATTTGGCGGAGATATCGCGTAACATACATATAAAACAGACGAAATGAGGACCTTCTACTTTTTGGAAGTCGGTCGAAAAATGAAAATCTAGCTGGCCCGGCGAAATCCGCCCCGCCTAATTACCTACCGTTAATCGTTTTGACAAATATTGACATTAATGTTTATACGATACTAACGTCACTCAATTGTTTTGCCTTCCCGGAACCTCTCCACTAACACTTAAACTTTATGGTATGGTATTAAAGTTCAAATTGACTTTTAAGTATTATTACGAATATATTGTATGGAAGTATAGAAAAGTGTTGTTTTTAGACTTATTCAGGCAATTTTTTTAATTTTTTTCTCCGTAACAACCATCCTCGTACTTCAAAAAATATTCTAAAAAAAGAATTAGCGAAATCGGTTCAGATGCTCTCGAGATTTGCGCTTAGCAACACATTCAGCGATTAATTTTTATACTATAGATAACACTCAACAGTATATATATAGTCCTGTCCCCACACTAAGATACGAGTCTTGTGTCGTGGGCATCAAGATCTACGAAAGACTTCGGTCTCACAATATCTGTAGGCCACACTAACATTTGTCTCGGTGCGGGAATCGAACCTGCAGCCTCTCGCTTCACAGCCGGCTACTCGGGTGTTCTAGTCTTCTAGTTCCGTTCTGTCTACCCCTTCAGGGAAACAGGCGTCATTATATTTAATAGTAAGACAGTGTTCAGGGTACGATGGTGCTGGCAAGGTGAAAAATGACATCAAAAGCCAGACTTCATTTACTAGACAAGCTGTTTCGAAGTAAAATTGTGGCACATGACGGCGAGTATTTGACGTTTCACGGCTAAGGAAAAGAGCAGATTTCTATAGTGAGTTGAGGTCGATTAACAGAGACTTAGTGCGCACATTCTATGTACCGAACAGCCAGTCTAGTAGTATACCTAGAAGTCTTTGTCAAAAGCCCCTAAAATATATAACTTAAAAAAATCTCTGTTAATATCCGCAAAACGTATTAATCAATATTATAAAGGAATATAAATGGAGTAAAGCACTTATTTTATTACGCTGGGAGGATTAACAACCCTTCGCAATCTAAAGGTAATAGAGTTTACGAGATGCCCCAATTTATCCGAGATGTTCCGTTTTCAACCGACTACAAAAGAAGTATGATTATACTTCGTCTATATTTTCCCTCATTCGCACGAGAGTTTTTTCAACGCACGTTAAAAAAACCATTGTAATTAATGGAACAAATCAGTTCTATAACTATATAAGAACTCATTGGTTTCATGTTCACAGCACGAATGGGCCGGCTCGACCGGTTTGATACCACTTTTTGTTACCTGCCCTTATCCCAACACACTTTCAAGCATGTTGGAGAGAGGATTTAGCATAGTTTTTATGGTCTGACGTAAACCCCCTATGACTTATGAGGGATCCAGTCCACTATTCCTCAGACAACCGACGTAAAGTGGCAACTTGCTGTTGCGTTTCGTTCGGTGAGTGAGATTGCCAGTGGCACAATTCCACCCTCCTTTTCTCACTCCCCATTCCCCCTTTCGGTTGGCAACGAACCCATGATCCATTTGTGTCTTGGGTGCCTATGGTGGAGATCACTTACCATCAGGTGACCCATCTGCTCGTTTGCCAGTAACTTCTATAAAAAAAACTAGAACAACCACACTGCACAAAGCTTATAGCCGTCCCAGTAATGATTCAGAAATTCTAGACTACCGACTGCATAAATTCAAATTCAAATTATTTATTCTGCAAATTGGATATTTTATATCACTTTTACATGTCAATTATATATTGAAAAAATAAAAATGGCGTCGGCATTTTGTGGCTATCCCTGAGAAGAAATGTCGAAACAAACTCAAGGGCTATTACCTCTTTTAAATTCCAGACATACATCATATTTTCTTTACATAGTATAAAAGAAAGTCGCTTTCCGCTGTATGTCTGTTCCTATGTATGCTTAGATCTTTAAAATTACGCAACGCATTTTGATGCGTTTTTTAATAGAAGAAGTGATTGAAATAAAACTATTTTTACGGATTTTATCACGATTTTTTACGGATTTTAAAATTAAAACCAAATCGTTTTTAATTTTAAAATTAAAACCAAATCGTGATAAAATCCGTAAAAATAGATTTATTTCAATGAATAGTATTCACGTAAACTTAAGAAATCAGAAGGAGTGATCCAAGAGGAGGGTTTATAATGTATAATAATGCATATGTCAACTTATTTCGAAATACAGAAGTATATTAATATGCCAAACCCAAATATCACTGTAACGGACCCCGGGATCAAACTCGCGACCTATGATCGATAGTCGCACCGTACGTAACTAGAGGTAGATTTTATCTCGAAATTTGGTAAAATAGATAACAACCCTAGAAAGGAGTTAAATCTCCCCATTTGGATTGTTTTAACTGATGTATAAGCCTCTTTAGGTTCTAATGTAGTACTGCGCGGTTTCAGATAATCTTTTGATGTGATTTAGGCAGACTGAGCTAAAGCGATTAAATTCAGATAGACTTCATTCGCATGAGCGCGTTTTCAACACGCGTTAAACAAGCGTTGTAATGTAATAAATGAATAAATGTCTCTAAATAAAAATAAATACACCCAACAGTCACACACCTAGTCCAGCAGCCCGAGCAGGAAAATTTCTGACAACCGTAAATGTATTCGTGCTCGATGCGCGTCTATGAAATTTGTATGAAATATTAATCAAATGTCATCAGTGCGCAGCGAGTTTACATTTACATTAGTTTTTCGTGCTCGGGCTACTGACCCCACACTAGGTAAGTTTTAAGTTTTAAGTTTATAACCTGTATCGTGGGTGTCAGAGACTATGAGAGGCTTTCGGTCTCACAACACTCAGAATTGAAAAAAATATCTTTGTGCCATAAAAAATTGTCTTAATGCGGGAATCGAACCTGGGGGGTTACCACCACCTCTTATAGCAATATTATTATAATCTTTATACGTTTTTTTTGTACGGGAATCAGTACAAGTAAGACTATAATAATATTGCTATAAGAGGTGGTGGTAACCTCCCTGAAGCCTCTCGCTTCACAGCCTGTTATTAATGAGTTTTAGTACAGTTGTTCAAACCCCGGCGCTTTTAAAACGCGGCGTTTTTTTTGGGTGGTATGTAGAATATAACATCTTTCTTTCTTTATTGTTTTGGGTGTCTATCCGCCGAATGTTCATACACTTAAGGTGGCCTTATGTCTTTTAAGGCCGCCTTATCTGTCAAAATTGTATGGCGAAAATCAATATAAGAAGCCGTTAAAGTTGAGCAGCGTTTGACCATTCGGGCGTATGGGTGGTGGAGATACTTACTTACCACCAAGTGACCAGCAGGTCGATTCTCTAAGGTTTCATTTGTGTTTCTTTGCCGAAACAGACGTGGTAATCAATTACAAAAGAAAGACTACAAAAACCCGCCAAATCGAAAATTTCTTTTTATGCGACATCTTCAAACACAAAAAGCTCATTAGCTTTTATAAACAAATCCATTGTTTAGATGGATGGCTTCCTTTTTTATTCACAGCATCTAAATAATGATCAAAGGTATCTGCACCGCTAACCTCAGATTTACAGCTTATAGATGTCTAATGAAACCATAGCCTAAATTATTTGGCGTCTATATTACTTTGGATAACAGTATTGTTGTTTTGTGGGTTTCTTTGTTGCGCAATCGACCGCAAAACACATAATCACAAGATTAAAATCTTATCGGACCGACTTCAAATCCGATCGTAACCAAATTTATATGGGACCATCCTTGAAATAGCGAAATTGAATCTCTATCGAACACAAAAATAATTCTGAAAATCGGTCCAAATTTGGCGAAGATATCGCGTAACATTCCAGACTCATCAGGCTGATGCTGAAAAATGACTTCAGGGATACAGGTGTGAGCCTATGTATGTTTACAGGGTGTTTCATAAAGTTGGTATCAATAATAACTACACTTAAAGAGGGGATGACTAGCAATCTAGCGGTAAAGTTTAAAATGTTGCAAGGTTCATAGTTTTTGAATAATGGAAATTTGAATTTGTGACATTAAATTATTTTCTAGCTCATTGGGTCAGCGGCGGTATATTTGCAAACCACTTATGGGGTAATTAATTACTTTTAGTATACACAAACCCATTCTTATGTTAATTGCGATGCTAATTGCTATTTACAGGCCGCATTCTATTTTTAAATCCCCGTCTTTGATCATTGATTACAAAAAAAACTTTTTATTTATCGTTGCGCTTTAACGCTCGGTTCCAATAAACAATCTCAGTTCGAATATGCAGATAGTTTACAAAAAATATCCAATAAGAACACAGTTTGAACATGACTTCGTCAAATGGCTTGATTTGATTGGTTCATAATCGCGATCTATCTGCACTCTAAACTGAGATCGTTTATTGAAATCGGCCGTAAATCGTTCTCCCTGTATGTGGAATTGTTATTGATACGATCTTTATGAAACACCCGGTATAATCACAAGTTTAAAAACTTAAAGAACCGACTTCAAAATTTATCCGATCCTGACCATATTTATATGGGAATAAGCTCTATCGAACACAAAAAGAGTATCAAAAATCGGTCCACATTTTGTGGAGATATCGAGTAACATACATAAAAAAATACAGACAAATTGAGGACCTTCTGCTTTTTTGTAGTCGGTCGAAAATAATCAGAAGTTTAAAAATTTAACGGACCAACTTCAAAATTCAACCAATCGTGACCGATATTTATATGGGACCACCCTTGGAATAAGCTCTATCGAAAACTAAAAGAATTTTGAAAATCGGTCTACATTTGACGGAGATATCGCGTAACATACATATAAAACAGATGAATTGAGGACCTCCTTTTATGAACTCGGTCAAAAATACAGACGAATTGGGTACCTTCTCCTTTTTGGAAGTCGGGCGAAAACCACCCATTTCGTAGCAAAACAAATCAATAAATAGTTATTCGACTGTTATATGAAACTTTACCCATTAGATTACAATGAAGGTCCTATTATGTTTGACATTCAGCCAAATCTTTTTAACTTACCTGCATACTTTAGATATATGCATTAATAAAAACTTTGTTTGCTCTTACATCCCAGATATATTGTCAGGTAATTGATTTTAAAACTTTTTATTGTGATAGATTGCAATGGCGTTTCGCGAGGAAAGTTGCATTGACAACCTCCGTGGCGCAGCGGGCGAGTAGCCGGCTGTGAAGCGAGAGGCTGCGGGTACGATTCCTGCATTAAAAACGAAAAATAGAAATAAAAATCTTTATTGATCACGTAGGCCTATAAAAGCACTTATGACATTTCAAAAAAGCATAATTTAGATTTAAGTATTTCTTTTAATATTATAAGCAGAGATAGCTCAGTTGGGAAAGGTACGGACTGCCGAGACGAGTGTCGGAGGTTCGAAACCAACTCCAATATGGAGCATACACCTCTGACTTTTCTATGTTAAGTGTATTTTCATTGAGAAATATCGCTTGCTATAACGGTGAAGGAAAACATCGTGAGGAAACCTGCATACCCGAGAATTTCTTTACAGGAATGTCGAAGGTATGTGAAGTCTACCAACCCGCATTAGGCCAGCGTGGTAGACTAAGGCCTAACCCCTCTCGTTAGCAGAGGAGGCCCGTGCCCAGCAGTGGGACAGTAATATTACAGGGCTAATATTATTTATTATTATTTTATATAATGTTATAGAATGCTATTAATTTGGAATCAGGCAGGTAGGCATATACACTATACAGTTAGAAGAATAGGGTCATATGGGGTAAGGAGAATGGAGCGGTTTGTGGACCGTGAAAAGGGAACGGGATATGGCAGGTACGCCGACAGGGAAGCGACGGGACAAATGTTTGTGTGGCCCACAGATATTTGTTTCAAGTCTGGGTGTTGTGAGACCGAAAGAGCTTATGTTATGTGTTAAAACATAACATAAGCTCACACGCCTGTATCCCCGAAGGGGTAGGCAGAGGCGCACTAACGAACTAGTACACCCACATTTCGCCGAGCTTAGTTCCGTCCCAGATGTGATGGGGGCGAACTTATCGCCATATCGGGGCCAAATTCCAGACTCCGATACTGAATATAAAAACGCAATATCACTTTACCAGACCCAGTTATCGAACCCGAGACCTCAGGATGGTAGTCGTAACTCGTCGTACCGAAATACAACCACGCCACCGCGTGAGCTTATGTTATGTCCAAAAAAAATTATTATAAAAGTAATTAAGTGTACGAGGAAATGATATATAACTAAAGTTTGTCACTCATGTAGACTGGTGCACGCGACAATAAATCACGCCAACTTTCACTATTATTATATTACGAAAGCACGTAAGTGGGTCACCTCACACCTGATAATACGAGTGGTAGAGCCAAGCTGTAGACAGTTAAGTCTACAACACGAGTGGGCCAGCTCGATTGGTTTTATGCCTCTGTCACACAGACATGTTTGTTATGTTATGTGTCAAATTCAACTATATTTATTCAGTGCTTATGCAACGAAGGGCACTTTTACACGTTATTACATCTGTGCGGTGCTTTGGAAACATCGATATATTATATACCTAGATGCACAGTTGACGCTCGGAAAATGGGACAGCAAAGAAGTGCTTAAGCACTACTTTTGCATACAGTCGAACGCCGATAGAATTCTAAAATTCAAATTCAAAAACGCTTGCTCATTTCGTTTAAAAAGCTACTTTATATCACTGGCATAGGGTTATAATTGTGTTGATTTAATTAGAACTTGTGATTTTTTTCCTTTGTTTTATTACTGAGACCACTTTTTATGCCGATATTTGCAAAGAACTATGCATCTAGGATATATTAAATCGATGTTTGGAAAAGCTAGTTTCTGAGAAGAAGCATCAACAAACTCAGCTGTATGTTCTTTCTTAATGACGTTAATTTTGTTTAAAGTTTAAGACCCTATCTAAGATTGATAAATA